>CM019063.1:503916468-504081692 GCA_009667805.1 Leptobrachium leishanense | reverse complement strand
ACGCCCCTGTGCCTGCATCCCGCATCAGGACAGAGGTGAAGCGTATGGCATCGACGGACTTAAGAATAATCGACCGAGGTGAGATCCGAACCGAAGGCGCGTACCGCGTACCGCGCTTCGGTATACCAAGTGAGCGGTGATCAGATCCGAAGATTCCCCCGGCCCGTAAGATCCGAAAAGTCCTCCGTTAAAAGATACGAATATTCCTCCGTTTAAAGATACGAATATTCCTCCGTTTAAAGATACGAATATTCCTCCACTTAAGATCTGAAATTCCTCCGCGGCAGATCCGATCTCCGTATTCGGCCGGCCACTCCACAGACGTCCCACACCCACAAGGTCAGTGAACCAGCTGCTCGAGACGCTGAGTACCGTGTTGCTCAGTGGTCGGGGCTGGTTCTACGCAGGGGTCCCTCCACCGCCCGCTAACCCTTCCCAGGGTCACGCCAGGCCGCACGAGACGCCGAGTGCCGCGTCACTCGGTAGTCGGGCCAGCGGTAAGCGCCGGGGGCACGCAGATAGAGCACACCCGCAGGCGGACAACATCCATTCCGTCATAAGTAATCATCCACAACCCGTCTCTGCATCAATCATATGAAAGACTATTACATAATTGGCGACTGTCATGCCTTACCCCCACGGCGCGGCGAGGTGTCACGACAGCCGTCGGCGTCTTCCTTGCAGGGGGACGTCGGGCATTGGGAGCTCCCTTGCCGCGGGTTGTGGTGACCTTTCGGTCCAGCGCTGGGGTCCCCCCGCTGCCTCCCGCTCCCTTCCATCGGCTCCTCGCGTGGCGGTCATTGCTCGCGGGTGCGGCGTGGGGCGCGGTCCTCCTTCCGGGTCCCGCTATGGACTCGCGGGTCCGGCGGGGGGGGGCGCGTCTCCCGGCTTGCCTGCGGGGCGTGGCCCCTGCGAGTTCCGGATGGAGCCTGGGGTAACCCAGTGGGTAGGAGGGGCAGGGGAGGGGCCTCTTCCCACAAACGGGCGGAGCCCATTACCTGTGCACCATAAAGGTTCAGAACAGCAAAGGAAAGACGCTCAGTCGTCAGCTCCCTAAGCTACCCAAGTTCCTTGTATCTTACCACAGAAACCCTTGTTGAACGAACCTTGCTTCTACCTGACCAAGTCTCCAGCCTAACCCCTTTTGTACCGCGCTAGATTCTGACTGACCTCCCGGCTACCGACTCCTGGCTTCCCTTCTCGTTAATGAATGAACTCCGCCTGAACCGACACTATTCTTCTCCAGGTTACGTCTCTTGCATCCTCCTCTATCTAACATATCTGCATACTGGACTCCAAACAGACCTACGATACTAAAGCATGACAGAATGACTGAGCCATGACATGGAGCCCGCAGATATAGCTGGAGCGCTGCATACCCTAACGCAACAGGTGACGGCCATCGCCCAATCAGTACAAGAGCTACAAGTAAGCCATACCGCGTTACAAGTACGAGTACAAGCCAAAGAGGATCTTACCACTTCTATGGCCCCTGAACCTCCCGTCCTCCTACCGGAGCGATTCACCGGGGACCGTCGCTCATATCAGTCCTTTGTGACCAACTGCCAGGTGTTGTTCTCGTTAAAACCTCGCACCTTCTGTAATGAGTACGTCAAGGTTCACACCGTTATATCGCTGCTCTCAGGAGAACCCCAAGCATGGGCCCATCAACTATTGAGACTCCAAAGCCCGCTCCTTGATACCTGGGAGACCTTCTTATCAGCTTTAAACGATATATACGATGACCCTTTTCGTCAAGACACCGCACAGCGAGAGATCAAGGCCCTCAAACAAGGTCGCCGTCCTGTAGAGGACTATGTTATGGAGTTCAAGCAGTACGCCCTTGATACCGCCTGGAATGAGATAGCCCTTATCAATCAATTCCGCAGCGGTATATCTGACCAATTAAAAGATGAATTAGCTCGAATTGGCATTCCACCAACGTTGGACCTACTAATGCAAGCATCCATATCCATTGACCGACGGCTTCGTGAAAGAAGACAAGAAAGAAATCTATCTATGTCTGTACAACCTCGTCGTGCTCTACCTCCTACACCTCCTGATACTACTAGAGATTTGGTACCTTCTACACCCCGTACCACCCAGGAGGAACCCATGCAGATTGGAGCAACCAACAGACGACTTCCTCCGGAAGAAATGGCACGTCGTAGATCGAACCATCTCTGCCTATATGTGTGTCAGGCCGGCCACACCGTTCGTTTCTGCCCTGAAAAACCAGAACGTGGAGGTAAGAAAACGAAACACCCCCTCCACCGTTGATCCTAGTAATGAACCATTAGTGATTGCCCCACATTTCTCCATTTCTATTTCTACAGTGGAATGACCAACACCCACCCTACCCGCCATGATTGACTCCGGCGCTAGCGGTAGCTTCATGGACTTATCACTTGCCACAAAATTGTGTGTACCAGTAATCAATAAAGAGCACCCTGTTCACGTGAAATTAGTTGACGGCTCTTCATTGAAATCAGGGTTGGTCACCCTAGAAACCGGTCCTCTAAAAATGTCTATCGGTGGGGACCATCACGAAAATATTTCATTTGATTTGGTCGCCTCACCAGTATTTCCAGTTATCCTGGGATTACCGTGGTTACGCACCCATGATCCAGTCATACGTTGGGAACCGGAAGCAATATCATTTACTTCCCCCCATTGTCTTCAACTGTGCATGAAACAATCCATTAAGAGTATTCATTCTATTCTAGATATACACATGGAAAAAAGAGATGTCATCATTCCACCCGCCTATATGGAATATGAGGACATCTTCAACGAGGCAAAGGCAGAGGCCCTTCCTCCTCACCGAGTCTATGACTGTCCGATCGACCTCCTTCCTGGGGCCGCTATCCCCTATGGCCGCATATACCCATTATCCGAGCCAGAGTTGAACATTCTGAAGGAATACATACACGAACACCTCCAAAAAGGATTTATCCGCCCTTCCACCTCTCCTGCTGGGGGCGGCATATTTTTCGTGGGGAAAAAGGACGGAGGGTTAAGACCTTGTGTGGATTACAGAGATCTCAACAATATCACTATAAAAAACAGGTATCCCCTTCCTCTAATTCCAGAGTTAATGGAACGATTAAAAACTGCCAAGATATTCACGAAATTGGATCTCAAAGGTGCCTACAACCTTCTACGTATTCGCCAAGGTGACGAATGGAAAACCGCCTTCAGAACCCGCTACGGGCATTATGAGTATCTAGTTATGCCCTACAGATTATGTAATGCTCCAGCGACATTCCAACACCTGGTAAATGACATATTTAGGGATCTATTAGATATATGTGTAATAGTATATCTCGATGATATCTTAGTCTACTCAGACACTCTTCAAACACACCGACATCATATGAAAGAGGTATTTACTAGATTACGCAAACATCGATTATATGCAAAAAGGGAGAAATGTATATTCGAGACTAATCGTATCGCCTTTCTTGGATACATCCTCTCCCCAGGCAAGATCGAGATGGACCCAGAAAAAAATAGCCGCGATTCTCTCATGGCCAACCCCTACCTCACGGAAGGATGTTCAAAGGTTTTTAGGATTCGCTAATTTTTACAGAAGGTTTATTCGTTCTTTTTCAAAGCTGGTACAACCACTGACTGATCTCACCAAGAACGTACCGTTTAAATGGTCTGAACAAGCATCTAACGCGTTCCAAACTCTCCAAAGTCAGTTCACTTCAGCTCCTATTCTCAGGCTGCCTAATCCTTCCCTACCTTATTTTTTGGAGGTAGATGCCTCTAACAAAGCCACTGGAGCAGTTCTCTCACAAAGAGATGAGATAGACCAAAGACTCCATCCAATAGCTTATTTCTCAAAACGTCTTACCCCGGCCGAATGCAATTATGAGGTCGGTGATGAATTATTGGCCATCAAAAAGGCCTTAGAAGAGTGGCGCCACCTTTTAGAGGGCACCTCACATCCAGTCTCGGTTTTTACCGACCATAAAAACCTGGAGTACCTCCGTACCGCAAAAAGACTTAAACCTCGTCAGGCTCGTTGGGCCCTTTTTTTTTCCCGTTTTCGATTACACATTACCTATCAACCAGGCAGTAAAAACGGCAAGGCTGATGCCTTGTCCGCCTACCCGGGCCTGAAGAATCCGATTCATCCACGAGCGACTCTATATTACCCATCAAATACTTCCTAGCTACTCATTCCTCTACCATTGAAAAGATCAAGCAACTAACCTGCCCGACGGTTTATTCCCTAACCACGAATGGTCTGTGTCTACATCAAGACAAGATAGTTGTTCCAGAAGGAGCACGTCCGGATGTCCTCGCTCTCTGTCACGATTCCCCTCAAGCTGGACATGGAGGAATTAAGAAGACTCAAGCCCTACTCCGTCGCTACTTCTATTGGCCCACCATGAACAATGCTGCCATCAAGTATGTCACAGCCTGTCCTGTTTGTAACAGAAATAAAAAGCTCTCACAAAAAACAGCCGGTCTTCTCCAACCTCTCCCTGTTCCAGATCGTCCATGGAAGGACCTAACCGTGGATTTTATCGTTGACCTACCCCCTTCTCAAGGTTGTACGACCATAATGGTCGTGGTTGACCGCCTGACAAAAATGGCCCATTTCGTACCCACCAAAGGTTTACCCACTGCTAAAGTAACCGCCTCCTTATTCCACAAAGAAATATTTCGCCTACATGGAATTCCCGCCTCCATCTTATCGGATAGGGGGTCTCAATTCACCTCTCGTTTTTGGAGGATGTTTTGTCTCTCGCTAAAAATACATGTGAAACTGTCCTCTGCTTATCATCCACAGACGAATGGACAGACCGAGAGAACCAACCAGATCGTGGAACAATATCTTCGGTGCTATACCTGTCATTTACAAGATGATTGGGTAGACCTGCTACCAGCTGCTGAATTCGCCTACAATTCTGGTCACCACCAATCACTACGTGAGTCACCTTTTTTTCTCACCTATGGCTATCACCCTAGTCTTCTCCCCGACTTGCCTCGGATGGAAGCTGTTCCTGACGCTCGTGAACGTCTGGAACGTCTACGCGACGGGCATCGTCAAGCTCGACACCTCTTACAACAAGCACAAGACACTTACAAAGCTTACGCGGATTTGAAACGCAGACCGTCTCCTACGTACGAGGTGAACCAAAAAGTATGGCTCTCTACCCGAAATCTTCGGCTCACTTGCCCCACAAAAAAGTTGGGACCTACATATATAGGTCCCTTTCCTATCACGGCCATAATATCTCCGACTGCCATCCGTCTTCAGTTGCCCGACGACCTGCATCTTCACCCGGTCTTCCACGTCTCGCTCCTCAAACCTTGGACAGCACCTTCTTTCTCCTCGCAGGTTAACACGAGACCTCCACCCCTTCCAGTCGACGATGAACCTGAATATGAAATTCATCGTATCCTAGATTCCCGATATAGACGTCGTCAACTCCAATATCTGATCCATTGGAGGGGCTACGGTCCGGAGGAAAGATCCTGGGAACCTGCTGTAAATGTACATGCGCCTCTTCTTCTTCGTCGATTTCACCGTTCCTATCCAACCAAGCCAGGTCCGTTGCGCCCCCGGAGGGCTCGCATTGTGGGGGGGGCTGTGTCATGCCTTACCCCCACGGCGCGGCCGAGGTGTCACGACAGCCGTCGGCGTCTTCCTTGCAGGGGGACGTCGGGCATTGGGAGCTCCCTTGCCGCGGGTTGTGGTGACCTTTCGGTCCAGCGCTGGGGTCCCCCCGCTGCCTCCCGCTCCCTTCCATCGGCTCCTCGCGTGGCGGTCATTGCTCGCGGGTGTGGCGTGGTCCTCCTTCCGGGTCCCGCTATGGACTCGCGGGTCTCGGCGGGGGGGCCGCGTCTCCCGGCTCGCCTGCGGGGCGTGGCCCCTGCGAGTTCCGGATGGAGCCTGGGGTAACCCAGTGGGTAGGAGGGGCAGGGGAGGGGCCTCTTCCCACAAACGGGCGGAGCCCATTACCTGTGCACCATAAAGGTTCAGAACAGCAAAGGAAAGACGCTCAGTCGTCAGCTCCCTAAGCTACCCAAGTTCCTTGTATCATTACCACAGAAACCCTTGTTGAACGAACCTTGCTTCTACCTGACCAAGTCTCCAGCCTAACCCCTTTTGTACCGCGCTAGATTCTGACTGACCTCCCGGCTACCGACTCCTGGCTTCCCTTCTCGTTAATGAATGAACTCCGCCTGAACCGACACTATTCTTCTCCAGGTTACGTCTCTTGCATCCTCCTCTATCTAACATATCTGCATACTGGACTCCAAACAGACCTACGATACTAAAGCATGACAGCGACGAGGATAAACTGGTGTGTATTGGGAGACTGTTATGTGAAGGTTTAGAGTCTTCATGGCAGCTGAACACAAGCTACAAAAAAAAAGCAGGAAAAGAAGTTGTTTGCTGAGACAGGATGGCTGCACTTGTAGGACATGTGAGCCCCTTTGATTGTGAGTTGCAATCATGGGAGGAATACATAGAAATGTTGAACTATTTTTTTCAAGCAAATGAGATTACTGATGCCGGTAGAAGAAAGCAGTGTTATTAAGTGGAGTCGGTGCGTCCACATATAGTTTGCTGTGCCCTGTGCTCAAGGCCCATTATAATCCAAAACCAAGTGAGATTGTGCAGAGATACAAGTTTAATTCACGCACGCGGAAAACGGACGAGACAGTGGCTGAGTTTGTGGCAGAGTTGAAAAAGTCAGCACAACACTGTGTGTATGGGCCTATGCTTCAACAAATTCCCCATGACAGGCTGGTGTGTGGCTTTAATGCCAACAGAATGCAGAGCAGGCTTTTGTCAGAAATGGATTTAACCTTTGAAAAGGCCCTTAATATATGTCACGCGATGGAGTCGGCTAAAAGACAAATAAGAGAACTCCAAAGCCTATCTGGCGATGAAGAATCAAAGACTCCAAGGTCAAGAACGGTACAGGCGGCGATGCATAAGGTGTGCTCGGAGGATAAGAGGGGGCAGAACATGGATTATGAGTGTTACAGGTGCAAAGGGAATCATGCGCCCAACGTATGCAAGTTTATTATGGAACTGTGCCACAAATGTGGGAAACGGGAACACATAAAGCGGGCATGCAAATCCAAGCTCGTGATGCGGGATTACAAGGCCTCCTTTCAAGGACTAAGAGAAAAGGAGAATGGTAGGAGGTCACATTTAGTGAGAGAAGAGGATGTGAGTGAGGCAGAAGATGCAGGTGACATCAGGGGCAGATCCAGAGGGGGGCAACTGGGCAATTCCCCCCCCCGAGAAAATCGCCGCCGGCGTTCTCTTCTCCCTACTGACGAGCGGCTGCTGACATGCAGCTTGGCCGCTCACCTGGGATGACAACCACCTGACCAGCCGCGTGATCTCGCGAGAACACAGCTGCGCGGCTGGTCAGGTTGTTCCCGGCAAGCAGCCAAGCTACATGTCAGTGGTCGCTAACCTCGTGGGGAGCCGGGGAGAAGAGGAGAACGCCGGCGGAGCCTGGCCTGGACCAGCAAAGAGGTGAGGTGAGAGCTGGGGGCAAATATACCCATGAAGCGGGGGGCAAATATACCCCTGGAGCTGGGGCAAATATACCTTGAAGTGGGGGGCAAATATACCCATGGAGCTGGGGGCAAATATACCCATGAAGCGAGGGGGGGAAATATACCTATGGAGTGTGGGGCAAATATACCGATGAAGCGGGGGGCAAATATACCCATGGAGCCGGGGCAAATATACCCATGGAGCTGGGGCAAATATAGCCATGGAGCGGGGGCAATATATACCCATGAAGCGGGGGCAATTATACCCATGGAGCTGAGGGCAAATATACCCATGGAGCTGAGGGCAAATATACCCATGGCGCTTGAGGCAAATATACTCATGGAGCGGGGGAGGGCAATATATACCCATGTGAGTGAGCTGGGGCAATATATATCCATGTGAGCTGCCTGGGGGCAATATATATATCCATGTGAGCTGGGGGCAATATATAACCATGTTAGCTGGGGGCAATATATACCCATATGAGCTATAGGGCAATATAAACCCATGTGAGCTGAGACAATATATACCCATGTGAGCTGGGGGCAATATATACCCATGTTAGCTGGGGCAATATATACCCATGTGAGCTGGGGGCAAATATACCCATGAAGCGGGGGGGCAAATATACCCATGGAGCCGGGGCAAATATACCCATGGAGCTGGGGCAAATATAACCATGGAGCAGGGGCAATATATACCCATGGAGCTGAGGGCAAATATACCCATGGAGCTGAGGGCAAATATACCCATGGTGCTTGGGGCAAATATACTCATGGAGCGGGGGATGGGCAATATATACCCATGTGAGTGAGTGGGGCAATATATATCCATGTGAGCTGGGGGCAATATATAACCATGTTAGCTGGGGAAATATATACCCATATGAGCTATAGAGCAATATAAACCCATGTGAGCTGAGACAATATATACCCATGTGAGCTGGGGGCAATATATACCCATGTTAGCTGGGGGCTAATATATACCAATGTTGGCTGGGGGCTAATATATACCCATGTGAGCTGGGGGCAATATATACCCATGTTAGCTGGGGCAATATATACCCATGTGACCTGGGGCAAATATATATATCCATGTGAGCTGCTTGGGGCAATATATATATCCATGTGAGCTGCTTGGGGGCAATATATATATCCATGTGAGCTGCTTGGGGGCAATATATATATCCATGTGAGCTGCTTGGGGCAATATATATATCCATGTGAGCTGCCTGGGGGCAATATATATAGCCATGTGAGCTGCCTGGGGGAAATATATATATCCATGTGAGTTGGGGCAATATATATCCATGTGTGCTGGGGGCCAATATATCTGCCTGTCACTGCGAACCCAACACCAGCTCTTGACCAAAACTGGTAGAATGCCCCCCTGAAACCTGTTTCTGGATCCGCCCCTGGGTGACATAAATACAATATACAGTGTCTCACATAATATGCCTAAAGTGACTCCTCTCATACAGAAGTTAAAAGTGAATGGCATGGACATTGAATTTGAGGTGGACACAGGATGTGGCATTACAATTAATCAGCAAAAAGCAATACTTAGAGCTATGGAAAAAGACAGACATACCAGATTGGGAACCATGCAACCGACGTTAAAAACATACAGGTGAGAAGATGTTTTTGTTCGGTCAGATTATAGGAACAGTGCCGTGTCAAAAGAAAAGAGTAAAACTAACTATGGTAGTGGTTGATGGGGCCGGGCCAAATTTGTTGGGGCAAAGCGGGTTGAAAGATTAAAATTGTTAGCCCAACTGGTGAATACAGTAACAGTCAGTCAAACACTAAATTTGGTCGACATTCTAGACAGACATGCTGAGGTGTTCAAAGAAGAGTTAGGTCAGCTGAATGGCACCACAGCTAAAATTCATGTGAATTCAGAGGCCCAGCCACGATTTTGTAAGCCGCGACAGATACCTTTTGTTGTCAAACCTCTGGTGGAGGCAGAACTGCAGAGACTGGTAGATGAGAAAATTATAGAACCAGTACAATTTTCAGAATGGGCAGCCCCCATCGTGCCGGTGAGGTAGCCGGATGGTTCAATTCGCATCTGTGGAGATTACAAACTCACAGTAAACCGAGCATCCACTGTGGAGCAATATCCAATTCCTAAAGTGGAAGAATTGTTTGCACAGTTGGTGGAAGGCCACAAATTCTCCAAACTGGATATGAGTCATGTATATCAGCAGATTGTGCTTGATGAAAGCGCTAAAAAGGGCTGTATACTTACTTTAGATTGCCATTTGGAGTGGCGTCGAGCCCAGCCATTTTCCAACACACTATGGCCCCTATTACAATCCTCGCGCAGCGCATTTGCGTGCGCGCAAATGCGCTTTTGCACAAGGACAAAACCATTTGCGCGGAACGTCGTATTACGACGTTCGCGCAAACGATGCGCGTTAGCGTCTACCGCGATTGACCCTGCGCGAACCCAGCGTGAGCACAAGTGTGTGCGCGCATCCCATACTTACCATTGTCAGCGCGAATGCGTTCGAGCGGATGGTATTACGATCTTCGCGCAACGTCGTACGAACGACGTTTGCGCAAAGTATCGTAACGTCTTTGAAAACCTGGTGTTAATTTACAATCTGAACGTTCTGGCCGAAACGAAATGAACCTGCACAAAAAAAAAATTACAGCACAGTACAGTTACACATTCTACACATACCCAAACAATAAAATTAATAAATTGTTTAATTTTTTATTTTTGTTGCAGCACATATACGCAGATTGACTTTGACAGGCGCAACAACCGAAACCTAGAAATTGGTGGTTCTTAATTCTGATTGGCTGAATCCCGTGAAAAAGCAGTCTGCCCACCGATTCCTGCACGCATCGTTTATTTGCGCCTGGCTTTGCGCGTCGGATTTGCGCACGACAAAACTTGAAGGCTGAAAAAAAAAATGCGCTCGGATTGGAATACCGCGTTAATTTTCACGCAAGCGCATTTGCGCAAAGAATGTAATAGGGGCCTATGGAGGGAATCTTACAAAGCATGCCGAATGTCGCAGTCTACTTAGATGACATTTTAGTTACTGAAGCAAGCAAGGAGGAACATTTAAGAAATCTAGAGGAAGTTTTGTCTCGGCTAAAAAGAAGTGAACCAAGACTGAAAAGGAGTAAGTGTGAATTCCTGGGAAGGGAAGTGATTTTTCTGGGTCACAAGATCAGTGCTGCAGGTGTGCAGCCAGTTGCGGAAAAGGTCCAGGCAATACAAGAAGCGCCCACAATGTAGTCTGTGAGTGAACTAAAGGCTTACTTGGGCCTACTGAACTATTACCATAAATTCCAACCAGGTTTATCTACCTTACTAGCACTGTTGCATGCACTATTGAGTAAAGAGACTAAATGGACCTGGGGTTGTGAGCAAAAAGAGGCCTTTGAAAAGTCCAAAAATCTTCTCCACTCAGATGCCTTGCTGGTGCATTATGATGTCAACAAACCCATTATCCTGGCTTGTGATGCTTCCCCTTATGGCGTGGGAGCGGTGTTGTCACACAGGCTGGAGGATGGAACAGACCGGCCAATAGGGTTTGTCTCACGGACCCTGAATGCAGCGGAGAAAATTTATTCCCAAATTGAGGAGGGCCTTGCTGTGATTTTTGGTGTAAATAAGTTTCACACATACTTGTATGGGAGACAATTTACCTTCGTAACAGACCATAAACCACTGATCTCAATATTTAATGAACTGAAGGAGGTACCACATATGGGCTCACCCCGCATTCAGAGATGGGCTGCAACGTTATGTGGATATGAGTATTCTATTGTGTACAAAGCAAGAAAGGATCATCCAAAAGCGGATGGCCTGAGCCGGATGCCGGTGGCAGGAGAGGAGGTGGAGACTTCTGCGGAGGAAGAGAGGGTACTTCTGTTGGAAGAAAATGGGGTACCATTGATTAAAGCCAATCAGGTGAGGAAATGGACAGATACCGTTTTGGCACAGGTTAGCGAGTTTGTCCTCAGAGGATGGCCAAAAAGAGTGGATAAATTAATTTATGGAGGTTATGCAAAAAGGAAAGAGGAACTTGGTGTGCAGGCAGGTTGTGTCTTGTAGGGTGCCCGAGTAGTCATTCCACCCCCAGGTCGTCCAGCCCTACTGAAACAGTTTACACACCAATCATCCAGGCATAATCACAATGAAAGGACTGGCGAGGAGCTATATGTGGTGGCCGAAGATGGATGCCGATATAGAAGGAATGGTAAAAACTTGCACCTTGAGCTGAAAATAAAAAAAAAAATAGAAATTCTCCCCAGTGTGTACCTTTACATCCTTGGGAAGTACCAAGCCTCCCATGGAGAAGAATTCACATTGATTATGCTGGCCCATGGATGGGTAAGATGTTTTTGATTTTGGCAGATGCTTACTCTAAATGGATAGAGGTGTACACCCGTTAAATAAATTCACCTCCGCAGTAACTGTTCAATGTCTCAGAGTTTTAGTCAACATGGAATACCCGAAATGGTGGTATCAGACAATGGCAGCAGTTTTACAAGTAGGGAGTTTCAAGATTTTATTCGCCTGAAATGGTATTAAACACGTAACCACAGCACCTTACCATGCAGCATCCAATGGACTGGCAGAAAGGGCGGTGCAGACATTTAAAAGCCTGATGAAAAGAGCTCAGGAGATTCCATTGAGGTCAGGCTGGCTAGAGCATTGTTTAGTTACAGGATAACTCCTCAGTCAATGTCTGGAATAGTTGGTGCTAACTTAACCAGAGCTGTTGTAAACTTACCAGAGCCATTATAGCCTATGGAGGTTTTCAGTTTACAACAGCTCTAGTTAAGTTAGCACCAACTGTGTAATATGGCCCCCAAATTTTAAAGGTCAGATGCAGGAAAAACAGTTGAATCAAAAGCTTTATCATGATCAACATGCTAAGGAGAGACATCTAATCGAAGATGACAATGTTTACACTAGAAATTTTGGTGTGGGGCCTGCCTGGATTCCGGGGACAGTTCAGGAAAAGATGAGACCTGTGTGATGCACAGTCACACTTGGCCAGATTGTGCGTTGTCATATTGACCAGGTGAGAACTAGCCATATTGTATCTCCGGGACACCGCCGGGTTTGGAGAACCAATTAATGCCGGATAGGGTACAGCTGGCACTCCCTTCTGATGACGTTCTTGCAGAAGACCATAAAGGGGTGCAGATGGGGGGAGAGCTTCCAACGGAACAGCTGTCGGAGTCTTCAGGTGTGGAGGAGCAGCAAGAGTGTCAGGGTCCGCTCCTGGGAGTCTGCTGTTTGGCCTGTATTGCACAGCCTGGCACCAACAGCTCTTGCTCAGAACGCTTTACTTGGGGTTCCCATTCCGGTTTTACCTAGCTCAGTGCTATGTCCAGGCTCCTGGAGATCCAGCCTGGATTTTCCTGTCCAGCCTTGGAATTACAGCTGAGGCCCATCTGCTATCAAGCCTCCTTAAATAGCAGAGAGACCAAGCAAGCAGTGGTTCTGCATTGTAGTTCCCTGTCCTAGGTAACTAGGCGGTGTGTGTACCTGCTAACCTGATCTAAGTATCTCCAGTGATCAAAGTATCTCCAGTGATCCAAGTGTATCCTGTGCCCACAAGTGTGTCCTGTATCCATCTCAGTTCAAGACTTCCTGGCCGCTGCACAAGTGGGTTTTCTCAACTACATAGCCCACTATCCGGTGTCTGGAGACCTACCTGTGGCTTACAGCTTTTCATCACCTTCCCTGACCTTCAATCAAGGTATCATTGCCAGCCTTCCTAAATCTTACTTGGTGGACCCTGTCTGCAGCCTGAGACTGCATAGCACACAATCCTCTGACTCTCCCTCCAAGACTACTCCCTGGACTGTATTTATGTGAAATACCGTGTACCAAACCCCTGCTATGGCATAACTTCACTTCTCAGCCAGCAGCCAGCCACAACCCCTTGCATATGGACATTAACCATGTCATTGCCTGTGCTGTCCAGAATTGCATTCCTCTGTTCTTTCCAGTGCCTGCTGTCAAGGCCCATTTATGTTTCATTAAATTTATATTTGTTGCTTGACATCCTATCTGGCCTCCCTTCTGTGTCGCCGCCTGCTGGGCTCACGTCTGAACCGCACACGCCAGCTGACAAAGAGTTAAGGAGACCCACCAGACCGAAGAAAGCACCAACTTACCTGCAGGATTATGCTTAGCTTAGTAGTAAGTTCCCCAGCCACAAGACAAAAATGCATCCTGGAACTCACTGCGACGGAGGTAGTCTACCCGAAGTCCTGAGTTTAGTAGAAGTTTCTGTGTGCTATGGACACGTGTACTGCATGTTTGAAACTAGTGTTATCAGAGAGAAGGGGATGTAGTAGATCAGTGTTATACTTATCTACCACTAGAGGGCATAGTAGTTTGTGTTACCTGTTTTCTGTTAATGTAAATAGTGTTTCCGGGTCAGAGGTTTTTGTTGTCAGTTTCCTGAGTTGGAGTGCCATAAGTAATTCATCCACAACCTGTCTCTGCATCAGTCACATGAAGATATTACAGTATCCAAACAACATCTGTGGGCTGTGAGTTTGAAAGCCCTACTCTAGGCAGTGTGACCATGTGGAGAAGACCCAGGGGTTGCACCTGACTATGGCTGGGAATGAGAGCTGGGAAAAGTGGTCAAACAAAGCAAGACTACTAAGACTACAGCAGGATGGAGGCTGTAGGTTCTCAAAGACCCCTCATTAGGTAAAACATAACTTTATTAACTGTAATATGGGTGGCAGGCGTTAAACACCCTTATTCTGGTGCTAACGCTTACACATCGAGGAGCTAATGTTAGTGCCAACTGTAGAATAGTGCCCTTTCATGGGAAAAAACACAGAGGATAAGGAATATATTAACACCGTTTATTCAGAGCAATGACGTTGAAGTATAATATATATATGACAAATAGTAGGGCATTCAATTATAAAAACAGTATTTTCCAATATGGATTTTTGTATATATTATAGGCTAATATATAAGCTACATACCAAGTGTAAACATTAGTGATGGTTTTAGACCTTTTTGTGGAGATTGTTCTTCAATCGGAGTAGTTTGACCAGTACTTGAACCTGGAAAAACCATGAGAATACGTCTTAGTTTCTTACAATTAGAAACCCGCACCACAGCGAAGCCACCTGTTGTAAAACTGTCTGAAACATCACCAGTGGGTCCATGGTGTCTCTATATACTAGGGCAGTTGAATTCCAGCCCCCAGATGTTTCTGGACTACAACTCCCATGTTTCTCTGGCCATCTATTGCATTGACAGAATTCTGTGAATTTTATCTAAACAACATCTGTAGGCCGTGAGTTTGACAGCCCTGCTCTAGGCAGTGTGACCATGTGGAGAAGACCAAGGGGTTGCACCTGACTATGGCTGGGAATGAGAGCTGGGAAAAGTGGTCAAACAAAGCAAGACTACTAAGACTACAGGAGGATGGAGGCTGTAGGTTCTCAAAGACGCCTCATTAGGTAAAACATAACTTTATTAACTGTAATATGGGTGGCAGGCGTTAAACACCCTTATTCTGGTGCTAACGCTTACACATCGAGGAGCTAATGTTAGTGCCAACTGTAGAATAGTGCCCTTTCATGGAAAAAAACACAGAGGATAAGTGGAATATATTAACACCGTTTATTCAGAGCAATGACGTTGAAGTATAATATATATATGACAAATAGTAGGGCATTCAATTATAAAAACAGTATTTTCCAATATGGATTTTTGTATATATTATAGGCTAATATATAAGCTACATACCAAGTGTAAACATTAGTGATGGTTTTAGACCTTTTTGTGGAGATTGTTCTTCAATCGGAGTAGTTTGACCAGTACTTGAACCTGGAAAAACCATGAGAATACGTCTTAGTTTCTTACATATTAGAAACCCGCACCACAGCGAAGCCACCTGTTGTAAAACTGTCTGAAACATCACCAGTGGGTCCATGGTGTCTCTATATACTAGGGCAGTTGAATTCCAGCCCCCAGATGTTTCTGGACTACAACTCCATGTTTCTCTGGCCATCTATTGCATTGACAGAATTCTGTGAATTTTATCTAAACAACATCTGTAGGCCGTGAGTTTGACAGCCCTGCTCTAGGCAGTGTGACCATGTGGAGAAGACCAAGGGGTTGCACCTGACTATGGCTGGGAATGAGAGCTGGGAAAAGTGGTCAAACAAAGCAAGACTACTAAGACTACAGGAGGATGGAGGCTGTAGGTTCTCAAAGACGCCTCATTAGGTAAAACATAACTTTATTAACTGTAATATGGGTGGCAGGCGTTAAACACCCTTATTCTGGTGCTAACGCTTACACATCGAGGAGCTAATGTTAGTGCCAACTGTAGAATAGTGCCCTTTCATGGGAAAAAACACAGAGGATAAGTGGAATATATTAACACCGTTTATTCCGTTATATATATATATATATATATATATAACAAATAGTAGGGCATTCAATTATAAAAACAGTATTTTCCAATATGGATTTTGTATATATTATAGTAAGCTACATACCAAGTGTAAACATTAGTGATGGTTTTAGACCTTTTTGTGGAGATTGTTCTTCAATCGGAGTAGTTTGACCAGTACTTGAACCTGGAAAAACCATGAGAATACGTCTTAGTTTCTTACATCAGTTTCTTACAAAACCCGCACCACAGCGAAGCCACCTGTTGTAAAACCGTCTGAAACATCACCAGTGGGTCCATGGTGTCTCTATATACTAGGGCAGTTGAATTCCAGCCCCCAGATGTTTCTGAACTACAACTCCCATGTTTCACTGGCCATCTATTGCATTGACAGAATTCTGTGAATTTTATCTAAACAACATCTGTAGGCCGTGAGTTTGACAGCCCTGCTCTAGGCAGTGTGACAATGTGGAGAAGACCCAGGGGTTGCACCTGACTATGGCTGGGAATGAGAGCTGGGAAAAGTGGTCAAAAAAAGCAAGCCTACTAAGACTACAGCAGGATGGAGGCTGTAGGTTCTCAAAGACTCCTCATTAGCTAAAACATAACTTTATTCAATGTAATATGGGTGGCATGTGTTAAACACACTTATCCTGGTGCTATCGCTTACATATCGAGGCGCTAATGTTAATGCTAATGTTAATGCCAACTATAGAATAGTGCCCTATAGAATAGTGCCCCTTCAGAGCAATGACGTTGAAGTATAATATATATAACAAATAGTAGTGCATTAAATTATAAAACTCAGTATTTTCCAATATGGATTTGAATATAGCATAGTACAAAATACCAAGTTTATACATTAGTGTTGTTTTTGGACGCTGCTGACATTTTTGTGGAGATTGTTCTTCGATCTGAATATTTTGACCAGTACTTGAACCTGGAAAAAACAATGAAAATATATTTTACTTTCTTACATAATAGTAACCTGCTCCTCAGTTCAGCCACCTGATGTAGGACTCTCTGAAAAATCAGCAGTGGGTCCGAGTTGTCACTCTATACTAGGGCTGTCAAACCCCAGCCACCCAAGATGTTTCTGAACTATAACTCCCATGATTCTCTGGGCATCTGTTGCATTGACAGAATTCCGTGAATCGTATCCAAACAACATCTGTTGGCCATGAGTTTGACAGCTCTGCTCTAGGCAGTGTGACCACATGGAGAAGAACCATGGGTTGTAACTGACTGTGGCTGGGAATGAGAGCTGGGGACAGTGGCAAACAAAGCAGGACTACTGACTACGACTATAGCATGATGGAGGCTGTAGGTTCTCAATGACCTCTCATTAGTTAAAACATAACTTTATTCAATGTAATATGGGTAGCATGGGTTAAACACACTTATCCTGGTGCTAACGCTTTAATACTGAGGCGCTATCGTTAGCACAAACTATGGAATAATGTCCTTTCATGGGAAAAACACAGAGGATAAGTGGGATATTATAACAGTTTATTCAGAGTAATGATGTTGAAGTATAATATATATAACAAATAGTAGGGCATTTGTGATGGACGCCGCTACTCGGAGGGAGTAGGTCCGCCTTAGGTGCCAGGGTTGCTCTGCAGTGAGCAGCGGTAGCGAGCCGGCGTCAGGTTCCTTGCTGGAATATATTGAGTCAACCAGGAGGAAATACCTAGCAGATAGTCCCTCTTCCCAAATACTCGTCGAGACGCAGTATAGGTTAAGCAAGTTGGTTTATTGTAAAACAGCACATACATGGTCCATTTATATGGTACAGTCCTATTGTTCTCTCCCATGCCTGCCCCCAGACACCCCGGTGTCAGTTCTGCCACTGCCTCTAGCCAGAGCCCTTTTTGTATGCTTAACATGGTCCCAGCTCTTGGTGCCACACTGTCTGGCCCGCCCTGGGCTGTTCGACGCCTGGGAAATTCCACCCCCTGGAGTGCGAGCTCTGACTCCGGCGTCGGATCTCCTCTGCGGATGGGAAACCCGTCCTGAGTCCAGCGGCTGATTGAGGGGTGATCTCGGTGGCGCTCCTCTCTAGAACTCACCCCACAGTGGCACCATGTTCCCAGGGCCCCTCTAGCCAAAAAGCACTCCGGTGGCAGGTACAGGGGCTGAGCAGTGCAAGGAATGTCAGCTGTGCTTGGTTTCGGCCGGCGGCAGCTGCAGCAGGGTTGCGCTGGGCAGATAAACTACGATGGCTGGGCAAGGCAGATTTGGCAAAGAACCTAAAAAACAACCATAAACATACGGACACAAATTGTACTAACGAATTCTACACTTGGGGGAATGAAAACTGGGCAATTTGGGTGTTATTAAATTGTGAGGGATTGCAGACGCGTTTGGTGCGGGGAATTTGCGAGGGGAAACACAATACCCCAGAAATCATACAAATATAAATTGTATAAATGAAATTTGACCTTGAACAAACAAACTTTTAACTTTTTATGGGCCAATAAATTGAACGTGATGGCTGTTCTGTCACACAGCTCCCCTGAGTCCAAAGATGGCAGACCCGGTGAGACCCTTAGTCGGGGATGTCCATGAAAGTCAGTGCTCACGTTTCATGTTCGGTCTGGCGAGATAGTCTGTCTGCATTGGCATTGTGTTTTCCAGGCCGATACTGAATGGAAAAATTAAAAGGCTGCAGTGTGAGGCTCCACCGCAGAAGTCGGCCATTGTCTCCGGCCACCCGGTTCAGCCATACCAGGGGGTTATGATCCGTGAGGATGGTGAAGGAGCGCTCGAATAGGTAGGGCTGAAGTTTCTTAAGTGCCCATACAAGGGCTAAACATTCCTTCTCGATGGCTGTGTAGGCGACCTCCCTGGGTAATAGCTTCCGGCTGATATAGGCAACAGGGTGGTCAAGTCCATCTTCTCCAACTTGACTCAGCACCGCTCCCAATCCGAACATGGAGGTATCTCTGTGACCGACAAAACGTTTAGCTGGATCGGGAGCGGCTAGTACGGGTGCCTCCACCAATGCCCATTTTAACTGTTGAAAGGCCCCCTCACACTCCGGGGACCACAGGACTTGTTGGGGAAGGTTTTTGCAGGTGAGGTCGGTCAGGGGTTTGGCAATGGCGCTGTAATTGGGTACAAAGCGTTGTTAGTACCCTGCTGTCCCTAAAAAGGCTAATACCTGGGTTTTGGTGCAGGTGGTAGGCCACTGCTTCCCACAACCCACCCTATGCTCTAGGTACTGGACCTCTGACATCCCTGCGTGGCCCTTGTCGGGTTTGATGGTCAGCCCTGCCTCGCTTATGCAGTCCAGTACTGTTCTCAAGTGGACTAGGTGTTCCTCCCAGGTATTGCTAAAGATGGCAATATTGTCCAGGTAGGCACTGGTAAAGTCCTGCATTCGGTCCAGCAGCCAATCCACCATGCGTTGAAAAGTGGCCGGGCATTCTTCATCCCAAATGGCATGACCAGGAATTGAAACAGACCAAAGGGAGCAATGAATGCCGATTTCGGCACATCTTCCGCGGCAAGGGGAATCTGCCAATAGTCCTTACACAAGTCAATGGTGGTGAGGAGGAAGTTCCCCATGGCAATGAACAGTTCATCTACCTGGGGCATGGGGTAGGCGTCGGTGACCGTGTGCTCATTCAACCTCCTGTAGTCAACACAAAACCTGGTAGTGCCTGTCAGGAGCCATGGCACAGCCTCTGTGTAGTGATATATAATCCCAAGCGCTGGGGGTAAGCAGGCACACAGACACTGGAGGCAGTGTATGTACAATAAGGCTGTATTGTAGAAAGGTTCACAGCAAACAGTCCAGCACAGAACAGATAGTAAAACAGAAAAAACAGGCAAGTGGATGGTGGGCCACGTAGTCTCTCTCCAGATCCGCTTGAGGAGAAGCAGGAACCTTAGGCAAATGTACCTTGATTGAAGGTTGGTCTCTTTGGAGAGAGCTTGAGGGCTGGAAGCCACTTGAGAGTCTCTGGACCCACTGGATAGTGGGCCACGCAGTGGATCGTCCAGCAAGCAGGAAACAGGTAGTGCAGACACAGCAAGGGTGGAATAACTGGTATACACCCCACAGCAGGTACATCAAGGAACAAGAGCTAACAAGAGGGAGCTCTCAGGACCTCTGACAACAGGAAGGGAAAAACACAAAATGGAAGAGCGACGATGGGAGGGCGTAATCAGGTATTTATACAGAACACACAGTCTCTTCAACAGGAGTTAACCCTTAGGTGGATACAGACAGGTATGGAGAGCTAGTGACCCAGGCTGGCCACAGCACGCTCTCAGGGCTAAGGCATGACAGTGCCATCCTTTTTGGGGACTAGGACCACAGGATATACCCATGGGCTATCCGATGGTTCTATTACCCTGAGGTCCAGCATCTCTCGGATCTCCTGCTTCATCCCATCCTTTACTGCATCCGGGATGCGGTATGCTGTCTGCCTCAAGGGGGCTTGACCTTGGGTATCAACCCGATGCAGCACTACAGTAGTGTAGCCGGGGCGGGACGGGAACAAGTCTTGGTGCTTCTGGAGCAACTGCTGAGCCTGTTCTCTGTGGAGTGAACTAAGTCTCTTGCCAAGCCGGACATCAGCTACCCCTCCTTTGGCTCTAGGATCCCCTGGCTGCACCGGTAGGGGGGAGACCCTCCAGGTCCCCCACATCCGGAGAGCAGATTGCGGCTACTGCCTCTTTCCTCTCATGATATGGCTTCAGCATGTTCACATGAAAGGTTCGTTGAATCTTTTCATTGGAACAGCTGGCTGCTATGAAGGTGGTATCGCAGAGTTTTTCTATAATTTTGTACAGTCCCTGCCAGGCTGCCTGAAGCTTATTCTGTTTGACCGGTCGGAGAGCTAACACTTTCTGCCCTAGCTGGAAGGTGCGGTCCCTGGCCGACCGGTCATAACACCTCTTCTGCCTAGCCTGTGCGGCTTTGAGATTGTCCCGGACCAGGGCGGTCAATCTTTGCAGCCGATCCCTAAACTCGAGTACATCGTCTATGACCAATGTCCCATCTTCAGACAGAGTACCCCTCCCAATGCTCCCAGAGCAGGTCCAATGGGCCTCGGACCCTCCGGCCGTACAGCAGCTCAAAGGGAGAGAAGCCAGTGGCTTCCTGGGGGACCTCCAGGTATGCAAAGAGGAGGTGGGGTAGGTGGCGTTCCCAGTCCTTATGGGACATGGTGAAAGTGCGGAGGAGCTGTTTTAAGTAGGGATGAGCCGAACACCCCCCGAGTTCGGTTCGGGCCCGAACCGAATTTTTCCAAATGTTCGGGTCCGAACCCGAACCCATGCAAGTCAATAGGCTGAAAATTCAGTTTTTTAGAGTGCCCTCCAAGAGGGCATATATGCTACATATTTGCCATAAAAGGTGTATGGGGGTCCGGGTAGTGCCCTGGGGGACAGGAAACAAGGACAAAAAGTTTAAAAAAATACGTTTTTAAAGGGACAGTGAGTTTTCCCATGAAATAAGGGTTAAAAATAAAAATGAAAAATTCTTTCAAATATCGTGCCTAGGAGGTCCCCATAATCTGCCCGTGAAGTGGCGGATTTGTAGGATGTATAGAAACACTTAAAAACAAAAAATGACGTTTCAAATGACGGTAAATGATTTTCCTTTAAACTATCCATAAACAACTGCTTGGGGCGGCAGTCTGTATGAAAAGAGGAGACATTTTCGGACACGCAGAAAAGGTTTACTGATTTTTTTGGCTAAATTATTGTGAAACTTATGCAGGCTTTGGATGAAAGTAACAATAGGTGCTTCAAAATTGGTCCTTTAGCATCCCCAACAGTGCCGTCACACCGTAACCCCTCTGAGGATATGAATCTGATACAGGCATCAGTGGCAGTGCACCCAACTTTTGTGCTTTTGGTGCCAGGCCTGCAAATACTATCATACAGTAACCTCTCTGTGGTATTGTGGAAGAATGCAGGGGTGAACCTTGCGGTCCTATATTAAAAAGATATGCATCTGGTAAAGGCGTCAGTGCACCCAGATATTCTGCCTTTGGTGCAAGACTGCCAGGCCAGCAAGTATCATCATACAGTAACCCCTCTGTAGTATTGTGGAAGAATGCAGGGTTGGACCATGTGGTCCTATAATAAAAAGATATGATTCTGGTCAAGGTGTCAGTGCACCCAGATATTGTGCCTTTCATGGCAGCTAGTGCCTTCACACCGTAACGCTTTTGTGGTATTGTGGAAGAGTGCAGGGTTGGACCCTGCGGTTCAAAAAATTAAAATGATATAAACCTGGCACAGGCGTCAGTGCAGACAAATATTGCACCTTTCATGGCAGCAAGTGCATTCATACTGTAACCACTGGTGTATTTTGGCCTAGGCCGACTAGGCCCAGGCCTAGGGCGGCACTTTACAGGGGGCGGCGGCCCGCACTGGGTGGCCCCACCCCTAAATTTTTTTTTATTTTTTTTTACCTTTGCAAAGTATTTTACCAGGAAGGATACATTGAAATTTCACTAATTTACACTTTCAATTTCACTTTCCAGGGGGCAGCAAAAAACCTCACCACTAAATGGGTTACTCACAGAGCACCGAAATGACGCCAACTTTTTGGTGTTCTGTAGTTCCCTGCATTTAGGAGAATAAAATTTCCCCACCCTGCAGTGAATTCACCATTCACCGCAGGATCCCCAAAGTGCATGGAGTCAGCCGCTGAATGCTGCCACCGCAAACCCGTTGCCTGCTGTTTTCAAAAGAACTACTGAACGAAAATGTCTGGAATTATATATAAGATCCTATGATTGATAATAAAAAGTTCTGTTACAGAAAAATGAAAAACTGCTATTAAAAAAAAAAAGGGGGGGGGGGAATTTTGCCCCAAAAAATCAGAAAAATGACTAAAAGGTACTAGAAAAAAAATCAATAAGTAAAGACTTTTTACTGCAGATTAAAATAATAAATGATTTATTAGATATTGCATAAAAACGGGAATATTTTTAACATTGAAACCTATGGGGTTCGCCTGAATAAACCGGCTCTTTGAAACCACCGAACATCAGGGCATTTCACTGCCATTTCTCTGAGTCTCAGCACCACATGACTGGCTGAGCCACGTGAAACGCACGCGCGCAGCTGCCCGCCCTTTCGTTAACACAGACTCTATTCTGGACTGAACACCCAC
Source organism: Leptobrachium leishanense (assembly GCA_009667805.1). Lineage (NCBI taxonomy): Eukaryota > Metazoa > Chordata > Amphibia > Anura > Megophryidae > Leptobrachium > Leptobrachium leishanense. The sequence goes on along the minus strand of CM019063.1, from coordinate 504,058,586 downwards.
CGGGAAGGGAATCAAAGTTACAGTGCACCCTTTGACAGTGGCATCCCACTGCTGACAAGATGGCTCCACAGCATAATTGCTGTGTGCTCCTATACACTCGGTTTGCTGGGAGTTTTACTGCAGTGGATTCTGATGCACTCATACACACCGCACATTGCATTGCTGTGAGTTTTATTGCTGTGAATTCTGATGCACTCATACACACCGCACATTGTATTGCTGGGAGTTTTATTGCTGTGGATTCTGATACGCTGACACACACCAAACATTGCATTACTGGGAGTTTTATTGCTGTGGATTCTGTGATACACACTGCATATTACTGTGAGTTTTATTGCCCTGGAGCTCTGGGATACGCTCACACACTGCACATTTCTGTGGGTTTTATTGCTGTGCAGCTCTGATATGCTCATACACAGTGCCCATTTCTGTGGGTTTTATTGCTGTGCAGCTCTGTGATACGCTCATATGCAGTGCACGTTTCTGTGGATTTTATTGTTCAACCAATTAGAGCGGCTGTGATCCCGTTTACTTGACATGCGTGGCTGTTCTTTGTAAAAATGCTTGAATTAAACATTTTCATAATTTTCTTTATCTCAATAGATACATTGGAAATGGTATACAAAATATACAAGTAGGCACTTGGTATCCACTTCTAATATACAGAGAGGAAGAGGCGGAGCTTAAAGAGGAAGGGTGGGGATTAACCAGGAAGAGGTGTGCCCTTGACAGGAAGGGGTGCGTCAAATTTAAATTAGGGGGTGCACGAGTTTAGTCAGGCCTAGGGCAGCACAAAACCTAAATATACCACTGACCGTAACCCTTTTGTGGTATTGTGGAAGAGTTCAGTGCTGGAGGTTTTGTGAATTCAGAAGACATCCCCGATCTATTCCGTTACGTCAGCATCAGGGGGTTGATAGCTGCTGATCCAGGACTGATTAATTTTTATAAATGTCAGCCGATCTACAGAGTCGGTGGACAGACGCACTCTTTTGTCTGTGACAAAACCTCCAGCGGCACTGAACGTCCTTTCAGAAAGCACGCTGGATGAAGGGTAACCTAGTAGCTGCATAGTATATTGGCTAAGTTCTGGCCAGTGATCCAATCTCAACACCCAGTAAGCCAGTGGATCATCTGCTGGAAAGGTATCCAGGTCTGCCCTTGCCCCTAGGTAGTCCTGCACCATATGTTGAACACGCTGGCAATGGGTGCCTACATTTGACGTCCCTGGACGTCGTGGACTAAAAAAAATTAAAAATGCATCAGTCAAGCGGCCCTGGCCTTCACCACTATTCCCCTGATCATCCGCAGCCTCAGAAGCACGTGTGTCAGCACTTGGTAATCTACCAGTGCCTGGAAAGGTGTTACACAAGTGTCGCTTTAGAGCGTCCTCAAGTTTTTTCATCCTGTGCTCCCTCCGTGTGGGCAGGATGAGCTCTGCAACTTTACCCTTGTATCGTGGATCAAGAAGGGTTGCCAACCAGTAATGATCCCTCTCCTTGATAGCACGAATCCTGGGGTCCTTTAGCAGGCTTTGCATTATTAGGGAGCCCATGCAGCAGAGGTCTTCCTGGTCAATGAGGATGACCGTATCGTGCACTTCCTCCTCCCAGCCACGCACTAGCCCTTCTGTTTCTGGGCACACGAAACCCTCTCTTGAGGAATCCCCACCTTCAATGCCCCCACTATTTAAATATTCCTCCTCTTCCTCCTCCTGTCTGATCTGAGTAGGACCCGCTGGAATGCTGTCTGCAGAAAGACTGGGGCCTTGAGAGCTAGGGAAGGCCTCCGCTTCCTCCCGCTGCTCTGCCTCTAGAGCCACATCTATAATTCTCCGCAGAGTGTGCTCCAGCAGGAACACTAAAGGAATTGTGTCACTGATGCATGCACTGTCCCTGCTCACCATCCTCGTTGCCTCCTCAAATGGTGACAGTACAGTGCATGCATCCTTGATCATCAGCCACTGCGGGGGGGAAAAAAACCAAGTTGACCTGAACCTGTCCTTGTGCCATACTCACACAGGTACTCGTTGATGGCCCTCTGCTGCTTGTGCAGACGCTGCAGCATTGCTAATGTCGAGTTCCACCTGGTGGGCATGTCACAGATCAGACGGTTTGTGGGAAGGTGGAATTCTCTTTGAATTTCTGCCAGGCGAACGCTTGCTGGGAATGACCGTCTGAAGTGGCTGCAGACTTTTCTGGCCTGGATGAGAAGCTCTGGCAGCCCTGGGTACTTGGTTAGGAAACGCTGTACCACTAGATTTAGGACGTGTGCTAGGCATGGTACATGCGTCAATTTACCCTTGCGTAGGGCGGAGAGAAGGTTGCTGCCATTATCACAGATGATCATTCCCAGCTCAAGCTGGCGTGGTGTTAACCCTCTCTGCACCTGGCCCTGCAGAGCTGACAGAATTTCTGGCCCGGTGTGGCTCCTGTCCCCTAAACAAACCAGCTCAAGCACAGTATGGCTTCTTTTTGCTTGAGCCATTGCGTAGACCCTGTCAGATGTCGGTTTAACTGCCACTTCGCCAGAGACAGAGAAGGAGGAGGAGGAAGAGGGAGAGGTGGTGGTGGTGGAGCAGACAGACCTCATACAAGCAGCTTTCTGGAGGCGTAGTGGATGAACGAGCTCCAGCACAGAGCCCCATCTTGGCTCCTTCCCAGCTGCAATCAGAGTTACCCAGTGTGCCGTGAAGGAAATGTAACGACCCTGTCCATGCTTGCTGGACCACGTGTCTAAAGTCACATGCACCTTGTTGCTGACTGCCTTTCCCAATGACTGGATAACATTGTCTTCCACGTGCTGGTATAGTGCTGGAATGGCCTTGCGTTAAAAGTAATGGCGTTTTGGAACCTGCCACTGTGGTACATCACATTCAGCAAATTCACAGAAGGGAGCAGAGTCCACCAGCTGGAAAGGCAGCAGCTGAAATGCGAGTAATTTTGCTAAGCTGGCATTTAGATGCTGCGCTTGGGGATGGTTGGGACTATATTTTTTCTTACGCTGCAGCAGCTGCGGCAACGTAATCTGACTGCGTAAATCTTCAGCTGCTGGGAGGCTGTCAGATTGTGAGGAAGGACCTGGTACATCCATTACTGTAGCATCATCCCTGTCAGTGGAGGTTGTAGGCAATGACATGGCAGGACATACAGTGGGGATAGAGACAGATGAGGAGGAGGACCTACACAAAGTTTTGCGCCAACGGGATGCGTGGCGGGTGGTCATATGTCGCCTCAAGCACGTGGTACCCAAGTGTCCGGTGTTTATCCCACGCTTCAGCCTCCTCTGAAATAGATTACAAATAGCAACGGTGGGGTCTGCTGCACATTTCTTAAAGAACTCCCAGACAGCAGAGTTCCTGCATGTGTTCTTTGAGACAACAGCGCTCTGCACCGGAGCAGCTCTGACATCTGATGCCTTGGACTGGCTAGTGCTACAGTTGGTCACAGAGGATGTTGTGACTCGTGTTTGCTGTGCCTCCTCCTCCTCCTCCTCACTTGTTTCCTCAGTTCGATCTGGCACCCAGGTGGAGTCAGTGACCTCATCATCAATGTCATCTTCACCCCCTATCTCCTCGTCACTGGAGCCAACTTGGCAGTATGCTGCAGCTGCTGGGGCAACATGAGTGCCAGTTATTTGTGTGTCATCACTGGCACCCCCTTCCTCTAGGTTGATTATACTCCCTTCCCCAACCTCAGAGATTGAATCAGAGCACTGTAGTTGCTGCGCATCCTCAAGCAGCATGTCACTGTCATTGTAGTCAAACAATTCAGCTGACTCCTCTGTGTGTGATAGCGAGGCTACGGCAGGAGTAGCTGTGGACATGGAGGCTGCATTAGATGCTTTGGCAGCTGAGGTGGACTGTAAAGCACTAGAAGCCTGGCTGGCAGAGGACTCGGAGGATGAGGATGGCCTGGCTAGCCAATCCACCAAATCCTCTGTATGTTGCTGCAGGTTAAGAAGACGGCCAGCACCAGTTATAAAGGACAAGAGTGCCCCTGCAGAGGATGCACCATGTCCACCACGACCAGAGGCACAGCCTCCCGACACAGGGGCTGCTTGCCCTCTTATCTGTGTCTGGGAGTGTCTGCCTGTCCTTTTTGTTCTTTCAGACATGGTGAGTGATATATAGATTAAATATATACAGAACTCTGATTCAACTCTGGTATAAAGATTAAAGATTTACAGAACTCTGGTATAACTCAGTGAGACACCCTGATAGCTGGCAGCCAGTGACAAGACAGAGATTACAATTCACAGAAACCTCCTATAAATCATTGAGACCCCCTGATGGGTGCCAGTGACAAGACACAAACTACGATTCGCAGAAATCTGCTACAAGTCAGTGAGACCCCCTGATAGGACCCCCTGATAGCTGGCAACAGTGACAAGACACAGATTACAATTTGCAGAAACCTCCTAAAATGCAGTGAGACCCCTTGATGGGTGGCAGTGAAACCTCTTATAAATTAATGAGACCCTTTGATGGGTGGCAGTGAAACCTCCTATAAATCAGTGAGACCCTTTGATGGGTGGCAGTGAAACCTCCTATAAATCAGTGAGACCCTTTGATGGGTGGCAGTGAAACCTCCTATAAATTAGTGAGACCCTTTGATGGGTGGCAGTGAAACCTCCTATAAAATCAGTGAGACCCTTTGATGGGTGGCAGTGAAACCTCTTATAAATCAGTGAGACCCCTTGATGGGTGGCAGCCAGTGAGAACACACGGATTATAACAATTCCCAAATATTTTGTAGGAATTAGTGACCCCAAAAATACTGCGTGGTACTGGCTGTGTGACAAGACACAGATCGCCTCAATTCACAAATGTTTTAAAGAAATTAGTGAGCCCCAAAATACTGCGTGGTACTGGCTGTGTGACAAGACACAGAAGATCACCTCAATTCACAAATGTTTTAAAGAAATTAGTGAGCCCCAAAATACTGCGTGGTACTGGCTGTGTGACAAGACACAGAAGAACACCTCAATTCACAAATGTTTTAAAGAAATTAGTGACCCCAAAAAAACTTGCTGGCACAGAGACAAGACACACATATATCAATTCCCTGATATTTTGTAGAAATGAGACCCCCCAGACACCCCCCCAGTAGCGTGGCAGACCGGCAGTAACAACACACAACAATCTCCTCTGAAATTTCCTCTGAAATGCGTGCAGAATCGGCGCGTGGAAACGTTATATAGTGTGCTGCGGGACTTAGCTCTGTGAGCCCATGATTGGGCAAAATTTGCCCAATCAGGACTCTGAGCGGTGATTGGCATACTGTTGAACCTGTTTTGCACCAGACCGAGCTTCAGGCCAGTGGGAAAATGCATTGTGGGCCATTTTGATGCATTGTGGACTCGAACATGCGCCGAACACCCGGAAATGTTCGGAGTTCGCGATCTACCCGAATAGGCTAAATTCGGGCCGAACAGTCCGAACCCGAACCGCTCATCCCTAGTTTTAAGGTCCCATTAAAACGCTCGCAGAGCCCGTTGGTCTGTGGATGGTACGGGGAGCTGTACAGGGGTTTAATCCCACACAGCTTCCAGAGCTGTTGGGTAACCTCGGCCGTGAACTGCGTGCCCTGGTCGTACAGGATTTCCTGTGGAAATCCAACCCTTGAGAATATCTGGAGCAGAGCACCAGCTACAGTCTCTGTCTGGATATTCCATAGGGCTATGGCCTCGGGGTACCGGGTCGCGTAGTCATCTACAGTTAGGATGTATTTCTTCCCCGTAGTGCTAGGCACTGCTAAGGGCCCTATCAGATCTACCACCACCCTCCTAAATGGCTCTCCCACTATGGGTATGGGTCTCAGGGTGGCCTTAGCTCTGTCCCCTCGCTTCTCTACTCTCTGGCATATCTCGCAGGTCCGGCAGTAATCCCTCACATCGCCAGATAGACCAGGCCAGAAGAAGCTCTGGGTCAGGCGATGCAAGGTCCGCCTGTGTCCCAGATGGCCTGCTAGAGGAATATCGTGCCCGATCTTTAAGAGATCACGCCGATATTTCGTCGGCACTACCAGCTGTGGAATGGGTATCTGGGCTGCACCCCTCCCTACTCCCCCAGAGATCCTATACAACTTTCCCTGGTCCCATTCAAAGCTTACCTCCCCAATCCCCCCCCGGGTCCCGGCCCGCCTGCTGTCTGTAAGGGGTAACCCGGTAAGGGTAATGTCTGCAAAGGTTTCCTTGGCAAAGTCCCCTGGGGAATCGAAAGTTAGTGTGGGGCGGTTGTCTGGGTTAAGGTCGGGGCTGGTGATTATTACCTGAGTCCCTTTGGAGCTTGTATGAGAAGCCTTCCGAGCCTGTTGTCGGGTGGTGACAGGGTATGCCTCTTCATTTTGGGTTTCCTCAAATGCAGAGGTGAGCAGACTGAGGTAGTTGCCCAGCAAGATCTCAGTTGGTAAGTCTCGCATGATTCCTACCTCCACGTCCCGGGCTCCTGTGCCCCAATCTAGGTGGACGCGAGCTGTGGGGATCCGGTATATGTGGCCGCCCACCACTCGGACAGCTACAGAATAGCCTGTAGTGGCTGCGGGGTGGATGAGGTGCGGCTGAGCCAATGTAAGGGTGGCCCCAGTGTCACATAGCCCTTGGGCTGGCTGGTTGGCCGTTGATGTGGACCATCTGCCGATGGTGCTGGCGGTTGTCCCGGGTGGCTGCCTGTACGGGGTTGGCCTCATGGAGAAGTCCAAAGTCCTCTTCTCTGGAGGTAAAGGTCTTGGGTGCCGGGTCATGCTGGCAGCAGAATGCAGAGGCTCTGGCCGGGGAGTAAGTTGGGCGAGTTGGTGAGGGTCAGCTCCGATTCAGGGGGCAGCGATCCCGAATATGTCCCAGCTGATTGCAGCCATAGCATTGCGGGCCAGTACGTTGGGGCTGTGGGGGTGGTTGGTAATGGGGTGCTCACTCCGGAGTTGTTGGTCGTGTAGCCACAGCGGGGTTGATCCGAAGAGGTGGTTTGGTCAGGTTGACTGTTTCTCGCCTGGCATTATTGTATTCGTCAACCAGGTGGGTGGCCTCTGGTAGCGTGAGGGGCCTCCGATCTCGGACCCAGTCGCGGACCTCTGGGGGTGAATAGTTGTAGAATTGCTCCAGTAGGATCAGCTGAATGATTTGGTCAGGACTGGTCGCCTGGCACCCGTGGACCCAGCTGCTGATGGCTTGCTGCATGCGGTGGCCCCATTCGGCATAAGAGTCAGCGGTTCCCTTCCGAAGGCCCCGGAATCTCACACGGTATGCCTCTGGGATGAGAGCGTAGTGGGCTAGGAGATGTTCTTTGACTCACTCATAAATCATGCAGTCCTCATCCGTTACCGCCCAGTACGCTTCTGCCGCTCTTCCGGTTAACTTGCTGGCCAGAATGGGTACCCAGTCCTTGCCAGCCACGTTCTGCAGCACACATTGTCTCTCAAAGTCCTGCAAGAACTCGTCAATGTCTTCGCTCCCCTCGGGGAACATCTTGAAGGCTGCATAGGGAATCTTCTGCTTGAGGGGCCCTGTGCTGCCTCGGGATACGGTCAACCCACTGGCCCGGTGTTGTATCTCGACCTGACGGAGTTGATCCGTGCTAGCCAGGATGCCGGCAATTAAGTCTGCTGGAGGGTCGGTTCCATACAGGGCAAGCCGCCACTGTACCTCCCGCCGCCACTCGGAGGTTTCTGAAGTTTCAGAGGGGCCATGCTTACCCGATCGTATTCCATCAGTTCCTCGATGATCGCCTTTGATTTGCCACTGGCTGCTTTTCCTCTTGCCTCCAGCAACTCCTTCATTGTGGTCCTTTTTAGGCTGCTGTAGTGCTGTGCCATACGGTTCTCACCACCTCTGGCCAGGGAAATCTTGTAGCCCCTGGGTATCTGAGACTGGGGTCAAGCCAGTGGCTATATTTCACCCTGCTGGACTGGTCTCAGAATCCCCTCTTGGGTCGAGCTGCTCCAGGCTTTCTGCGGGTTGCGGTGTCCGAGACCGGGGTCAAGTCAGCAGCTATATCTCCCCCTGCTGGGCTGGTCTCGGAGATCCCACCACTCTGCCACCAATGTGACGGACGCCGCTACTTGGAGGGAGTAGATCCGCCTTAGGTGCCAGGGTTGCTCTGCAGTGAGCAGCGGTAGCGAGCCGGCATCAGGTTCCTTGCTGGAATATGTCGAGTCAAATATATCGCGGAAATACCTAGCAGATAGTCCCTCTTCCCAAATACTCGTAGAGACGCAGTATAGGTTAAGCAAGCTGGTTTATTGTTAAACTGCACATACATGGTCCATTTTGTATGGTACAGTCCTATTGTTCTCTCCCATGCCCCCCCAGACACCCCTGCGCCAGTTCTGCCACTGCCTCTAGCCGAGCCCTTTTTGTATGCTTAACATGGTCCCAGCTCTTGGTGCCACACTGTCTGGCCCGCCCTGGGCTGCTCCCAGCCCGGGAAATTCCACCCCCTGGAGTGCGAGCTCTGACTCCGGCGTTGGATCTCCTCTGCGGCTGGGATACCCGTCCTGAGTCCAGCGGCTGATTGGGGGGTGATCTTGGTGGCGCTCCTCTCTAGAACTCACCCCACAGTGGCACCATGTTCCCAGGGCCCCTCTGCCCAAAAAGCACTCCGGTGGCAGGTACAGGGGCTGAGCGGTGCAAGGAATGTCGGCTGTGCCTGGTTTCGGCGGTGGCGGCAGCTGCAGCAGGGTTGCGCTGGGCAGATAAACTACGATGGCTGGGCAAGGCAGATTTGGCAAACAACCTAATAAACAACCATAAACATACGGGCACAAATTGTACTAACGAATTCTACACTTGGGGGAACGAAAACTGGGCAATTTGGGTGTTATTAAATTGTGAGGGATTGCAGACGCGTTTGGTGCAAGGAATTTGGTGCAAGGAATCGAGGGGAAACACAATACACCCAGGGATCATACAGACATAAATTGTATAAACAAAATTTGACCTTGAACAAACAAACTTTTAGCTTTTTATGGGCTAATAAATTGAACGTGACGGCTGTTCTGTCACAGCATTCAATTATAAAAACAGTATTTTCCAATATGGATTTTGTATATATTATAGTAAGCTACATACCAAGTGTAAACATTAGTGATGGTTGTAGACGCTGCTGACCTTTTTGTGGAGATTGTTCTTCAATCTGAGTAGTTTGACCAGTACTTGAACCTGGAAAAACCATGAGAATACGTCTTAGTTTCTTACATATTAGACCACAGCAAAGCCACCTGTTGTAAAACTGTCTGAAACATCACCAGTGGGTCCATGGTGTCTCTATATACTAGGGCAGTTGAATTCTAGCCCCCAGATGTTTCTGAACTACAACTCCCATGTTGCTCTGGCTATCTATTGCATTGACAGAATTCTGTGAATTTTATCTAAACAACATATGTGGGCCGTGAGTTTGACAGCCCTGCTCTAGGCAGTGTGACCATGTGGAGAAGACGAAGGGGTTGCACCTGACTATGACTGGGAATGGGAGCTGGGAATAGTGGCCAGACAAAGCAGGACTACTAAGACTACAGCAGGATGGAGGCTGTAGGTTCTCAAAAGACTCCTCATTAGGTAAAACATACCTTTATTCAATGTAATATGGGTGGCATGTGTTAAACACACTTATCCTGGTGCCAGGGCCGTCTTTAACGCGGGGAAAAAGGGGCAGTTGCCCCAGGCCCAGTCATTGTTGAGGGGCCCAAAGCAGCTGCTCCTTGGGCCCACGTAAAGCAGTGGATGCCGCCACCAGTCGATTTTCTTAGGGATGCAAATTTATTTTCCAGCCGCTGATGCCCATCTATCAGCTGCGCAAATCCGGAAGCAGAATAGTTAGTCATGTGACGCTGGTGACTCAGTGCGCCGGCGCCATGCTACTTGTCACATGGGAGGGAAAGAGCAGGAGGATTCACACGGCATCGGCAGCCAGGTCAGTGCGTGCACACTCGCAGAGTGACTGGAGACCAAGAGAGTGAATGACTGAGCCACAGCAAGGCTTTTTACAAGTCACGTGCCTTCCTTGCACGTGCTGGGCCGGCCATGCTTATTTAAATAAAATTACAGGGGAAGGAAAGCAGACAGTGCACAGGCCTGCAAAGCCTGCCCAGTCAGTTACCCGCTGCAGAAGCCAGGTACTTCATCTATGTGTGCCCCTCTCCATGGTTTGCCTGTTGCTGTATAGATCCCTTCCACCTCTGACTGCTAATCTGCTCACCACCCCTCCTTCCTCCCCCGCTACTATCTAATTCCTGGGGGGGGGGGACACGCATTTGCAGATCGTTAAAGCAGGAGCTCCTGCTTCCTCCTTCCCTGCCTGGAAACCCCCTCCTCACTGGGCGCCATGTGGCCGCTGCTCCACCGGCACCTGTGGGTCTCCAACCACACCCCCCCCCCTGGAGGTATGGGATAGCTGAGGGGGAGGGAGGAGGGGTGGGGAGCAGATCTTCTCCCTTTCCTTGGCCTGCCTGTACTTAATCTATATGGCCCCAGGGATCGGTCAGCAGGGTCCCTCCATGATACAGCTGGGGGGAGGGGGTCTGATGTGCCAAAACACAGGGACTGGGGGGGTGCTACGCTCTAATGCTGCAACCCCCCCATGTGTGACAGGCAGCTCAAACCTAATGTGCTGGGATAATTGGCCCAATATACAGTTAGGTCCAGAAATATTGGGACATCGAGACAATTCTAACCTCTTTGGCTCTACACCACCATAATGGAGTTGGAATGAAACAAACACAATGTGCTTTAACTGCAGACTGTCAGCTTTAATTTGAGGGTATGTACATCCAACTCAGGTGAACGGTGTAGGACTTACAGCAGTTTGCAGATGTGCCTCCCACTTGTTAAGGGACCAAAGGTAATGGGACAGAATAATAATCACAATTCAAACTTTCCCTTCTTAATACTTGGTTGCAAACCCTTTGCAGTCAATCACAGCCTGAAGTCTGGAACGCATAGACATCACCAGATGCTGGGTTTCATCCCTGGTGATGCTCTGCCAGGCCTCTACTGCAACTGTCTTCAGTTCCTGCTTGTTCTTGGGGCATTTTCATTCCAACTCCATTGTGGTGGTGTATAGAGCCAAAGATGCTAGAATTGTGTCGATGTCCCAATATTTCTGGACTTGACTGTATATATAAACCCTTATTGAATGCCCAGTATATATCACGGTGTTATTAGCAATAGGAGAAAAAAACCTTAATGGCCCTCTATTGCTGGTACAGGGTACTTGGTTTCAGAGCAGCCTGTACATTATATATATTTTTTATTATTATTATTATTATTCAGCCATTACAAATGAGCCAAGTAATATCAAAGTAAACCCTTGTTGCATTGCTAATCTTGTTCTGCAGACCAACGTTAAAAAACCCAAAAAAAACTGTTACATTGAATTAATCACCATTTTTACAAAAGCATTGTCATTCTTTTCTATCTAATGTGTGCCGCCAGATATGTTCTTTGGGTTAGGGTCAGACGAGCGTGATTTCTACGGACTGTACGTCCGTGCACACGGACGGACGTCAGTACGGAAGACGAAGTAGTGGCCACACAGTCCGTTCATTCACTGACGTATATTTTGACGGATGTAGGAGAGAAAATAAAATAAAAAGCAAAACCATTTTGTCCGTGAAAAATACTGGACGTATAACCGTCTGACCACGTTCCATCACTCACACACAAAGCTATGCGAACGTTGCGGACGCAGCGCAATTTGTGCGGCCGTTCTAGGAGTTGTACGTTCTTGCCTGCCTTGCGTCTGTGGGCCACAGCCATTGTGCGTCCGCAGTTCAGTGCGGACTTACTTTGTGTGTCGGGCTCCGATGGGCTTTCTGTCATGCTATCACGGACGTACTTTTAGGCGCAATCACGGACGTGAACACTACGCTCGTCTGACCCCAGCCTTAATCAGCGCTGCAGAATATGCTGGCGCTATATAAATAAAGTATAATAATAATAGCTCTATTATTGTGTGTGTGTGAGCTGTGATACGCTCATACTACGCACTTTACTGTGAGTTTTATTGCTACGCAGCTCTGTGACACACACACACACAAGAGTTTTATTGCTGCAGAGCTCTGATACACTGACACACTGCTTGTTGCTGTGGAGCTCTGTGACACGCTCATACACACTGCACATTACTGTGATTTTTGAGACAAGTCCATGATGTATTTGTGTTTTTGTGTGTTTTTTGGGATGTTGGGGGTGGAGAGCAAAATTATGCAGTGGGTGGGCTTTCGGGGGGCCCCAAGAAATTGTTTGCCTTGGGTCCAATAAATATTAAAGATGGGCCTGCCTGGTGCTATCGCTTACATATAGAGGCGCTAATGTTAACACCAACTATAGAATAGTGCCCTTTCATGGGAAAAAACACAGAGGATAAGTAGAATATTTTAACACAGTTTATTCAGAGCAATGACTCTGAAGTATAATATATATAACAAATAGTAGTGCATTCAATTATAAAACTCAGCGGGCTCTATTACAATCCCCGCGCTAAACCGGGGGCAGTAGAGAGAAAAACTGCTCCTGCGGTTTTCCCCCTACCGCCCCCGGTTTAACGGGGAATTACAATGCAGGCGCAAAAAATGCTTTCTGCATTGTTTTCGCCCGCTAAGCGCAGCCACGCGCATCCTCTCAATGGATTCCATAGGACTCCATTGAAGCAGACGCCGCCGGTCACATGACCAGCCTGATCTCACCACGCAAGATCCGGCCAGTCGGCGTAGGGATACGCAGGGAGAGACTGGGAAGTTTTTCCCCAGTCTTTCCCTGCTCCCGCCGGCCGGAGGAGGCGAGCAGAGCCGCTGTCTATATCATCCAAACCTTTGTTGTTATATATTCTATAGGGCATTCTTGTTAAAGAAATGTGAAATGGGAACCTGTTACTGCATTTTTCTGAGAAAATATACAATTTTAACCATAAAATGAAAAAAAATATTAATTATTCCGCTTGTGTTTTGGAACATGTTTTTTTTTACGAATAATATGACTATGTATAAATCACTGACCTTGCTCCCAGTGTGGGAAATAAGAAGGTGAGTAATGGCAGTGGTATTGCTCATTTTATACGTGACAAATGGACAATGCCATCGCTTTGGAACTAAAAATAAATAAATTTAAAAAAAAGTTTATTCTTTTAGATTTTACATGGTCAGGTTTTGTATAAATGCAAATGCCAGACTCTGCCCTGTTCAATGACACCTCATTTGACCTTGTGAGGTGTAAAGATTTGTGACGCAGGGGTCCAAAGTTACCCGCAGGGCTCTTCGCTGCAGTGCGGCGGTTTAGGTTTTTGATATAACAATTCGTAACAATGGATTGTACCATCACCCATCACCTCCACACTTGTTGGAGACATGAGAAATGTGATGGTTAATTGGTGCAGCATTATTGTTTACTTTATAATTGGAAAGTGAAAAATATTACTTTTGGAAAGAAAAAGTAAATATTTATTATTTTATTTGTTTTTACTTAAAGTTTGGTATCATTGCAAAGGCCATGCTCTTGCCTTTCCAATGATACCTCACTGGACCCTGTAGCTTCTAAGAAGTTGGAGATACATGTGTCCAACTGCAGACATAGTTATCCTTTCTCTGGGCCTATTCTGAGGCATGGACCTGGAGCTGCTGCTCCATCTGCCCCTATGTTAATCCGGCCCTGATACCAGCTCTGATTAACACTCTGCGCTCCTCATGTTAAGTATAGGGAGCGCAAAGTGCAGTAACCTCGCGCTGAGAAGCGCAAGGTACCAAACGCAAACGGGTTTTTTAACCTGTTTGCATTTGGATTGTAATATGCGGTAAATACCGCAGCTAACGGTAGTGCTCACGCAGGTGAGCGCTACCGTTAAGATCGTTATAGAGCCCAGTATTTTCCAATATGGATTTTGAATATAGTATAGTAAGCTACATACCAAGTTTAAACAATAGTGATGGTTTTGGACGCTGCTGACATTTTTGTGGAGATTGTTCTTCGATCGGAGTATTTTGACCAGTACTTGAACCTGGAAAGTAACATGAAAATATATTTTAGTTTCTTACATAATAGAAACCTGCTCCTCAGCTCAGCCACCTGATGTAAGAGTGTCTGAAACATCAGCAGTGGGTCCGTGTTGTCACTCTATACTAGGGCTGTCAAACCCCAGCCACCCAAGATGTTTCTGAACTATAACTCCCATGATTCTCTGGCCATCGGTTACATTGACAGAATTCCGTGAATTGCATCTAAACAACATCTGTGGGCCATGCGTTTGACAGCCCTGCTCTAGGCAGTGTGATCACATGTAGGGATGAGCTGTTCGGGTTCGGACGGTTCAGAGGTCGGCCCGAACTTTATCAGTTTGAAAGTTCGCGAACTTCGAACTTTTTGGGTGTGTTCGGTTCGAAGAATAAAGAAATTTTGAAAAAAGTGTAGAAAATGCTTAAAAAAATACAAAAAAATCTAGAAATAAAGAGACTCTTTACTGCAGAATATTATAAGCAACGGTTTATTAGATATTTAATTAAAAACTAATGTATACGTGGAAAGATTCTCAACTCTATATAACCTCTGTTCACAAACGGGCATAACACCAGGTGTTTTTAGTCTGGTAATCAATTTGATACATTGCACACTACACTGAGGTACTGAGGGGGTGGGGTGGTGTCTGCTTTTGATTGAGATTTGAGAATTAATTTCCCTCCTAAAACTTCCTAATATGCTGCATTTAACTGGTGTTTGAAAAAAATTCAAAATAACATCTAAAGCAATGTTATTTTTACCTCGGGATTAAACATTCACAGGGTTATTCAGAGAGCGGTGAAAAGCAGGAGAATAACTGGAGAAGTGAAAATTCTAGGTCAAAATAGCCAAACCAGAAAAATTCGCCCTTTTAACTCACTTTCCAAATTGGCTATTTGGTCTAGATTGTTCTCTTCTCCTGCCAGTTCTCCTGGCTTTCACCTCTCTCAGGGTTGTTCAGAGAAAGGTGAAAATCAGTAGAATGGCAGGAAAAGAGAACAATCTGGACCAAATAGCCGATTTGGAAAGTGAGATAAGGCTAGGGTCAGACTAACGCATTTTTCGCAGCGACCGTCAAAAAGTGCGTCGGAACGCATTGCCGTATTTTTTCACGGAATGCGCGAAAACGATCATACGATGCACATTTTTGTGCGTGATTTTTTACGGATCCAAACCAGGAAACTTTGGGTGTCTGGACGTTATGTTGGCTGGACATGAGCAGGGTCTGACGTCTCCAAATCACGCACACACGCCGCTAGTGGACGCAGCGCTCTCTGTACGTCCGTACTAGCAGTTCTGCGTTCTCGAAAAAATGCATTCATTTTCCACTTGCGTTGTGCAGCCGGACTTTCGTGCGACCGTACTTCGTATATATTGGCCGTCATTGCCTGTCATTTGCTGCTAGTGCAGCCGTGATTAAGTGCGCCTAAACGCACGTTAAAAATTCGCTAGTCTAACCCTAGCCTAAATGGGAGAATTTTTCTGGTTTGGCTATTTTGACCTAGAATTTTCCATTCTCCAGTCATTCTCCTGCTCTTCACCGCTCTCTGAATAACCCTGACAAGGTTATTCAGAGAAAGGTGAAACTCAGGAGAATGACTGGAGAATGGAAAATTCTAGGTCAAAATAGCCAAACCAGAAAAATTCTCCCATTTATCTCACTTTCCAAATCGGCTATTTGGTCTAGAATTTTCCATTCTCCAGTCATTCTGCTTTTCACCGCCAAAAAATCACTAAACTTTTTCTGCGTGTCCGAAAATGTCTCCTCTTTTCGTACAGACTGCCGCCCCAAGCAGTTGTTTATGGATAGATTAAAGGAAAAGCACTTACCGTCATTTGAAATGTCATTTTTTGGTTTTTACATATTTCTATACATCCTAGAAATCCGCCACTTCACGGGCAGGTTATGGGGACCTCCTAGGTAAGATATTTGAAGGAATTTTTCGTTTTTATTTTTAACCCTTATTTCATGGAAAACTCAATGTCCCTTTAAAAACTTTTTTTTTTTACTTTTTGTCCTTATTTCCTGTCCCCCAGGGCACTACCCGGACCCCCATACACCTTTTATGGCAAATATCTAGCATATATGCCCTCTTGGAGGGCACTCTAAAAACCGAATTTTCAGCCCCATTGACTTGTATTGAGTTCGAGTTCGGGTTCGGGTTAGGATACGAGCATTTGGAAAGTTCGGGTTCGGCTCCGAACCGAACTCAGGGAGTGTTCGGCTCATCCCTAATCACATGGAGAAGTACCATGGGTTGCAACTGACTGTGGCTGGGAATGAGAGCTGGGGACAGTGGCCAAACAAAGCAGGACTACTGACTACGACTATAGCATGATGGAGGCTGTAGGTTCTCAAAAACCCCTCATTAGGTAAAACATAACTTTATTCAATGTAATATGGGTGGCATGCGTTAAACACACTTATACTGGCGCTACCGCTTTAATATCGAGGTGCTATCGTTAGCAATAGGGATGAGCCGAACACTTCCCGAGTTCGGTTCGAGCCCGAACCCGAACTTCCCATTTGTTCGGGACCGAACCCGAACCCCCATGCAAGTCAATGGGGCTGAAAATTCAGTTTTTTTAGAGTGCCCTCCAAGAGGGCATATATGCTACATATTTGCCATAAAAGGTGTATGGGGGTCCGGGTAGTGCCCTGGCGGACAGGAAACAAGGACAAAAAGTTTAAAAAAAATTGCCCGTGAAGAGGCGGATTTCTAGGATGTATAGAGACACTTAAAAACAAATAAATGATGTTTCATATGACGGTAAATGCTTTTCCTTTAATCTATCCATAAACAACTGCTTGGGGCGGCAGCCTGTATGAAAAGACATTTTAGGACGCGCAGAAAAAGTTTAGTGTTTTTTTGGGCTAAATTATTGTGAAACTTATGCAGGCTTTGGATGAAAGTAACAATAGGTGCTTTAAAATTGGGCTTTTTAGCGTCGAACAGTGCCGTCACACCGTAACCCCTCTGAGGATATGAATCTGATACAGGCGTCAATGCAGTGCACCCAGATATTGTGCCTTTAGTGCCTGACATGCAAGTACTATCATACAGTAACCCCTCTGTGGTATTGTGGAAGAGTGCAGGGGTGGACCATGCGGTCCTATATTGAAAAGATATACCTCTGGTTAAGGCGTCAGTGCACCAAGATATTCTGCCTTTGGTGCCAGGCCATCAAGTATCATCATACAGTAACCCCTCTGTGGTATTGTGGAAGAGTGCAGGGGTGGACCATGTGGTCCTTTATTGAAAATTTTTTGATCTGGTAATGGGCATCAGTGCACCCAGATATTGTGCCTTTGGTGCCAGGCCAGCAAGTATCATCATACAGTAACCCCTCTGTGGTATTGTGGAAGAGTGCGGGGTGGACCATGTGGTCCTATATTGAAAAGTTTTTAGTTTTTTTTAATGGGCGTCAGTGCAGCCAGATATTGGGTCTTTCATGGCAGCAAGTGCCTTCAACACCGAACCCTTTTGTGTATTGTGGATGAGTTCAGTGCTGGAGGTTTTGTGAATGCAGAAGAGGACATCCCCTATCTATTCCATTACTCAGCAGCATCAGGGGATTGATAGCTGCTGATCCAGGACTGATTCATTTTTATAAATGTCAGCCGGTCTACAGAGTCGGTGGACAGATGCACTCTTTTGTCTCTGACAAAACCTCCAGCGGCACTGAACGTCCTTTCGGAAAGCACGCTAGATGAAGGGCAACCTAGTAGCTGCATAGCTTATTGGCTAAGTTCTGGCCAGTGATCCAATCTCAACACCCCGTAAACCAGTGGATCATCTGCTGGAAAGGTATCCAGGTCTGCCCTTGCCCCTAGGTAGTCCTGCACCATATGGTGAAGACGCTGGCAATGGGTGCCTACATTTGACGTCCCTGGGCGTCGTGGACTAAAAAAAATTTAAAAATGCATCAGTCAAGTGGCCCTGGCCTTCACCGCTATTTCTCTGATCACCTGCAGCCTCAGAAGCACGTGTGTCAGCACTTGGTAATCTAACAGTGCCTGGAAAGGTGTTACACAAGTTTCGCTTTAGAGCGTCCTCAAGTTTTGTCATCCTGTGCTCCCTCTCTGCGGCCAGGATGAGCTCTGCAACTTTCCCCTTGTATCGTGGATCAAGAAGGGTTGCCAACCAGTAATGATCCCTCTCCTTGATAGCACGAACCCGTGGGTCCTTTAGCAGGCTTTGCATCATTAGGGAGCCCATGCAGTGTAGGTTGGAGGTGGCATTAGCTGCCGAGTCTTCCTGGTCAATGAGGATGACCGTATCGTGCACTTCCTCCTCCCAGCCACGCACTAGCCCTTCTGTTTCTGGGCACACAAAACCCTGCCTTGAGGAATCCCCACCTTCAATGCCCCCACTACTTAAATAGTCCTCCTCCTCCTCATCCTCCTCCTGTCTGATCTGAGTAGGACCCGCTGGAATGCTGTCTGCAGAAAGACTGGGGCCTTGAGAGCCAGGGAAGGCCTCCTCTTCCTCCCGCTGCTCTGCCTCTAGAGCCACATCTATAATTCCCTGCAGAGTGTGCTCCAGCAGGAACACTAAAGGAATTGTGTCACTGATGCATGCACTGTCCCTGCTCACCATCCTCGTTGCCTCCTCAAATGGTGACAGTACAATGCATGCATCCTTGATCATCAGCCACTGCGGGGGGGGAGAAAACCAAGTTGACCTGAACCTGTCCTTGTGCCATACTCACACAGGTACTCGTTGATGGCCCTCTGCTGCTTGTGCAGACGCTGCAGCATTGCTAATGTCGAATTCCACCTGGTGGGCATGTCACAGATCAGATGGTTTGTGGGAAGGTGGAATTCTCTTTGAATTTCTGCCAGGCGAACGCTTGCTGGGAATGACCGTCTGAAGTGGCTGCAGACTTTTCTGTCCTGGATGAGAAGCTCTGGCAGCCCTGGGTACTTGGTTAGGAAACGCTGTACCACCAGATTTAGGACGTGTGCTAGGCATGGTACATGCGTTAATTTACCCTTGCGTAGGGCAGAGAGAAGGTTGCTCCATTATCGCAGACGATCATTCCCAGCTCAAGCTGGCATGGTGTTAACCATCTCTGCATCTGCCCCTGCAGAGCTGACAAAATTTCTGACCCGGTGTGGCTCCTGTCCCTAAACAAACCAGCTCAAGCACAGTATGGCATCTTTTTGCTTGAGCCATTGCATAGACCCTGTCAGGCGTGGGTTTAACTGCCACTTCGCCAGAGACAGAGAAGGAGGAGGAGGAGGAGGAGGAGGAGGAAGAGGTGGTGGTGGTGGAGCAGACAGACCTCATACAAGCAGCTTTCTGGAGGCGTGGTGGATGAACAAGTTCCAGCACAGAGCCCCGTCTTGGATCCCTCCCAGCTGCAATCAGAGTTACCCAGTGCGCCGTGAAGGAAATGTAACGACCCTGTCGATGCTTGCTGGACCACGTGTCTAAAGTGACATGCACCTTGCTGCTGACTGCCTTTCCCAATGACTGGATAACATTGTCTTCCACGTGCTGGTATAGTGCTGGAATGGCCTTGCGTGAAAAGTAATGGCGTTTTGGAACCTGCCACTGTGGTACAGCACATTCAGCAAATTCACGGAAGGAAGCAGAGTCCACCAGCTGGAAAGGCAGCAGCTGCAATGCAAGTAATTTTGCTAAGCTGGCATTTAGACGCTGTGCTTAGGACTATATTTTTTCTTTCGCTGCAGCAGCTGCGGCAACGTAATCTGACTGCATAAATCTTCAGCTACTGGGATGATGTCACATTGTGAGGAAGGACTTGCTGGTACATCCATTACTGTAGCATCATCCCTGTCGGTGGAGGTTGTAGGCAATCGCATGGCAGGACATACAGTGTGGGTAGAGACAGATGAGGAGGAGGACCTACGCAAAGTTTTGCCCCAACAGGATGTGTGGCACTTGTTCATATGTCGCTCAAGCACGTGGTACCCAAGTGTCCGGTGTTTATCCCACGCTTCAGTCTCCTCTGACATAGATTACAAATAGCAACGGTGGGGTCTGCTGCACATTTCTTAAAGAACTCCAGACATCAGAGTTCCTGCATGTGTTCTTTGAGACAACAGCGCTCTGCACTGGAGCAGCTCTGACATGTGATGCCTTGGACTGGCTAGTGCTACGGTTGGTCACAGAGGATGTTGTGCCTCGTGTTTGCTGTGCCTCCTCCTCCCCCTCCTCCTCACTTGATTCCTCAGTTCGATCTGGCACCCAGGTGGAGTCAGTGACCTCATCATCAATGTCATCTTCACCCCTATCTCCTCATCACTGGAGCCAACTTGGCAGTATGCTGCAGCTGCTGGGGCAACATGAGTGCCAGTTATTTGTGTGTCATCACTGGCACCCCTTCCTCTAGGTTGATTATACTCCCTTGCTCAACATCAGAGATTGAATCAGAGCACTGTACTTGCTGCGCATCCTCAAGCAGCATGTCGCTCTCATTGTAGTCAAACAATTCAGCTGACTCCTCCGTGTGTGATAGCGAGGCTATGGCAGGAGTAGCTGTGGACATGGAGGCTGCATTAGATGCTTTGGCAGCTGAGGTGGACTGTAAAGCACTTGAAGCCTGGCTGGCCGAGGACTCGGAGGATGAGGATGGCCTGGTTAGCCAATCCACCAAATCCTCTGTATGTTGCTGCTGCTTAAGAAGACGGCCAGCACCAGTTAGAAAGGACAAGCTTGCCCATGCAGAGGATGCACCACGTCCACCATGACCAGAGGCACAGCCTCCTGACACAGGGGCTGCTTGCCCTCTTATCTGTGTCTGGGAGCGTCTGCCAGTCCTTTTTGTTCTTTCAGACATGGTGAGTGATATATAGATTAATATATAAAGAACTCTGATTCAACTCTGGTATAAAGATTTAAATTACTCTGGTATAACTCAGTGAGACACACTGTTAGGCTAGGGTCAGAGTGGGGCAGTCGGAACGCGCGTGCAGGCGCACTAAATCACGGCGGCAGTAGCAGCACATAAGGCCAATGACGGCCAATATACGCAGTACGTGCGTACAAAAGTGCGCCGACACCACGCAACCGCAAATGAACGCATTTTTCTCAGAACGTGAAACCGCTGCTACAGACGTACAGAGTGCGCTGCGGCCGCATGGCAGCGTGTGTGCGTGATTAGGAGACGTCAGACGCTGCTAGTGTGCGGCCTACATAACGTTCAACAGCCGGATTTCCCTAGAATTGCGTTGGTGAGTACCTGCGACTGTGCGACTGTGTCGTGCTGACCACTTAAGCGTATTCCGTGAAAAAATGCTTGCGCACGCATCGACGTACATTTTGACGGTGGCCGCAGAAAATGCGCTCATCTGTCCCTAGCCTTAGCTGGCAGCCAGTGACAAGAGACAGATCACCTCAATTCACAAATGTTTTAAAGAAATTAGTGAGCCCCAAAATACAGCGTGGTACTTTTTGTATGACGAGACACAGATCACCTTAATTCCCAAGTGTTTTAAAGAAATTAGTGAGCCCCAAAAAAAATTGCTGGCTGTGTGACGAGACACAGAAGATCACCTTAATTCCCAAGTGTTTTAAAGAAATTAGTGAGCCCCAAAAAAAATTGCTGGCTGTGTGACGAGACACAGATCACCTTAATTCCCAAGTGTTGTAAAGAAATTAGTGAGCCCCAATATACAGAGTGGTACTTTTTGTATGACGAGACACAGATCACCTTAATTCCCAAGTGTTTTAAAGAAATTAGTGAGCCCCAAAAAAATTTGCTGGCACAGTGACAAGACCCTGAAAATCACCTCAATTCACAAATGTTTTAAATAAAGTTGTAAACCCCAAAAAAACTTGCTGGCACAGTGACAAGACACACATCACCTAAATTCCCTGATATTTGCTATAAATGAGACCCAAAAAGACTTGCTAGCACAGTGTGACAAGACCCAGAAAATCACCTTAATACACAAATGTTTTAAATAAAGTTGTAAACCCCAAAAAAACTTGCTGGCACAGTGACAAGACACACATCACCTAAATTCCCTGATATTTGGTCGAAAGGAGACCCCCCAGACCCCCCCCAGTAGCGTGGCAGACCAGCAGTAACAACACACACAACTATCTTCTTTGAAATCTCCTCTGAAATAGGTGCAGAAGCGCTGCGTTGAAACCTTATATAGTGTGCTGCGGGACTTAGCTCTGTGAGCCCATGATTGGGCAAAATTTGCCCAATCAGGACTCTGAGCGGTGATTGGCATAGTGTTCAACCAGTCTTGCACCAGACCTGTGGTCAGGTGCAAGGCTGTAGCCAATTACGAGCTTCAGGCAGTGGGAAAATGCATAGTGGTCCATTGTGGTCGAACATGCGGCGAACACCCGGAAATGTTCGGGGTTCGCGATCAGCTCGAACAGGCTAAGTTCGGGTCGAACCCCGAACCGTCCGAACCCGAGCAGCTCATCCCTACTTGTGAGGTGTAAAGATTAGTGACGCAGGGGTCCAAAGGTACCCACAGGGCACTTCGCTGCAGTGCGGCGGTTTAGGTTTTTGATGTAACAATTCGTAACAATGGATTGTACCATCACCCATCACCTCCACACTTGGAGACATGAGAAATGTGATGGTTAGTTAGTGCAGCATCATTGCTTACTTTATAATTGAAAAGTGAAAAATATTACTTTTGGAAAGAAAAAGTAAATATTTATTATTTTATTTGTTTTTAGTTAAAGTTTGGTATCATTCAAAGGCCATGCTCTTGCCTTTCCAATGATACCTCAATGGACCCTGTAGCTTCTAAGAAGTTGGAGATACATGTGTCCAACTGCAGACATAGTTATCCTTTCTCTGGGCCTATTCTGATGCATGGGTCTGGAGCTGCTGCTCCATCTGCCCCTAGGTTAATCTGGCCCTGAAACCAGCGCTGATTAACACTCTGCGCTCCCCATGTTAAGTCTAGGGAGCACAAAGTGCAGTAACCTCGCGCTGAGAAGCGCAAGGTACCAAACGCAAATGCGTTTTTTAACCCGTTTGCATTTGGATTGTAATATGCGGTAATTACCGCAGCTAACGGTAGTGCTCACGTAGGTGTGCGCTACCGTTATGATCGTTATAGAGACAAGTATTTTCTAATATGGATTTTGAATATAGTATAGTAAGCTACATACCAAGTTTAAACAATAGTGATGGTTTTGGACGCTGCTGACATTTTTGTGGAGATTGTTCTTCGATCGGAGTATTTTGACCAGTACTTGAACCTGGAAAGTAACATGAAAATATATTTTAGTTTCTTACATAATCGTAACCCGCTCCTCAGATCAGCCACCTGATGTAAGACTGTCTGAAACATGAGCAGTGGGTCCGTGTTGTCACTCTATACTAGGGCTGTCAAACCCCAGCCACCCAAGATGTTTCTGAACTATAACTCCCATGATTCTCTGGGCATCTGTTGCATTGACAGAATTCCATGAATTGCATCCAAACAACATCTGTGGGCCATGTGTTTGACAGCCCTGCTCTAGGCAGTGTGATCACATGGAGAAGAACCATGGGTTGCAACTGACTGTGGCTGGGAATGAGTGCTGGGGACAGTGGCCAAACAAAGCAGGACTACTGACTACGAGTATAGGTTCTCAAAGACCCCTCATTAGGTAAAACATAACTTTATTCAATGTAATATGGGTGGCATGCGTTAAACACACTCATCCTGGCGCTACCGCTTTAATATCGAGGCGCTATCGTTAGCACCAACTATGGAATAGTGGCCTTTCAAGGGAAAAACCCAGAGAATAAGTGGAATATCATAACACAGTTTATTCAGAGCAATGACGTTGAAGTATAATATACTGTATATGTTACGGTTAAAGCCCGAAGTGCGGTTAATCCTAAAATTACCCAGGTAATCCTGACATTACCCAAAACCGCTGGGTAAAGCTGCAAAAAAATGAAAAATTCGGACTTTACCCGGGTAATTTTACCTAACCAACTGCCCTTGGGTAACAGTCTGGAAGAGCTGAAAAATCTGCACTTTACCCGGATGATCTGCAGACTATCCAACCCTGTGCGGTTAAAACCAAATTTAGTTACCATTTAGAGAAAAGTCAGAAAATTTACCGGGTAATTCGCGGACTATCCATAGCTTCACTTGGGTAATCTGCAGAGCATCCAACCCCGCTTGGGTAAAAGTGAATTTTGCTATTATCTATGGATATTATCAATGATAATGGCAAAGACTAACATTAAAATGTATTAAGGATATAATGAATATATAAAGTAACAGGATATGTTTGCTTCGCTTCGCTACGCTGTGCGTTGCTACACGCTCAGTGTGTCTCAGCCTTTATTCCCGCATCATTAGCTTACCGAATCAGTTTGTATACTTGTTACTGACCCTGCTTGTTCTGAGGACCCGATCTGTTGCCGACTTTGCCTGCCATTTGACTATTCTCTCTGTGTATTCCCTGCCTGTTCTGTTTGCTTCCTGTTGCTACTGGTATGCGCCGTTTCTCACCATATACAGTAGCGCAGTACAAGTACCTAAACATTGCTGACCCGGTTTTGTTATAGCTGCTGATGTAACTGAATAGATCGGGGATCTCTTCTACATTACCAAAACCTCCACCGCTGCACTCTTCCACAATACCACAGAGGGGTTAGTTCGAGAGAAAGACTAATTAGGAATGAAGGAGGTTTAAGGATTATCTCTGTATTGCACAAGATGGAAAGGAGGGAGTTTCCTTTGTTATATGGGATCATGCTTTGTTTTATGAGCTGAAGCATGGCTCTTTGTGATTGGGTACAATGGGAAGATAAACAATGGGAAGGAGGAGGAAGGGAGGATATAGGAGGCTGGGCGGGGGACATTTTGGTATTGCAATAATTTTTCTTTTACTAAGAACTTCAGAGGCACAGCGGCGGCGAGCTCCATTTTACCATCACCATCATCGTATGAAAACCAATGACTGGATAAGTATTACTTGCAGTATCTATCTGTTAGGCATACTCTATTATCATAAGTCTGCTATATATATATATTCCTAGTTCCATTATTTATTGGAAGGATAGGTGTGGGTTTCCCATTGTATGGATTTGTAGGTTTATTTAGTGGAGGCTTATTTATATTTGTTTCAATTTGCAATACTGTATTCCTTGTTCATTTGGTGTCCAGCTGCGTGATAGTAATTTCTAATGGGTTAGTGGTCTGCGATAACTCTTTCAGAATTCAGTGATTTGTTGTTTTGTATATTATTAGGGGCATTGGGAGTCCCAGTAATTTTGCTTTGGCTGTTTGTGGACTGCTGTGCCTTATTAGTTTATGTGCTCAGTATAGCGCATGACTGACTGTCCAATTTTTAGTATCATCCATGGCTGCAGCCAAAATTATAATAAGCAATCCATATAAACACCGTAAACAAAGCACAGGGCATCACTATACACGCATGTGCCCTCAACCATGGACACAGAAGGAACTCACTATGCATAGTGAAATCACACGTAGAACCTCGGTATAACACACAAAGTCACGCTAATGATGTAGCTATCATACACCCTGAAATCACAAAAATTTCTCTCTATAGCACACTGAAATCACAAATTTAGAATAACACTAAGAGATATAAAAATAAATAAATAAAATATATATATATCATAAAAATAACATAAAAACTTGCTATAACACGCCGTAATCACACAATAGAAACACACAGAAACCTAGCCATAGCACACGGAGACAACACAAAGGGAATGTAATCACACATAGGAACTTGATATAACACACTGAATCACTGGACATTAGTCACTATAACTCTATAGTGTGCCGAATGAGAAAAGCACCATACGTGCATTGCTGAATAACACCTTTAGTGGATTCTCAAGCAGCTTCACATGCTGGCCTTTTATGTGGGTTATGATTTACAGGGTTATTCAAAGAGCTGTGTGTTTTAAAATAATGTTGGAGTAAACCAAGGGCTAAGCAATAAATTGATGAACAAATTAATTTGTATACTGTATTTAAGTTCACTATTCTATTTGTTGCAATTTTAAAGTGACACAGCAGCAATGTACAATCTTTTGTTTTGAGCACTTGCTACAGTTGAGTAAATAATTATTTAGAACGGTAACTTTGTCTTTATTGAGGGAGAGGAGAGACTTATTTCAGGAATAGAGGAAACATGAGCAGTAACTCACTCATATTTCACACTTGTACCATCATCAGAATAAAGCCTGCGAGTGGATAAGTATTAAGTGTATTTATTCGGGGAATTTGAAGTTACAGTTGTGTTCAAAATTATTCAACCCCCACTGAAATTGAGTGTTTTGGCCAGTTTGACATTGATTTTGATCATTCAGTCATCTTGCTTGCAATTAAATCATAGAGGCACGTGTAGGTCAGACAAATATAACATAACATTTATAATGAAATAACCACAAATGTCTTTTCTGTGCTCACATCCTTATCAGTTTTATTCAACCCCCAAGTGACATTCAATCTTAGTACTTAGTACAACATCCTTTTACAGTTATAACAGCTTTTAAACGTGAAGCATAGCTTGACACAAGTGTCTTGCAGCGATCTACGGGTATCTTCGCCCATTCGTCATGGGCAAAGCCTCCAGTTCAGTCACATTCTTAGGCTTGCGCACTGCAACTGCTTTCTTTAAGTCCCACCAGAGGTCTCAATTGGATTTACGTCAGGTGACTGCGATGGCCACTCCAAAATGTTCCAGCCTTTAATCTGCAACCATGCTCTAGTGGACTTGGAGGTATGCTTGGGATCATTGTCCTGTTGAAAGGTCCAACGTCTCCCAAGCCTCAGGTTTGTGACGGACTGCATCACATTGTCATCCAATTCTCCTGGTACTGAAGAGAATTCATGGTACCTTGCACAGCACTGAAGCTTCCCTGTACCTGCAGAAGCAAAACAGCCCCAAAAGCATGATTGACCCCCGCCATGCTTCACAGTAGGCAAGGTGTTCTTTTCTTCATAGGCCTTGTTCTTCCTCCAAACATAGCGTTGATCCATGGGCCCAAACAGTTCTAATTTTGTTTCATCAGTCCACAAGAACACTATCCCAAAACTTCTGTGGTTTGTCCACATGACTTTTGGCATACTGCAGTCGACTCCTCTTATTCTTTGGAGACGGCAAGGGGGTGCGCCTGGGAGTTCTGGCATGGAGGCCTTCATTACGCAGTGTGCGCCGTATTGTCTGAGCTGAATTCAGTACCCACATCTGACAAATCTTTTCTCAGTCCTCCTAGCAGTCAGATATCAGGTTTTTTCTTCTCCACTCTACGCTTCAGTTACGCGAGCACAGTCGAAGTCAGCATCTTCTTTCTGCACGACCCAGGTAGCGTTTCAACAGTGCCCTTTGCCTTGCATTTGCGAATGATGCTTCCTATGGTCTCTCTTGGTATGCTTAACATCTTTGCAATGTTCTATAGCCATTTGCCCTTCTGTGAAGAGTAATCACCTCTTCCCTTGTCTTCTGGACCATTCTCTTGACTTCACATGTTTGAACCACACCAGTAAATGTCTAGAAGGAGCTGAGTATCACAGTCATTTTAAAGCTGCCTAATTGGTGCTTATTATGCTTTATTGCTGCTCCTTGACATCCACAGGTGTTTTCAATACCTGATTGAAAACACTTGAATGAACCTCTGTTTCTTCAGAGTGGTAGTCTTTAAGGGGTTGAATAATTGTGTCAATGAAGAATTCACAAAAAACAATTTACTACTGTATTACAAAACCAATTGATGTCATTTTAGTTGCATATGGTTCTTTAAAAAGTCCTTGTAGGATTTCATTCTGAATACAATTACAAATGTACACTAAATTCCCTAAACCCTTTTACAGCATTGGGGTTGAATAATTTTGAACACAACTGTATGTTGATAATATACTATATGCGTGTGTGGGTAATCTATTGGGTTAAATACGCGCTAATTTATCCGTTCTAGTGATTTGCATTGTTAGCTAGAATATTCTCGTTGATATTTGCTTCACTTTGTAATACTTGATCAAACCTTATTAGTTGTATAATCTGTATGATCTTATAAACATAGGTAGTCAGTGACCGATGGCTGGCAGCCATCTTAAACCTCAAAAAGTCACATGTGCTGCGCTACCAATGAGGAAGTGCTGCAGCAGTAACTGTACAATCTGTTTAAGCTTACATTTGCGCAACTAAATTAATCCAGATGGTTTCTGCCAGATTTATGAATATATAACAATTACTAACCAAATACACATCTAATTGTGTCTGTTATAATTTCTGAAGAGGCTTATCAACTAACAGTGATTCTGTATGTTAGCAAGGGCTGTGTCATTAGGTTAGTTCGGTTGGTTTAACTTCGGGTCTATAGAGTAATATACTAAGCAGAATCAGTTTCATTGTGGATGGAGGTTAAAGACTTTCACATGTGCAGCTTGGTAATATTGATAAGGAATTCCAGCCTGAGGACTCATAAAATGGAGGACAATGCAGCCACTTATGTACAGAACATCTATGCTCTTTCTCACTCGAAATGGAGACAGCGTTATTTACATTTCGCAGGGAAAGAACGATGGGTCAGATAACAGTGAGCTGGTGACCTTAGTTGCGGGGGGAGGGAGGGGCTGATGGAAGCATGGGGAAACAAAGGAATTCATTACTTACAAGGGGGTGTACACTACAAAGACTGGATCGTAATACAGAGGTTACTCTATACAGAGAGAAGACAAACTCTACATGATACACAGAGCAAGGGAATGTAAGGAAAATACATACAAATAAACATTGGGACGGCCGTTTCTTTGCAGAGGCAATAAGTAGGGAAGATGTTTCTGTTAGCTACCTTCAATCAGGTGGTGATTTTGGTTAAGGGTAGCTGGCGAGGGGACAGAGTTACCTAATGCTTGATCTAGATGCAGCGCTTCAGCCGTACCGCTGTGTCCAGGGGGGTTTTCTTTTAATGGGGTGTAATTCGATGGGGAATTTTACATAGATATCTGTTTACCCATTGGGGTGGGCAATATCCCGTGCACCCTTTTTAAAGGCTTCCTACTTTTTTGCGTTGCTTAGTGGAGAAGAGAGCGGGGAGGAGACGTATAGTACATTACTTGAACGATTTCATGGTAACGGGTACCAAAGGGACTGGAGAATGAGGTAGGATCGGAGGGGGGGGTAACAAATAAATTTAATTGATCGGGGAGAATTGGAGGTGGTTTGGGGGGAATGGCCAGACATTAAGTTCAAATGGTCTAGTGTAATTTCAAATGGTGAGCAGGCAAATGGCCCAGGAGTGGATTCAATGTATGAGTGCAAAGCTTGGTGTTTCTGCAATTTTCTATTTTCCAATCGTCGGGGCAATACCACTGTGGGGGATAGAATTAAAAAATAAATAAATATATATATAAAAAAGTGCAAGTGCTGAATAACATGTCTGCATCATCACCGTAGGTTGTAGCCTATGTCAGATATTTGGTGTTGATGTTTGAAAAGCAATATTAATTTCACGGCAAATCACATACCGGGGGTAAGGAAGGTGGTGGTGGATACATTGTCCAGTTTCAGGTGGGATGTGTTCCGACAGTTGGCACCGCGAGGAGGAAAGATTAAATAAAAAAATAAAATAATAATAATAATAAATAAATAAATAAAGATAATAATAAAAAATAAAAAATAAATAAATACATAAAAAAAAAATCCCAGGGTGAAGACTGCCCTCCATTTCTTTGCCAGATGGGGAGCAGTTAGAGGGCATCAATGATTAGGAGAGGAGATTGTTGTTGCAGAAGACATGGGCACCGTAGAGCAAGCAGTGAAAGGGTTGGATCGAGTTTTAAAGGGACAGAGGAGGTAGGGCAGAATGTTGTTTTCAAATAGCTACTGAAGTTCGGCGGTAAGTCAATAAAGGACAGCTTGGAACTATTTAGTGGTATTTCATACTTTGCTCGGTTAAAGGAAGAGGACTGGGCTAAACAATTCGTGGTGAGGAAGATCTTGACAGCAGAGTACAAGTAGGAGATAAGATGGAGCTGACAACAATCTTTGTAGGGCAGCATTTGTTTTAGTTTTACAGCTGCCCTAAGGATTGAGGAAACAATTAGACATGTGCACAGCACAAAATTTCGTTTTGAACTAATGGATTAGTCCTAAAATGCAATTTATTTAGTTACTAAAGAAATTCGTTTTCAGTTCTTTAGTATGAAAACTAATTTCATTCATCCGAAAACCAATGGATACAATTACTATTGTAGTGGCTCCTCAGCACAATGGGGCCATATTACATAGTTGGTGCTAACTTAACCAGAGCTGTTGTAAACTTCCCAGAGCCATTAGAGCCTATGGAGGTTTTCAGTTTACAACAGCTCTGGTTAAGTTAGCACCAACATTGTAATACTGCCCCGTGTCAGGCAAAGCTGTTACAGTAACTGACTGCTGCTCATCACAGCGCTCAGAGTTTCAGTAAAACTAGTAAATAATATTTTTATATATAAGAGGTTAGAACAATATTATTTCCTTGTTTTACTGAAACTCTGAGTGCTGTTACAGTCAGTTACTGTAACAACTGAGCCTGATACATTGTACTGAGATAATGTAACAAGCAGCCGATCTCAGCGCTCACAGCCACAGGATTTAAAGGGCTGAAAAAAAGATCCTCTCTGTATAATGTTTAGAACATCCTCCTACATTAATACCCCTGTCTGTATAATGTATAACAACATCCACCTGCATTAATTATACCCCTCTCTGTATAATATATAGAACATCCTCCTGAATTAATTAATGTCCCTCTCTGTATAGAACATCCTCTTCAATTTATACCTTTCTCTGTATAATGTATATAACATCCTCCTGCATTAATACCCCTCTCTGTATAATGTATAGAACATCCTACTGCATTGGCATGTGGAGGGTGCAGAACTTCGGATGTTGCACTCTTCATTGCTGGTCTCCTTCACTCATCAATGTAATATCACAAAAAGGACTGAAACTAAAATGTAGTGCATTTTATTTTAGTTTCTTTCGTTTTTTGTACTGAGCAGTTTCGTTTCTCTTGAGTCATACTAAAACTAAATTATCCCAAAATTCGGACTAAATCGTTTTAGTACTAAAACGAATGCACATGTCTAGAAACAATTGCTCTAGGTGCCCATGGTGGGGAAGTATGCCCAGTGGTATGTATCAGGGGATACTTGGAGGCGACTCCTTCAAACTGTCGCATGTTCTGGGGGCACAAGGGTGGTTCTAACTTGTCCGGGTATCAATTCAAAATGGTTCCGCAGCAGGCCACGGAGGGGCTTGGTGGAAAGGGGAGTTATGTTTGCACCCATTCTTTCAGGATAGGAGCTGCTGGTACTGAAGCAGAATTGGGTTACCCAAAGGACCGAATTAAAAAGATGGGGAGATGGAAATGGGAAGTGTATAGGAGATATGTGAGGTCATTAAAGAAATGAAGGGAAAACTTATGGGGAACAATTGTTTTGTTTAATAATAATAATTTGTTTCCTTGTTTCTTTTGGTTTCTTTTCGGTTCGGGTACACTGTGTGTGCATTACAGTTAATAGTTTACATTTTGGTTATTTGCAGGACGTGCAATGAGAGTGCGGATCATGGGACACTCCTATGTGCACTGGATGGAGAGTCATGCTGTTGGCACCAGGAGAGGAGCAACCCCGGGGTGCAGCGTAATTGAAGTAGGGATTAGATGGATAGGGAAGCAAGGTAGGGTTTGGGGCAGTTATTGGGAATAGTAAAGACATCCAGGAGAAAGAGGGGTAAGCCAGATATTATGGTACTACATTTAGGGGACAGTTAGAGAAGAGATAGGTATTGTGAGTGGTGAAATAGCGGCATGGCACGTGGGGATGCAATGGTAGGGGGAGGGTCTGCAGGGTACGGGGTGAGTGTGGTTTCGTATGGTCAATCTCAGGTGCCTTCCTGGTTTGCAGATCCTCTCGGCCTGCTATTTGCGATATAAAGAGACCCCTCAGCAGACGTGTGGTCATCCTGCTTAGCCACGTGGGGCCGCTATTTCTGGGCAATATGTGTGGTGCATTGCATTTGCTGATGTTATCTGGCAATGGTTTTGGAGCACCCTGAAATCGGAGCAAGAAGTGAGGAGTTCACTGAAAGGAGTGATAAGGCTGGGAACACACTCTTCATTGAAGGCGCGATAAGGAGCCTTTTGTGGGGTAAGAGGAAAGGTCACGGCTTTTTATTGGTGGCAGTAAAAAGAGGGTCCTCGTTTTTTGGTGGCGGTGAAATAGGCGGCCTGGCACGTGGAGGGCGATAGTGGGGGGAGGGTCTGCAGGGTACGGGGTGAGTTGTGGTTTCATATGGCCAGGCTCAGGTGCCTTCCTGGTTTGCAGATCCTCTCGGCCTGCTATCTGCCATAAAAATACACTGAGCAGACGTGTGGTCATCCTGCTTAGCCACGTGGGGTGCTATTTCTGGGCAATGCTTGTGGTGCATTGCAGTTGCCAGTGTTATCTGGCTGCCAGTGTTATCTGGTGAAGCGTATTTGGCATACGAGGATCTATAATAATAATTCTGCCTTAGAGGCAAAGAATTTGGCCTTAAGTAATAAAAGACGTGACCTTTTCAAAATGCCAATACTTTGTTGTGTTTTCATTTACGGGAAAGGGAGGGGGAGTCGGGCGGGTAGGGGGGGCCTGGGGGGTTAGTAGGTTTAAGAAGGTAACTTACATGGGAAAAAGTGTAAGAAGAGGATAAGGGTATAATTCTTATGGTGTGACGGCACTGTTGCCGACACTAAAGGCCTAATTTTAAAGCACCTATTGTTACTTTCATCCAAAGCCTACCCAGACCAGGGGCGGATCCAGGGGGGGGCAATTGCCCCCTGGAGAAAATCTGTGTCTGCGTGTGAGGACTCAGCTGTGGTGCCTGCAGTTGCTGAAACTTTACTGCAAGCAGTGCGCAGTGGTGGATTCAGAGAGGAGGCACAGGGGACAATTGCCCCCCCCCCTCCGAGCAGTGCACAGTCACCCCAGCCGACCTCCAAACTTGACTTAAATCGTGATGAATGCAGCACAGGCAGACATCGCGATTTGCTGAGGCACATACTGCGCAGGGCAGAGGCGCACACGTGGCCTCCACAGGCACCCGGGTCCTGGTTTGCATGTGGGGGTGGGTCTCCACCTCGCAGCCTGAAAGGGGACCCTGGATGGATTCACAGACAGGCAGAGCCCAGGAACTTTATCAAAGCACTTTTTTTCCCTTCATTTCCTCTGTGTGGGGCTGAGGAATTATGGCCCCTAGAGCCCGGCACAATGTAGTCTAACATCCCTGGGATTTCCACCCCTTCATCTCCAGGAACAAATTAGGGATGTGCGTTTCGGGTTTCGGAATTTCGGAATTTTCACGAAATTTCCCGATTCGTGCTTTCGGATGCGGCCGATTTTCCGAAAATTTTTAGATCCGAAAATGGCAGATCCGAAAAGTTTTCCGAGCCGAAACGAAATATTTTCGGAATTTTCGAATGTACTTTAAATGTGTCAAATCGAAATTTATTGCTTTGAAACGAGGAGAACAGACGTTCCGAAAAACGAAAATTTCCAAAAATACGAAAAGTCGATACAAAAAACGAGCTAAGTGACACGAAAATACGAAAAATGGTCGAAATTCCAAAAAAAATTTACACGAAAAACGAGTCGAGCCGAACCGAATCGAAACAGAAATCGGTCGAAACTAGCCGAATCGAAAAGTTTAAAAATCCGAAAAATCGAATCGAACCGAAAAAAAAATCGGTGCACAAGCCTAGAACAAATCATCTGGAGTTTCAGCAACTCCCCCCCTTCTGTCTGTCAGTGACCAGAAAAAAAGCAGGAGTGCAGAGCAGACAGCCAGGAGCAGGTATGGACAGAGGGTTTTCACAGAGCACCAAAAATGTCACTGACATTTTGCTGCTCTGACGTTCCATGGGTTTCAGTGATTTCAATTCAAAGATCCTGCAGTGAATTCAGCATTCACCGCAGGGTCCACGAAGTGCACTGAACACAGCCGTTGAATGCTGAGCCGCTGAACGCTGAGCCGCCGAAGCCCACCAATCAGCCTCCAAAAACCTCCGAGCCGCCGAACGCAGCCAACAATTCGTCGAAGGTAGCTGAACGCCACCGAACTGGCAAGAAATAAAAAAACCTCTGAGCTCTGCAATACTTCAAAAGGTGTTTAAAACCATAAAAAGGCATGAAAATGTGTGGAAATAATAAAAATAGGTCCTATAGAAAATAATAAAGCTGTGTGTTACAGAACAAAAAAAAACGCCATTAAAAAAAATTGGGAATCAAAAATTTCACCAAAAAAATACCCAATTTCCCAAAAAAATTAAATAAATAAATAAATAAATAAATATTGTTCCTAGAGTCGCCACTGGTTATATGGCTGTGTATGGGCATCAGTGAGTGTCTGTACCTGCAGCCTGTCATTGCTGCTGGTTCTCAGTGACAGAGCATGTGCCAGAGCACAGGATATTGCTGTGCTGTGTCAGCCAGGCGTCACCTAAGCCACATGACGACAGACCCTGTGCAATGTTCTGGGGAGAGTGAGTGTATCGAGCACAACCTGAGATTAGGCACGTCTCTGCCTGTTACTGCGAACCCAACACCAGCTCTTAATCAAAACTGGTAGAGTGCCCCCCCCCCCGAAACCTGTGTCTGGATCCGTCCCTGACCCGGACCCCCATACACCTTTTATGGCAAATATCTTGTGTAGCACTGTGTTTAAAAAGACTGTTCTGCTGCATTTACTTGCAATGGCCACCAGAGGGAGACAGAGACCATGGTAAGATTATGCTGGACAAACACAGAAGGCACTGAACTACATTTTCCATGATGCTTTGCGTGAGGACAGGAAGTGGGTGTATAGGAAAGGAAAGGCATCAGCAGCCTCGTGGAAAGCATGCTCAGAGTGAGTTGGGAGCTGAAAGGAGAAGGAAGCAGGCAGAGCTGTTAAGGATCGTGACCAGGCCAGAGTGCAGGGGCTACCTCGCTGGTGCTGGGGGATCGGGACAGTGACCCTGCAGAGATCTGTCTATACCAAGCTGTGGGATCTGAGGACAAGAAGCTGGTTCCGGCTGGACCCAGAGTTAGGAGAACCGCAGATCGATCTAACAGGGAGTGCAGGCGGTGAGCTGGACATCTTGTGGCAGATACAGACAAGCAAGACAGCGGATCCGGTGACAAGAAGAACCCCAGTCAAAATCGAGCGGAGAGACGTCCTGGGTCGAGCGGAGCACAGAGTATCTGGCGGATGGGTGAGAGGCCTTCCAGGCCGCTGTAAAATACTAAAGCACGCTGCAGTTTGTTTTCAAAAACCTACAGGGCCCCAACATGACTAGTCGAAGATACCTCATAAATAATTCACTGGCCAATTGGATATTGTACCCGGGTACCAATACACACATACACATACATTCCTTGGGACATAACCTGTACGAGACTCACACTCCAACCACTAAGGGGTTAAAAATACTTTTTTCCTCTTTTCCGCTGCGCGTTTCTCGCATTACGAAGGGCTGTATTTTTCCTTTTCCGCTGCGCGTTTCTCGCATTACGAAGGGCTGTATTTTTTCCTTTTCCGCTGTGTTTCTCGTATTACGAAGTACTGTAAAAATATATACAAGTACCGTGTTACTCATTATATGCCCGTTTATTCAGTAAACTATATAATTTATAAAATCCACGACGGTGCTGGAGTATATTTATTCCCTAGTGCGGGGAGACTGACCCGAGGTTCAATTTCAGCGGCTCCTCCGGGAGTGAGCGCTACACTTGCATATATGCCCTCTTGGAGGGCGCTCTAAAAATCGAACTTTCGAGTACCATTGACTTGCATTGAATTCGGTTCGTGTTCGAGTTCGAACTCGAACTTTTGAAATTTTTCAAGTTTGAATGCGAACCGAACACGGGGGTGTTCGGGTCATCACTACCCAGAGTTGTTTGGATACTTTGTAGTTTACCCGGATAAAGTCCGATGTTTCGTTGCACATCACACTTTATCCAGCAACACTAGGGTAATGTGCGTTTTACCCGGGTGAAACACAGCAGAAAAGCTGAGTACCCAGAGGCCTCTGGATACTTTGCAAATTACCTGGATAAAGTCCAAAATTTAATTTCACTTCGGACTTTTGCTAATGACGCCTGGGTAATGTCAGGATTACCCGGGTAATCCTAACATTAACCGCACTTTGGACTTTAACCGTAACATA
Organism: Leptobrachium leishanense; assembly: GCA_009667805.1. Lineage (NCBI taxonomy): Eukaryota > Metazoa > Chordata > Amphibia > Anura > Megophryidae > Leptobrachium > Leptobrachium leishanense. The sequence goes on along the minus strand of CM019063.1, from coordinate 504,022,445 downwards.
TGTTACAAATAGTATTTTCCAATGTGGAATTTGAATATAGTATAGTAAGCTACATACCAAGTGTAAACATTACTGTTGTTTTTGGACGCTGCTGACATTTTTGTGGAGATTGTCCTTCGATCTGAGTATTTTGACCAGTACTTGAACCTGGAAAAAAACATGAAAATATATTTTAGTAGCCATCTGATCTAGGACTGTCTGAAACATCAGCAGTGGGTCCGTGTTGTTACTCTATACTAGGGCTGTCAAACGCCAAGTACATTTTAAAACCCAATATCTCCTCCCATGACTAGCTTATGATGAGTTAAACCAGAGCATGTAGGCTCCCTGGAAGTTGAAATCAAACAAGGGCCAGGCTGTCAGTGAACAATTATAACGGACAGAGGCAAAACTGCAGGTTCCCCTCCGGCTGAAAGAAGAGGAGAGATTTCATGCAGTGCAGTTCCAGGAGCTACAGAACAAGTTTCAGGCCTTAGCTGCTACCCTGGAGGCCAATATTTTGTCAAGTCTCATGACTCAGGGTTTAATTTTTATTATTTTGTGTCCGGTGTTGGATCTGCAGTTTGCTGCTGGCTCCTATCTTTTCTTGTTACTGTTTGTATCAATATGTACGGTGTTCTAAAAAAGTAGGCAATATCTAAAAGTAGGCAATATGCGTCATTTCCTGCAAAATGCTGTTGATGGCTCAGAAATATGGTATTTTTCAATTTTTCTGGTAAAATTTAGAGGTAAATATCTCTGGTGGGGGAGCTAATAACATTTTTAAATTTGCACACAGTAATGTAATATATGGTAGTAAACTCCAGTAAAAAAGTTTGAGTTTGATATTCCAGTGGGAGCAGATCTTTTTTAAATATAAGTTATTTGTTGAAATAAAAATCAATGCTATAGCCTAAACTGGTGATGATAGAACTGTGTAACACTAAGCGTTTGTGGGTGGGGCAGCCGCAGGTATTTCATTAAGGAGCAGCACTAACTTGGGCCTTCCTTTGGCGGTGTATGCTATGACAGTAGCTCTCCCTCAAAGGGCATTCTCCGAGTGGCCAAGGCAGTCTTAAAGGTATCAAGGTCTGGGGGCGGAGTCGACCGGCCATGAGAGCAGTCGCATAGTGCCTGAGCTCCGGTGAATCCCGCTACCGCACCCGAGTGTAACCACATATAACCAGCATCATTAAGCACCCCAAGGACTCAGGGAGTACCATGAAGTCCTCAAAGAAGAAACCCTGCGAGGAATCACAAGTTGCGCCGATTTTCGTGACAAGACACAAGGCCGCAGGAGACATCCAAGATGGCGGCGGCCGCGCCACGCCTCCCTCTCCTTCATCCGAGGGCACACCGGAGGCGGCTGACCCAGCTACCAGGCAAGATATACAACATTTAAAGATTTTATTGCACTAGAACTGGGGAAAACAACAAAAGCCCTCATAGCTGAGGTGCAAGCAATAGGCTCACGTACAGCCCATTTGGAGGAGAAAGCAGACCATATGGCAGCTTGTTATAATATGGCGGCACAGAGAATGGATGACATGTCTGATCGTGTTGCGCGCATGGAAACAGCTATAGAAGACATTTCAAACCGCTCCCGCAGGAATAATGTTCGGCTAAGAGGCCTGTCAGAGGATATCACTGCTGAACACCTTGATGCCACGCTGCGCGGGATAACGCAGCGGTTGTTGCCTCATCTCTCAGCCTCACGACTAATGCTGGATAGAGTTCACAGAGCGCTGGGCCCAAAACGTGCTAATAATGCAGCGCCACGTGATGTGGTGGCGCGATTCCACTATTTTGCCACGAAAGACGCCCTCATGGCAGCAGTGCGGGAACAAAACGTGGAATATGAGGGTACTTCTATAACCTTTTATCAGGATTTGGACCCAACAACCCTGGCCAAGCGTAGGGAGTGGAGAGCCGTGACTGACCTCCTGCGCCATCATCAGATTAAATATTCATGGGGCTTCCCATTTTGCATTGTGGTACATAGGGAAGGTACCTCCCACATCTGCTCACATCTTTACAAGGCATCTGACTTCCTGCTCAAACTGGGAATCCCGGCCCCGGAGGCCTTATCGGCGCTCGCGCCACCGGTATCCCTTCCTCAAATCCGACAGGAGTGGTCTCAACCTGCCGACTGAATAATGGTGCACAGCCCCGAGGGGCCTGCTCTAACTTCGTCTCTCTTGCAGGGAGATGGGCTCCCGACTGCTTGGGAGTATCTCCCACAGTATGCAGGAGCAAAACACGAAAAAGCGCTTAGTTGAGTTGAGTTGTTCATAATTTTTATATGTATTTTATAAATTGTGTGGTTACATATGTTATGTTATATTAAGTTTTGGTGGCGGGTGCCACGTGGGCGCCTGCTGTACTGTCCTCGGATCTGGCTTCCCCCGAATACTCTCCCCCTAGGTTCCGATCTCTTGGTTTCCCCAATCGTTCGGAGATCCCGTTATCCCCTTTTTTCTTTCCCTCTCTCTCTACTCTGTACTCCACTATACCTTTCTCTCTCCTCTTCTTCCCCTCTCTTTTCCTCCATTGCCTCTGGACTGGGGGCCTCTTCCATGTTCTTTCTTAGATACAAAATTCCTGATATGTAATTGTTCCTGAGGTATTAGTATTGTCAATGAATGTGAAGGGCCTCAACTCGCCCCGTAAGCGCCGGTTGCTCTTTAGGGATCTGAAGTGGAAGTCTGCTAGTGTAGCCTTTTTGCAGGAAACGCGGATGCCTCGGACTGCGGCTTATCGTTTGGGCGCCCGTCCATACGGTAGAGTATATACATCCTGTGCCTTGCCGAAGCGAAACGGCATTGCCATAGCCTTACATGACTCTTGTCCACTGATGGTGGAGGAGATCCACACGGATGCAGCGGGTAGATATCTCCTGGTGAAGGGGACGGTTGCCACAGGTTGGTACTCTCTTTTGACGGTATATGTGCCTAATGGCTCGGACGGCACGTTTTGGAAGGAATTGTCCTCCTTTGTGGCGAGTCATGCGAGGGGTACGCTGATTGTAGGAGGAGATTTTAATGCCACTCTCTGTCCACCGTTGGACAGATCTACCTCACCTCGGCTGGCCTCGGCGCATGCCTTGTCGTCTCAGGATCGTCAATTTTATGGATTTGTTACTGACCATCAGTTGTGCGATGTGTGGCGTCTGCATCACCCGTCGGTCAAAGATTATACCTTCTACTCTGCGCCGCACTCTTCGTACTCGCGAATTGATTATGTGCTGGTTTTGTCCGATTGCATGCCACAGATACTTACCTCTCGAATTGGTTCCATTATGTGGTCGGACCACGCAGACGTGTCCATTACATTACAACCTTTACATAAAGGCGGGGAGGGAAGACGATGGAGACTAGACCCAATACTGTTGCAACAACCTGAAATCCGAACGATAGTTAAAGATTCTCTGACTGTCTGACTGACTGATTCTCTGTCTCTACCGCGGTACTGTGGGAGGCACACAAAGCGGTCACGAGAGGAGTATTATTATTATTATTATTCTTTATTTATAAAGCGCCAGCATATTCCGCAGCGCTGTACAATAAGCACAGTATAGACAGGGTTACAATACATTGAACAACATTTGACAAACAGTACAGGAGGAGATGAGGGCCCTATTCCCGTAGGAACTCACAATCTGGGAGGGTTGGGGCTGGAAACAGGAGGAGAGGACTGTAAGGTGAGAGTGATTGATGGCTGCATCAGTGAGTTGGGTGGTAGGCTTCCCTAAATAGGAATGTTTTCAGGGAGCGTTTGAAGGAAGAGAAGTTAGGGGAAAGTCTGACAGTACGAGGGAGAGTGTTCCAGAGAGTGGGGGCTGCGCGTGAGAAATCCTGCAGTCTATCATGGGAAGAGGTGATGCGGGGAGAAGCTAGGCGCAGGTCACTGTTTGACCTTAGGGAGCGGGCTGGGGTGTATTTGGTGATTAGTGAGGACAGGTAGTGGGGAGCTGAGTTAGTGAGGGTTTTGTAGGTAAGGATTTTGAACTTAATTCTGCAGTGGATGGGGAGCCAGTGAAGGGACTCGCAGAGGGGAGCGGCAGAGACAGAGCGGCGGGTGAGGTGAATTAGCCTGGCCGAGGCGTTCAGGATGGATTGTAGGGGGGAGAGGTGGGACAGAGGGAGGCCAGATAAGAGATTATTGCAATAGTCGAGTCGGGAGATTACCAGGGCGTGTATGAGTTGTTTTGTGGTGACAGCGGTAAGAAATGGCCGAATTCTGGAAATATTACGCAGTTGGTATCGGCAGGAGGAGAAAGAGACTTGATGTGGGGATGAAGGAAAGAGCAGAGTCAAGTGTAACTCCAAGGCAGCGAACTTGGTTTGATGGGGAGATGGTGATACCCTCCACCGTGATAGAGAAGTCAGGAGGTGGGGAGGCATTGGGGGAGGAATAAGTAGGAGTTCAGTCTATGACATGTTGATCTTTAGGTGGTGGGAGGCCATCCAGGAGGAGATGCCAGATAAACAGTCACTGACTTTTGAGAGGACAGGGGGAGAGAGATCAGGGGTAGAGAGGTAGATCTGAGTGTCATCAGCGTAGAGGTGGTAATTAAAGCCAAAGCTGTTGATGATTTTGCCCATGGAGGAGGTGTAGATGGAAAAGAGCAGAGGACCAAGGACAGAGCCTTGAGGTACACCAACAGATAGAGGCAATGAGGAGGAGGAGTTACCAGCAAAGGACACACAGAAGGACCTGTTGGATAAATAGGAGTCAACCCCAGCAAGTGCAGTGTCACCGAGACCCAGAGAGTTGAGGGTCTGTAGAAGGAGGGGGTGGTCAACAGTGTCAAAAGCAGCCAAGAGGTCAAGCAGGATGAGAATAGAATAGTGGCCGTGTTTTTTAGCAGTTAGGAGGTCGTTGGTGACTTTGGTGAGGGCAGTTTCAGTTGAGTGTAGGGGACGGAAGCCAGATTGCAGGGGGTCAAGTAGGGAATTGGAGGACAGGAAGAGGGAGAGGCGGTTGAAGACTAGTTTTTCTAGGAGCTTTGATGTGAGGGAAGCAGGGATACAGGGCGGTAGTTGGATGGAGAGTTGGGATCTAGGGATGGTTTCTTTAGTAAAGGGGTAACTAGTGCGTGTTTGAAGGCGGATGGAAAGGAGACAGTGGAGGGAGATAGGTTGAAGATGTGTGTGAGAGCAGGGGTGAGGGAGGGGAGAGGGGAGGATTAGATGTGAGGGAATGGGGTCGAGCGGGCACGTGGTGAGATGTGAGGAGGACAATAAGGAATTGACTTCTCCTCAGTGGCTGGGAGGAAGCGGCAGAGGGTGGCAGAGGGGACCTGTGGGAGTGGAGGTGGCAGATAACTATCTTGTGTTGGGATGTTGCTTCTGATAGTTAGAGTTTTACTGAGGAAGTAGTTGTCACGGTTCCCAGATCCCACCACACAGTACTTAACACCCCACACTCCACAGAGCCCAGAAGCTACCAACAGAGTAGCTGTGAAAGATCTCTAACTGTCTGGTCCTTAGAATTGGCCAGGTAAACTAGCTAGACAGAAAGGGTTAACAACACAGGGAGTAGTCAGCCGAGCCAGAATCAGGAATACAGAGTTCAGAATGGTCAAATGGAATAGCCGGGTCGATATCAGAGCAGTGGCGTAGTACAAGAAAATGGTCTAGGGCAACAGAAGGCAGAATAGTCAGAAACAAGCAGAGGTCAATAACGGGTTAATTCAATATAGCAGTCAAGTACAAGGAGCTCAGGTATGGATAACCACGATCTGACAACTGCTGAGAATACACTGAGGGTTTTTAAAGACCTTCACCAGGCCACGCCCCCCACTCAAGCCGCGCCTCATGCAGCCACCTCCCTGCCTGTCTACATTTAAACCGGGCATTGGTCAGCGAGCAGCATCAGATATGCTGCCCTCAAGCACACAGGTAGGGCTGGAAGCTCCCAACGTTACAGTACCCCCCTCTCCACGGGAGGCCACCGGACGAGCGGCAGGACGACCACCAGGGCGATCGGGGTGAGAGGCATGGAACGCCCTGACCAACCTAGAGGCAGACATGTCGGAAGCTGGAATCCAGGACCGGTCTTCTGGACCATAACCCACCCAATCGACCAAGTACTGCAGAGCGCCCCTGCACAGCCTAGAATCCAAAACCCTCCTAACCTCCTACTCAGATTCACCATCAACCTGAATAGGTGGAGGAGGAGGAACGACCCGCGTGTACCTGTTAAACAACAATGGCTTCAGTAGGGAGGTGTGGAAGACGTTGTGCATGCGAAGATGTTTAGAAAGGGCAAGAGCATAAGCCACAGGATTAATGCGGCGAATGATCTTATATGGACCTATAAACCGAGGTGCCATTTTCATAGAAGGCACCCGCAACTTTACGTTCCTAGTGGACAACCAAACTCTATCCCCCACGTTATAGGAGGGAGCTTGTAACCTATGCCTGTCAGCCTTGCGTTTCTGGACAGCAACATTGCGCTCCATTTTTCTCGAATCTGTCTCCAAATCTCTTGCAGTTGAGTGAATGGTCATCGAGAGCCGGGATGGCCTGTTCAGTAAACTGAAGCGGTAGAGCCGGCGGGAAAAAACCATAGGTGGCAGAAAAAGGAGAGTGGCCAGTGGTCTCGTTAACGGCGTTATTACGTGCATACTCAGCCCAGGGCAACAACTCCGACCAATTGTCTTGTTGTTGTGTGGTAAAGCAACGTATGTACTGCTCGAGACCCTGATTTGCCCTCTCTGCTGCCCCATTGGTTTGTGGATGATTGCTGAAGAGAAGGCCAATCACACCCCCATCTCTGCACAGAAAACCCTCCAGAAACAAGAGACGAACTGGGCTCCTCTGTCAGAGACTATTTCAGACGGAACCCCATGTATTCGTACAATCTCTCTAGCAAATCCAACCGCCAGTTCTTTGGCTGTAGGAAGCTTAGGTAGAGGGACAAAATGAGCCATTTTGGAGAAGCGGTCTACAACTGTCAGAACACAGTATGACCCTTGGACTTCGGCAAGTCCACAATAAAATCCATAGATAGATGAGACCAAGGCCTCTTAGGCATGGGTAAAGGCTGCAATAGACCGACAGGCAAGGATTTACTGGTTTTGCTTCTGGCACAGACTTGACAAGCCAAAACAAACAGACGTACGTCCTGTCGCATGGTGGGCCACCAGAACTGTCTGGAGATACTGGTAAGAGTCTTAGTAATACCAGGATGACCTGCTGGTTTAGAATCATGAAACATTATGAGTAATTCTTGTCTTTCCTTTTCAGGTACAAACAACATATCTGGAGGCTTGTCAGGTGGAGCCCCTACTTGAACTGCCTGGAGGCGTTCCAGGAAAGGCGAGGAGACAGACAAGACTGTGGAAGCCACAATACGTTCAGGAGGAACTATAGGATTGTGGTCTTGTGTATTAGATTCATACGGGTCATATTGACGAGAAAGGCATCAGCCTTTACATTGCGGTCACCTGGTCTGTAAGTCAATACAAAATTAAACCGAGACAGTAGCAATGACCACCTGGCCTGTCTCGCGTTCAAACGTTTAGCATCCCCGATGTACGTAAGGTTCTTATGATCAGTAATTATCAATAAAGGGTCAAGAGTACCTTCCAACAAATGTCTCCACTCTGATAGGGCAGACACAATAGCAAGCAATTCTCTGTTACCGATATCATAATTGCGTTCTGCTGGTGATAATTTTCTTGAAAAGAACCCACAAGGATGTAGAGGTTTCCTGGAGACTCTCTTTGAGACAGGACAGCCCCAATGCCTATCTCGGAAGCATCAACCTCAAGAACAAACGGAATCCTGGGATCAGGATGCCGTAACACGGGAGCGGAAGTGAAAGCTTGTTTGAGGGCCTCGAATGCTTGTTTTGATTGAGAAGACCAGATCTGGTTCTTCAGACCTTTACGTGTCATATTAATGATAGGGGAGGCTACAGCGGAATAATTCTTGATAAATCTCCTATAATAGTTGGAAAACCCCAGAAACCTCTGTATGGCCTTGAGACCTTGAGGGAGAGGCCATTCTGAGATGGCCGTGAGTTTAGAAGGACCCATCTCAAAACCTTCAGGAGTGATAATATACCCAAGGAATTTCACAGTAGTAATGTCGAATAAACACTTCTCTAGTTTGCAATAAAGACCATTGTCCAGTAATTTTGCTAATACCTGTCTGACATGTGCATGGTGGGTTTTCAGATCGGGAGAGTAAATCAATATATCGTCTAGGTATACTATAACAAAGGTTTGTAAGAAATCTCTGAGCACATCATTAATAAAATCCTGGAATACCGCTGGAGCATTACAAAGACCGAAAGGCATGACCAAGTATTCATAATGCCCACTCCTGGTGTTAAATGCTGTTTTCCACTCATGCCCCTCTTTTATACGTATCAGGTTGTAAGCTCCTCTTAAATCAAGTTTTGTGTATACTGCTGACCCCTTAACCTGTCGAACAGTTCCGATATGAGAGGGATAGGGTACACGTTCTTAATGGTGATCTTGTTAAGCCCCCTATAATCGATACACGGGCGTAAATCTCCCTCTTTTTTAGACACAAAAAAGAACCCAGCCCCCTGCTGGAGAAGAGGAACGTCGGATAAAACCTCTCTCCAAATTCTCCTTTATGTACTCTTCCATAATTTGGTTCTCCTTTATGGAAAGAGGATATACTTTGCCTCGAGGAGGCATGGTACCAGGATGAATATCAATGGCACAATCATATGGTCTATGTGGAGGCAGTTTCTCTGCCTCTCTTTTATCAAATACAGCCCTGAGGTCGGCGTATTGGTCAGGAACCTTAGTAGACAATGGAGGAGCTGTGGGTGTGTTCAGGGCACCGACATGCTGAATGGGTATTAAACAAGTCCCAAAACAAGCAGGACTCCAAGACAGTATCTCTCCCTTAGCCCAATCAATAACAGGATTATGTTCCACCAACCAAGGGAAACCAAGTACAACAGGATTGGAAGGTGAATGGATAACTTGAAATATGATTTCTTCTTTATGCAAGAGACCAGTGGTAAGAACCACTGTAACCGTATCGTGAGTAATCCTAGGGCAGGATAACGGTCTGCTGTCTATGGCTTCGACGGCTAAGGGTGTCTCTCTTACAACCAGAGGTAGAGAAATGGAAGAAGCGTAGTTAACATCGATAAAGTTGCCAGCAGCCCCAGAATCCAAAAAAAGCGGTAGTATGTGTGGTCTTGGTCTCCCAAGCCAAGGATACTGGTAACATAAGTTTAGTGTCCTTGACAGGAAACATGCACGTCACACCCAAGGCCTGTCTCCTCAGCTGCCTTAGGTGCGGTAGTTCTCCGGCTTATCATGCATTTTAGGACGAGTAGGACATTGAAATCGTACATGACCCCCCCAAACCACAATACAGGCACAATCCCTCACGAAAACGCCCTTTCTCTCTTCCTCTGTAAGCCTAGTACGGCCTAGTTGCATAGGCTCAGAGGGAGGAGATAACTCTCTTGGTGGTGCCTGAAAGACAGGGGCCAACCTAGGTAACGGTCTCTTGGGCTTCTCTTTTGGAGTCCTTCTGTCCCTGATCTGATTATCCAGATCTATACAATAAACAATGAGTTCACACAATACCTCAGGTAGTTTACGTGGAGCCAATTCATGCATCAATGACTCTGATAACCCCTCCATAAAAGCCAGAACCAGTGTCTCATTTGTCCAGTTCACATCAGAGATCAAGGTTTTAAATTCTATGGCATAATCAGAAACAGTCCTGTTCCCTTGACGTATGCGGAACAAGGATTTGCCAGCTACCGTGGCCTTTTCTGGTAGGATTAAATGTATGTTGTAACTCGGCTATGAATTCTTTATAATCCCGTATGATAGGCCTTCTCTGCCTCCCATAACGGAGTCGCCCATGTCAATGCTCTGCCAGACAGATGATTAATAATGAACCCCACTTTGGCAATGTCAGAGAAAAACATCTGTGGATTTAATTTAAAATGAATATCCACATGGACCAAAAATCCCCGGCACTCTGAGGGAGTACCGTCAAACCTCATAGGAGCGGTCATGTGTACCTGGGATGTCTGAACGACAGGGGACACAGGTATATCAAGCGGGGTGCAACCCCAGCTGGTTCCAGGTGAGCCGTACGAGTCAGGATAGTTTGTAAGGCAATAGCAAACTGATCCATCCTATGATCCTGCTCATCCTGTCTGGATACAAAGTTAGCCAAGTGCTGTGTTAAGTCTGCGGGATCCATAGTGGCCAGATCGTAATGTCACGGTTCCCAGATCCCACCACGCAGTACTTAACACCCCACACTCCACAGAGCCCAGAAGCTACCAACAGAGTAGCCGTGAAAGATCTCTAACTGTCTGGTCCTTAGAATTGGCCAGGTAAACTAGCTAGACAGAAAGGGTTAACAACACAGGGAGTAGTCAGCCGAGCCAGAATCAGGAATACAGAGTTCAGAATGGTCAAATGGAATAGCCGGGTCGATATCAGAGCAGTGGCGTAGTACAAGAAATGGTCTAGGGCAACAGAAGGCAGAATAGTCAGAAACAAGCAGAGGTCAATAACGGGTTAATTCAATATAGCAGTCAGGTACAAGGAGCTCAGGTATGGATAACCACGATCTGGCAACTGCTGAGAATACACTGAGGTTTTTAAAGACCTTCACCAGGCCACGCCCCCCACTCAAGCCGCACCTCATGCAGCCACCTCCCTGCCTGTCTCCATTTAAACCGGGGCATTGGTCAGCGAGCAGCATCAGATATGCTGCCCTCAAGCACACAGGTAGGGCTGGAAGCTCCCAACGTTACAGTAGTCTGCCAGGTCTTTGAGCGCTGAAGGCAGCTGTGGGGGGAGGTGCAGGTGGGTAGAAGGAGGGTGATTGAAGTGGACCAAGCCGTTTAGGGTGGAGGACAGCGTAGATATAAGAGATGAGAAGGATTGTTTGGCCAAGTGGAGGGCAGAGGTGTATGACCGAGAAAAACTTGAAGCGAACAAAATCGGCTTCAGAGCGGGATTTCCTCCAGGCACGCTCTGCGTGCGGGAGCATCTTTGCAGGTAGTGAGTCTGGAGGGTGTTGCCAGGGCTGAAGCTGGCGGCGCGGGGCCTTACAGAGTCGAAGAGGAGCAAGAGTGTCTAGAGCAGAGATAAGCGTAGTGTTGTAGTGATTAGTGGCAGCATCAGGGCAGGTGAAGGATGAGTTATGAGAGAGGTGGTGAAGTAGGTTGGAGAATTGATGGGGGTCCACAACATGTAGATTTCTGCGAGTGTGTGTGCGGGGTGGGGGAGCAGGGTGTTTAGGAAGTCCAGATAGGTTGAAAGCGAGAAGGTGCTGGTCAGAGATGGGGAAAGGGCGACAGTTGAACTCAGAAATGGAGCAGAGGTTGGAAAAGACAAGGTCCAATAGCGTGACCATCGCAGTGGGTAGGGAGGAGAGGATTGTGTGAGTCCAAGGGAGGACGTGAGTGAAAGAAGTTGGAGGCAGCAGGAGCGGAAGGATCGTCAATGGGAATGTTGAAGTCCCCGAGAATTAGGCATGGAAGATTAGAAGACAGGAAGTGAGAAAGCCAGGTAGCAAAGTGGTCAAAGAACTGGGAGGTTGGTCCCGGTGGGCGGTAGATGACTGCCACCCTGAGAGCCAGAGGAGAGAACAGGCGGAGTACTTATTAGTCAGGCCGCCTACCGTAAAAAGGAAAAACTGAGAGACATCCTCACCCTCCAAGCTAAATTAAGAGAGCAAGAATTGATACATAAAGCGGCACCAGAGGAAGCTACTAATCTCCTTTTGTCGCAAACGAGGACGGATCTTAATAGACTTTTCATAGAGGATGCGGGTCGAGCGCTCTTGTGGTCCAAACAGAGGTACTTTGAACGCTCCAATAAAATAGATACCCCCCCCTTGCTCGCAAAATTAAATCAAAATACAAATCAAACTAGATTGCTAAAATAGTTGACAAACAGGGATTGTCACACGACACCCCCAGGGAGATACAGGACGCTTTCATGGCGTATTTTGCTAATTTATATCATCATACCCCTTCTCATTCTGACAGCAATCAGGCACTCTTGACGGATATTGCGGGATACATAATGAAAAGCACTATGCCCCACCTAACCGAGCAACAGATAGCGGCCCTAGACTCCCCCTTTACGGAGGAGGAAATATGCGAGGTGGTGAAGGAATTAAAACCGAACAAAGCCCCTGGACCTGATGGTTTTACGGGCCAATACTATAAATGCTTCGCCAGTTCTTTAGTCCCCAGACTATGCTCTCTCTTTAACTCACTCGGAGGTGGAGGCGGGCTTTTGCCGGAGGCCCTCCTGGCCTCAGTGGTGCTCATACCCAAACCTGACAAAGATACTCAAGGCATAGATAACTATAGACCAATTTCACTCCTCAACACGGATATTAAAATACTCGCCAAGTTGATGGCGCTCAGACTAGGACCCATGCTCTCAACCCTGATTCACCCGGATCAGGTGGGATTTATGCCCGGGAGGCAAGCATTCGAAAACACGCGGAGAGCCTCAGACCTGATATCGTGGGCGCGCTCGCAAAACGTGCCTTCTTTATTTCTCTCACTAGATGCGGAAAAGGCATTTGATAGAGTTGAATGACCCTTCCTTTTCCGTTTGTTGGCGAAGGCGGGCCTCCCGGAATGTTTTTTAGCCCTTACCAGAGCCTTATATGCGAACCCTATGGCTCAGATCTTGATCCCAGGTACGGACCCGATTCGCTTCCCGATACGTAACGGTACAAGACAGGGCTGCCCACTTTCACCGTCCTTATTTTCCATATCTCTAGAACCTTTAATGAGAACGATCCGCGCTGATGGAGACATCCGGGCTTTCTTGGTGGGAGGACAGCAGTTTAAAGTATCGGCATACGCAGATGATGTGTTACTTTCGTTGACTGACCCCGAGACCTCACTCCCGGCCCTTATGAACCAACTAAATGAATATTCACAGATCTCTGGCTATAAAATTAATGTCACTAAATCTATGATTCTCCCGATTTTGGTGCCCGCAAGGATGCTGCGGACTCTGACGTCAGAGGTGCCTTTGCAGATTTCCGCTTCAGAACTCCCTTATCTGGGGATTAAATTGACCGGTTTCCCTGAACGCTTGTACGACGTAAACTATGCCGCGATGTATGCCACACTCAAACAAGATCTTGAATGTTGGGATAAATATGCTATTTCATGGGTGGGAAGAGTGAATTGCATTAAGATGAACGTACTACCACGTCTTTTGTATTATTTTCAAACGATACCGGTGGCACTTGACCCCTCGGATGTCGGCTCGATGCAAGGAGCAATTGATAATTTCGTATGGGCGGGAAAGAGGCACAGGGTGGCTAGGGCCACCCTTTATCGGCCTAAACAGCTGGGCGGTCTTGGTCTCCTGAGCCTCTTTTCGTACTATTATGCTGCTCAGCTCGCCCAGCTGGTGGCATGACATGGGGGTGTCAATGCTGGACGGTGGGTTGAGTTAGAAAGAGCGCTTATGGCCCCTAATCTGCTGCACCACTGGATCTGGCTAGCACAGGAACACAGACCACTCCTATCCACGAACTGTCCAGCCATTATGAATACCATACGCATCTGGGACAAACTTGCTGTGAAATGCGAACTTACCACCTTGCCTTCACCGTTGACACCAATCTTTCGCAACCGGGAATTCCCTGCGGGTCTAATCCCTTTACCCTTTCAGCAGTTGTGGAACGCTGGCCTCCACTGTTTATGCCACCTTTATCAAAAAGATCATTTTGTTCCTTCCGTAATATTTGAACAACAGGTGCCTGGGACTGGGGGCCTGTTTCTACCGGAGCGGCAACTACGGGCCTTTACCTCTCGACGACATATTAAAGCTGCCTCTCAGACACCTCTCTCATTTTTTGAATCCATTTGCTTAAGAGTTACTTACCCTAAAGGTCTGATCTCTACTCTATATTATAAACTAACGTCACTGATTGATTGGAAAGAACTCCACTACGTGAAAGTATGGGAACGCGACCTGGCAGAAGTATTGGACTCAGAAGACTGGCTTGACATTTGGGAAGCTTCCAAGGGTGTCTCACTGTGCACTACCATGCAGGAACAACCGCTGAAAATGCTCATGCGCTGGTACATCACACCTACGCAACTCGCGCACATGTCCCCAAACCACCCAGATCTCTGCTGGCGATCCTGCGGCTCCAAAGGCACTTTTATCCATATGTGGTGGGAATGCCCACAAATTAAAAAGTTCTGGACAAACATCCTAGCGACACTTACTGAAACACTGGGAAATGAAGTCCCTAGTGACCCCTGGAATTTGTTGCTTTCTCGACCCCTGGAGGGCTTCACAAGACATGAAAATAAGCTAATCTCTAAAATCTCGATGGCGGCTAGACGGGCAGTAGCAGAGGCCTGGCGCCACCAGGCTCTCCCCGTTATGGTCAAAGTTTCTGCTAAAATACAGGACACTAGGGATGTGCGTTTCGGGTTTCGGAATTTTCACGAAATTTCCCGATTCGTGCATTCGGATTCAGCCGATTTTACGAAAATTTTCAGATCCGAATTTTCCGAAAACGAAAACTTTACGAAACGAAACGAAAATTTGTTCGGAATTTTCGAATGGATTAGAAATGTGTAAAATCGAAAATCATTTTCGTTCCATTCGTAATTTCGGCTCCATTCCTGATTTCGGTTCCATTTCAGTAATTTCTGACAACATATTTTTTGGTTATATCGCTGATTCTGTAATTTTGTATCATTCCCATCTCAATGTATCCTTCTTGTAAAACATGAGAAATCTCAATGGCAGAATTATCGTATCGACAGAAATATCGGACCCGAAAAACCATTAGTTTACGTCAAAACGAATAGACACTTTGAAACGAGGAGAACAGACATTCTGAAAAACACGAAAATTTCTGAAATTACGAAACCAAAGTCGATACGACAACGAAACGAAAACGAAACGAAACGGAAATCGGTCGAAACGAAAATTTACAAAATACGAACGAACCGAATCGAACCGAAAAAAAATCGGTGCACAAGTCTACAGGACACTAGGATCATGGACAAACACAGCTGTCGTAAAACATACTCTCCCACAATTTCACAAAGTATGGGACCCCTGGACTGATGCTGGCCTATAACCTGGCCGATTAATTTCGGAATGTGATTCCACCCATGATGCCCCAGATAATATAACTGTTTTGATTGTGTATTTACGATGAACCCCAGTCCTTCTCTCTTTCTTTTCTTCTTTCCCTCCTTCCTCTTTTCCTTTATTTTTGTTCTCTCTCTCCCCTGCTCTCCCCCATTCCTTACTGTCACGGATCCCCCTGATTACCAAGATGGTGGTCCCTTTACGCAGACCGCTCACTACCCTTCCGATCCTTAGAGTGGTCGGCACGTCTAGACAGGCTACTAGGATGGTAGTACAGAGCACATACAACATACAAGGGGTGGTCTGGTGTGCTGGGGTGCCACACGGACTGACCTCCGTACCAGAATAGAGGAGTGATACAAATGCCAGGGGTCGAGACACAGAATAATCGTTTTGCCAATGCCAGGGTTCGGTACACAGAGTAATCGTTTTGCCAATGCCAGGGTTCGGTACACAGAGTAATCGTTTTGCCAATGCCAGGGTTCGGTACACAGAATAATCGTTTTGCCAATGCCAGGGGTCGAGACACAGAATAATCGTTTTGCCAATGCCAGGGGTCGAGACACAGAATATCGTTTTGCCAATGCCAGGGTTCGGTACACAGAATAATCGTTTTGCCAATGCCAGGGTTCGGTACACAGAATAATCGTTTTGCCAATGCCAGGGTTCGGTACACAGAATAATCGTTTTGCCAATAACACACAAGAGCTCTGCGGGAAGTAACTACCACGTCAGGGCACCAGTGAGAATGTGAAGCCGGGCTTTAAACTTTGCGGGTCCGCGTCATGCGCCTGGCCCCGCCCCCCGGCGCCCCACGTGTGCGGAAGCGTTCCGCGATATCACTCGGCGCCTGGCCAGCGAGCAGCGAGGAAGCCGCTGCCAGGCGCCGGGGGTGTGCGGGGGCCACCGTCACAGAACCCCCCCCTCTACGGGCGGCCACTGGACGACCCCCAGGGGCACAGGGATGAGCCAAATAGAAGGCCTTCACCAAGCGAGGGGCATGAACCTCAGTAGCCGGAAGCCAAGAGCGGTCCTCCGGACCGTAACCCACCCAGTCCACTAAGTACTGAAGAGCCCCCTAGAAACCCTGGCGTCCAGAATGGCCTTAACCTCAAACTCCTCCTCGCCCTCCACAGAGACCGGAGGAGGGGGGACATGGGCCCTGGTGTATCGATTACACAAAAGCGGTTTTAAAAGGCTCACGTGGAACACGTTGTGTATCCTGATATGGGAGGGCAGTGCCAAGGCATAGGAGACCGGGCTGAGTCGCCGCAGTATCTTGTAAGGGCCTATGTATCTGGGGGCTAGTTTCATCGATGGCACTAAGAGCTTAATGTTCCGCGAAGAAAGCCAAACCCTGTCCCCGACTTGATACACAGGTGCTGGTCTCCTACGTCTATCGGCCTTCGTTTTCTGGACAATACTGCTCCTCTCTAGTGCCTGTTTAACCCTCCTCCAGGTCTCAGTCAATGACGCCAAGTGCTCATCCAGAGCAGGAATCGCGGTATCAGGAAATGCAGAGGGAAGCACGGGAGGATCAAATCCGTAAACTGTGAAGAAAGGGGAATAACCACTGGCTTCACTCACGGCACTGTTTAGGGCGTACTCGGCCCAAGGTAGCAGGTCTGACCAATTATCCTGTCGTTCAGATATGAAACACCTGAGATATTTCTCAATATTTTGATTTGCCCTTTCTGCTGCCCCGTTCGTTTGGGGGTGATAGGCCGAGGAGAAGGACAGGTCTATTCCCACGTTCTTGCAGAACCCCCTCCAGAATCTGGAGACAAACTGGGTCCCCCTATCAGAAACAATCCCAAGAGGGATACCGTGTATGCGGACCACGTTGGCGACGAAAATGGGCACCAGCTCGGCTGCTGACGGTAGCTTCCGAAGAGGAACATAGTGACCCATTTTGGAAAAGCGATCTATAATCGTGAGTATAACAGTATTCCCTCTGGACTCGGGTAACTCTACTATAAAATCCATGGCTATCTGCGACCATGGTCGTTCGGGAATAGGCAGGGGCTGGAGTAAACCAATGGGCGCTGTCTTAGGACTTTTATTTCTTGTGCACACCTCGCATACGGCTATGTAATCTTTAATATCCCGGCGCATCGTGGGCCACCATAGCAGTTTTTGGATGCTAGCCACCGTTTTGGTGATCCCCATGTGTCCAGAGGTTTTATTGTCATGGTAAATTTTAAGGACTTCTTTTCTCTCCTTCTCAGGTACAAAGAGCTTCGCGGGAGGCCTCCCCCCGGAGCCTTATCTTGGATAGTCTGCAATCGAATCATCAGAGGGGATGAGACACTGATCGTGGTAGAGGCTATAATCCTTTCCTGAGGTACAATGGGATGTTGATCCTGAACGTTATGTTCATAGGATTCGTACTGTCTAGATAACGCATCTGCTTTAATGTTTCTTGACCCAGGTCTATATGTGAGGACAAAATTAAAGCTTGAAAGGAATAATGACCATCTCGCTTGTCTGGCATTCAACCGTTTAGCGTCACCAATGTACGTGAGATTCTTATGATCGGTAATGATGACAATGGGGTCCCTAGACCCCTCCAATAAGTATCTCCACTCCGTCAAGGCTGCGATAACTGCTAACAACTCTCTGTTTCCGATATCATAGTTCCTCTCTGCCGGGGACAACTTTCGGGAATAGAAGCCGCATGGATGCAAGGGTTTGTCGGGTGCCTCCCTTTGGGACAAGACTGCGCCAAGACCTAGCTCGGAGGCGTCAACTTCAACTTGAAAAGGCAGAGCCGGATCAGGATGTCGGAGAACAGGGGCAGTCGTGAATGCCTGTTTGAGGACCTCGAAGGCTTGCCTGGCCTGGGGTGTCCATTTCTGATTCCCCACCCCTTTCTTAGTCATGGCCGTGAGAGGAGCTACCAAGGCCGAAAAGTCTTTGATGAACCTTCGATAATAGTTGGTAAAACCTAGAAACCTCTGGATGGCTTTAAGACCTTGGGGTAGGGGCCAGTCGAGGATTGCCGACAATTTACCAGGATCCATCTGAAACCCCTCAGGGGTTATGATATACCCAAGGAAGTGCACCATCTCTATATCAAATAGGCACTTTTCTAATTTGCAGTATAAGCCGGCCTTCAATAGTCTCCTTAACACTTGTTGCACATGGGCGTGATGGGTCTCCTTATCTGGAGAGTATATCAGGATGTCATCGAGATACACTATGACGAATGTTTGCAGAAAATCCCTTAGGGTGTCATTTATGAGATCCTGAAACACAGCTGGCGCATTACATAACCCAAGGGCATCACCAGGTATTCGTAATGCCCGCTACGCGTATTAAAAGCCGTCTTCCACTCGTGCCCCTTTTTCACCCTTATCAGATTGTAGGCCCCGCGTAAATCGAGCTTCGTGTATATACGGGCCCCTTTCAGTCGGTCGAACAACTCTGTTATAAGGGGGATAGGATATGCATTTCTTATGGTTATTTATGTTTAAACCTCTATAATCTATGCATGGTCGCAAGTCTCCCTCTTTTTTGGAGACGAAAAAGAAACCAGCTCCTGCTGGGGAGGAGGACCGTCTAATGAATCCACGCTCAAGATTCTCTTTTATATATTCCTCCATAATATCGTTCTCCTTTTGCGACAAGGGGTATACATGTCCTCTGGGAGGCATAGTACCGGGAGTAACTCTATGGCACAGTCATACGGGCGATGTGGTGGTAAAACCTCAGTCCTGGCCTTCGAAAAAACCTCCTTTAATGCCTGATAACAGTCAGGGACTACTGTGGATAAAGGAGGTGCTGTGGCGATATTAAGGCTACCAATAACGGTGACTCTGCCCATGCATTTCAACTGGCAACTGGGACCCCAACATTTTATGTCTCTCTGGACCCAATCAATCACCGGGTTATGCTTAGTCAACCATGGAAACCCTAGGACGACGGGGCATGAGGGAGAGTCAATAATCTGGAACCGTATGGTTTCCTGGTGCAAAACCCCTGTTTTCATGCATACCTCTATGGTGTCGTGGGTGATATGGGGACATGACAAGGTTTTCCCGTCTATGGCCTCCACCAGTAGAGGTCTTTCTTTGAGAACTAGAGGCATGAGGTTCTTGGAGGCAAACACCCTATCCATAAAGTTGCCTGAGGCTCCAGAGTCTAGGAACGCCTCAGTCTCGAGGTGTACCCCCTCCCAGGTTAAGGAGATGGGCACCAGAATCCGGGTTTTTTTTTTCTCGTTATCGACAAAGGAGGCATAGAGCGAACCGATTACCTGGCTAGTAGGTGTTCTCTGGCCCGGCTTGCCAGTGTCACCCCTGCCACCCTTGGGTCTTTGAGGACATTGAAGACGAAAATGCCCTGCCCCGGCACAGTAGAAACAGAGCCCCCTTTCCCTTCTGTAAGTTCTCTCAGCCTCTGAAATACCTGTTCTACCTATCTGCATAGGTTCCACGACCGGTAGATCGGTTCTTACTGGCTCTGGAGTACCTGACGTATTGGTGTGTCTGGGTACCAAGGGTAAAGGAGGCAAAACCCTTCTGGGTCTGTCTCTAGAATGCCTCCTGTCCCTAATTTGGTCGTCCATGGCAATACAGAAATCAACCAAATGGTCCAGATGTTCTGGCAACTTCAAGGGAGCCAGCTCAAACATCAAGGCCTCGTTCAGGCCTTCGGTAAATGCCAAGGTTAGAACGTCGTTAGGCCAGTGTACCTCAGAAGTCAAGGTCTTAAATTCTATAGCATAGTCGGAGACTCTCCTATTACCTTGCTTAATGTGGAATAAGGACCTGCCTGCATTGGTGGCCCTTCTAGAGGGATCAAACGTACGTTTTAGTTCAGAGGTAAAGCCCTCATAGTCATATATGACGGGCTTTTTGTTTTCCCACAATGGCGTGGCCCACAGTAACGCTTTATCAGTTAAATGGTTAATTAGGTAGCCTACTTTGGCCTTATCGGATACACAGGACCCTGGATTGTTCTCGAATAGAATCTCTAGTTGGGTCAAAAAACCCCGACACAGGTTAGGCGTACCATCATAGCGTACGGGCGCCTTCATACTGAGCCTACACCCCTCGGGTGAGGCCGAACTGGCCCTAGGTACTACTGGTTCTGGAGGACTTGCAGCACCAGTAGTGGATCGATTCAACAGGGTTTGCAGGGCAAGAGCAATTTGGTCCATCCTGTGGTCCTGCTCTTCTTGTCGGGCTGCAATTCTTGTCAACTGAGATGAGAGGTCTGCGGGATCCATTGGCCCTGACGTAATGTCACGGATCCCCCTGATTACCAAGATGGTGGTCCCTTTACGCAGACCGCTCACTACCCTTCCGATCCTTAGAGTGGTCGGCACGTCTAGACAGGCTACTAGGATGGTAGTACAGAGCACATACAACATACAAGGGGTGGTCTGGTGTGCTTGGGGTGCCACACGGACTGACCTCCGTACCAGAATAGAGGAGTGATACAAATGCCAGGGGTCGAGACACAGAATAATCGTTTTGCCAATGCCAGGGTTCGGTACACAGAGTAATCGTTTTGCCAATGCCAGGGTTCGGTACACAGAGTAATCGTTTTGCCAATGCCAGGGTTCGGTACACAGAATAATCGTTTTGCCAATGCCAGGGGTCGAGACACAGAATAATCGTTTTGCCAATGCCAGGGGTCGAGACACAGAATAATCGTTTTGCCAATGCCAGGGTTCGGTACACAGAATAATCGTTTTGCCAATGCCAGGGTTCGGTACACAGAATAATCGTTTTGCCAATGCCAGGGTTCGGTACACAGAATAATCGTTTTGCCAATAACACACAAGAGCTCTGCGGGAAGTAACTACCACGTCAGGGCACCAGTGAGAATGTGAAGCCGGGCTTTAAACTTTGCGGGTCCGCGTCATGCGCCTGGCCCCGCCCCCCGGCGCCCCACGTGTGCGGAAGCGTTCCGCGATATCACTCGGCGCCTGGCCAGCGAGCAGCGAGGAAGCCGCTGCCAGGCGCCGGGGGTGTGCGGGGGCCACCGTCACACTTACCTTACACCCTTAATTCTTTCAAACATTCGGCTTATACTATGCTGACAGAAAACATTTATTGTTTCAATATTCGCTCCTGACTCTGTCTACATTGATATTTGTGAATGCCTAGCAAAATTCATTTAAAAAAAAAAAGGTATTGAGGTCTGCTTGGTATACCACAGTCCCATTTGAGGCACAACCACAGTCCGGTGGCAAGGGGTCTCCACACGTGATGAATGTGTCATTAAATACAGTTTCTTGCCCAGATGGTCCTGGGCTTCCCTGGATGGTGAGTATCCTGGTTTCATTGCAGGTATGCATTAGGCATAGTCCCTGGAGGTCTAGGACTGACTCTCCATCAGCCTCAGCATCAGTTCATGAATAGCTGGTGGGCACAAAGTCCATTGTTTTCTGTGAGGGGTGTTGGACAAGGGTTTACCAGATGGAGTTCATGAGTTGGATGCCCGGCTACAAGGGGATTGCTTTTTTTTTTTGCTTTGGGGGATTGTAGAGACCGCTTTGACAGCTGCTGCGATCCTCCTCACAGGGTGTTATGGACATAGTACCACACTGGTGGGTTAATGGATTACCTGTTGGCATGGAGGTGGTGGTGCCAAGATTATGTCCTTCCATGGCCATAAGGTCCTTGGCTGCTCCCTGCTGTCTGTTGAGTTAGATGGTGAGCTAAAATTACATTGTCTCAATCAGCCTCTGAAGGTACATTAAGTTTAGGGGGTACTTCCTCTAAGGACTGCGGACTGGGAGTACTGGTGGTGATCATAATCGGTTCTAGTATTAGACCATGAACAGGGGCCAAGGCACACTAGCAAATCTACTGTCTTTTTACCTGCATCTCTGCACACATTTCAAGGATTGTCAGCCTGAAGATTAAACCTCTACTGAAATATCCCTTTCTATGTGTCTGTTTTGCTGAGTTGACACAGTCTGCTCAGCTTCTTTGTGTGAGAACAGGTACATTCAGACTTATCAGATAGTCTCAGGTACCTCATCTTACAGCTTTGTTAGGAAGGCAGAACTGATACTGCAGCTGCAGCAAGTGCTCCATCTGGACAGGAGAAAGTCACTATACCAGCAGGTACAGTTCCATAAAACCGCTATGGGTCAACTGTTTTGGCAGCCAAAACTGAAGAGGGGAAGCGCAGTGCTAATGCCCTCACCCCCACAGACAGTCCAGATCCCCAACCCTGTTTTGTGAAGACACCGGCTACCCTTTATTTTCTCCAGAGGCTGATAGGAGTACAGGGAGATGGTGCAGTTGGCATTTCTCCCCAGTGGCAGATACAAAATATGGGAAATGCCAGGGCTGGTTGGGTGAGTGACTTATTTACAGGGACATTTCTTTCTGGGCGTTACTTTGGGTATGGGACCGGAAAAACTGAAGTGCTGACTAACCTGGAAATCAACCGGGGTCTTCTCCCAGGTTAGTCTAGCACAAAAGGAAGACATATGTGAGGATAGTCACTTTGAACTCACCGTACCTGTACTTGGCATTACTGTTTGGAGATGTGAGATGGTGGGCTCTGGGGGGGGGGACAAGTCATTTTATTTCCTAAGCGCCTCTCCTATATCCAATTCACCCTTTGCCTCTACGTCTACATTGAATCTGTTTTATGTGTGAATATTGTTATTGTTAATATTGTTACTGTCTATGTTTTTACTACTGTTATTATTTCGAATATCATTACAGAGTGTGTCAATGCAGCCCCCCATATATAATATATATTCTACAGTTGTGAAAGGTTTGAGTGGTATTTGTTTGGCAAATGATGCTGCTATATCATACTGCGTGTCTGTTATCTACTTTATTCTTGTCCACCTTGTGAATGCAATCTGCCCTATTGTTTCATGACTGGAGGTTAAAATGGACTATTTCAAGGGACTGGCTCACTTCAGAAGGACAGGGGGCACCAGGGTGTCATCTTCCATTTGTCTCCAGGTGCCTCCTTGTACTGTGTATATTTGACTCCTATGTCTCATCAAAGTCTGTCTGTCTGTTTTACCCCAAGCTCTGAGTGCTCATTTTTGGGGAATGCTATCATTACTCTTCCATTGTAAATGTCCTTGAAAAATCGCTGGTGGGAAAACAGATGTCCAGCAAAGGAGCAACATTAGCAGATGTGACCCAGATGAGGTCCTGAGATCTGCTACCGGAGACTACTAGAACCCAAATTCCTCCTTCACTTTGCTCTTGTACCCATGGAGCAAAATGTCTTGGGACAGCCTAAAATGTACATATATGTATAAAAGTTGGTAAAATGTATTATCCCTATGGAAAGGCATACTACATGACATCATTTCAATTCAATTCAGTCAGAGACTGAATTATAAGGAGTGTACTCTCATATGAAATTGTGATCACCATTTATTTCACATGAAATCAAGTAGGCACTACTAGAGGTGTGCATTCATTACGTAACAAAACCCAATTCATTTGAAAATTCATTGTCATATTTCAAACTTCTGAAATTCCGTACACTTAAAATAATGAATTGGTTTCATCCAAATTGAAAGAAAATTAAACAAAACATTATATAATGAAATTTATTCTTTATACTGTTTCACTAGAGAAACATTGTTTGACTGATTCCTCTATGCACACTGCAGCGAAACGTTAATTTAACCCTAGCTTGCCTTTCAACCCTCACATTTAACCCTAATCTAACAGTAATAGAGTAGGATTTATTGTTCTTTTTTAGTGATCCCAAAATTCGAATTGATCCCAAATTATAAACGAAATTATGAAAACCAATCGGTTTTGTTTTACTGTTTCACAAAGAGCACCCCGTCCCTGTCAATTGGCTGTAGTGCTGAATCTATTGTATTCAGCACCACAGGCCAATAGTTCACTCAATATTTAACCCTAACCTAACAGTAATAGAGTAGGATTTATTGTTTTCGTTTTAGTGATCCTAAAATTCGAAACGATCCAAAATCACAAACAAAATTATGAAAAAGAATCAGTTTAATTTTACTGTTTCACAAAGTACTCTGTCCCTGTCAATTGACTGTGCTGCTGAATCTGTTGTATTCAGCACCACAGGCCAATAGGCCGTTCAATAATTAACCTTAGCTTGCCTTTTAACACTCATGTTTAACCATAATCAAACAGTAATCAAGCAGAATTTGATTTATTTTTATAAAAAAAATTATTCAAATCAAGTCAAAACTAAACGAAATTACGAAAACAAAATTATTTTCAAATGGAACTAAACAAATTTTTCAGCTGTGCACACCTCTACTAGTCATCAAGTAGTAGGAGAAGACATAAAAATGTGGAAAGAAATAATGAATACATTTAAACAGTCATAATGTCAGTTTCACTATTTATGCAGCATAATGCTGTTTACCATAGTATTTGGAAAGTTATGATCAGAACAGTACATTAAATAATAAACAATAGTGCTTTGCAAAATTTATATGTACTGCTAATTCTGAGTTGCTCTTGATGTTTACCTGTTGGACGGTGACTTCTGATACAGGTTTCTATCTTTTCCAAGTCTCCATGAAGGCAACGCAATAATAGGAAAATTAAAATATTTGCATTAATCATACACCACACAGAACAGACTTAAAATATACAGAGTTGTTGGTTACGAAATGCATATTAACCAATTATATTTAATTTGCTTCAGATTGCACCTTAACCCATGATGGATACAATGACAACCGTTTCAGGCGTTCCCCTCCCCCCGGCAGAGCTGGGAAAGTGTCTGAAAGGGAGGGGGTCCTTGGGACCCCTCTCCCTCCCGATCAATAAGGAGTAGAGAAAAAAGAGTGGCATTGATGGATAGGTCACAGTCTGATCTTTCCAGCGATACCTCTCTTTAACCACTTAGGTGCCAATCTGCCAGTGACCCCTTTATCTCATGATTGGTGGAACCTAGAGGGTCATGTTTTGTATCATTGGAAAGGCCAGAGCATGGCCATCCGAAAAATTTGCCATAAAACTGCCACATTGTGCGGAAAAACCTCCGCAAAACTGCTGAAAAAACCCCAAACGCATCTGAAAAAAGCTGACCAACTGCCAAAAAAACACTGAGAAAACCCCGAACGCATCCGAAAAAAGCCAACAATCCCCTGAACACAGCGTTGACCAGTCGCCAGAAAAAAACCACGAACGGGGTAAAAGAATCAAAAAAACAAAACGATTGAAAGTTTCAAATTTTAAACGCTGTTTGCAAAAAACTACTGGATGAAAATGTCTAGAACCTTTCCAAATAGGTAATGTCCGAGAGCAGTGTCACTGAGTGATGAGGCGCAATTTACTTAAAGGTCGCCAACGCTTTGCTAATTCCATAGCTGAAGAGATCCAAACTTCCACTGGCAGTAATATCAACACAAAAATTGTGCGATTGCGGGAGCTTTATGGAATCGGTTTCCATGGCTGAGTAGCTGCATGCAAGCCTCACATGACCATGTACAATACCAAGCATGGGATGGAGTGGTGTAAAGCACGAAGCCACTGGACTAGGGAGCAGTGGAAAAGTGTTCTGTGGAGTGATGATTCATTCTTCACTGTTTGGCAGTCTGATGGGCGAGTCTGGGTTTGGTGGATGACAGGAGAACGTTACCTATCTGACTGTATCAATAGTAAATTCTGGTGGAGGACAGACAATGGTATGGGACTGTTTTTTAGGGGTTGGACTCGGCCCCTTGCTGCCAGTGAAATCTTAACCGCTTCACTGCTGAGCCATTTCACCCCTATGTGCTGAGCACATGCTAACTGTTTTATGCTCATAATGTTTAAATGCGATTTGAAGTCATAATTTATTGTAGGACCCAGACAAATTATATATCCCTTTTTTCAGTAGACTGAAAGATTCAAATATATAAGGGGTTATTCAGAGAGAGACGATCTGACCCCGAAATTGCATCGAACAGGAAATTCGTCAAATTTTTGTGAATTGCCAGCAAATACGGTGCCTTTTTGACGGCAGTGAAACACCCAAAGAAAAGCAATGGTTAACCTTTTCAGAGACACCGAACAGCAGTGAAATGTCAGAGAAATGCCCTGATGTTCGGTGGTTTTATTCGGCAGGTTTATTCAGATGAATCCCATAGGTTTCAATATTAAAAATAATACCGTATTTATTCAATATCTATTAAACGGTTTATTCTTTTAATCTGCAGCAAAAAGTCTATTTTTTCAAGGCATTTTTCGGCAAAAAGTTTTATCTGTAACAAACCTTATTATTATTCATAGGATCTTAGATGTTATTTCTAGACATTTTCGTCTAGTAGTTTTTTTGAAAACAGCGTTTAAAATTTGAAATATCTAATAAAACTTTTATTCTTTTAATCTACAGCAAAAAAGTCTCTTTATTTGTTAATATCTTTTAAGCGTTTTACGGGATTTTTTCGGCCAAATTTTTTCTGTTTTTTTTAAAATAGTGTTTTTTTTCGGTAACAGACCTTTTTATTATTATTCATAGGACCTTATTAGGGTCGTTCCGTGTAGGGATGAGCGGTTTGGGTTTGGACGGTTCGGAGATCAGCCCGAACTTAGACTGTTCGGGTAGATCGCGAACTCCGAACATTTTGCCGTGTTCGGTTCGGGTTCGGGAAAAAAAAAAATTTTTGAAAAAAGTATAAAAAATGCTTAAAAATTACTAAAAAATCTAGAAATAAAGAGACTCTTTACTGCAGAATATTATAAGCAACGGTTTATTAGATATTGAATTAAAAACTAATGTCTAGGTGCAACGATTTTCACCTTTAAATTACCTTTTTTTTTCCAAACATAACAACAACAGATGTTTTTGTCTGGTCTAATCAATTTGATACATTTTATGTAGAATGAAGGTGTGGTGTCTGCTTCTGTTCTGAGTGAGTAATTTCCCTCCTAAGGCTAGGGTCAGACGAAAGCAGTTTTAACGTGCGTTTAGACGCACGAAATCACGGCCGTGCTAGCAGCAAATGACGTCCAATGCCGGGGAACACACGAAGTACGGCCGCACGAATGTTCGTCCGCGCAACGCAAGTGGCAAACGAATGCATTTTTTCTAGAACGTCAAACCTCTAGTACGGACGTACAGAGTGCGCTGCGTCCGCTAGAGGCGTGTGTGCGTGATTGGGAGACGTCAGATGCTGCTAATGTCCGGCCAACATAACGTCCAGACACAAAAAGTGTTTTATTGATGATCCGTACAAAATCACGGACGAAAAGGCGCATCGTATGACCGCTATCGCGTACTCTGTGAAAAAATGCGTCCATTCGTTCGAACGCACTTTTTCACAGACAACACGAAAATGCGTTCGTCTGACCCTAGCCTAAAACGTCCTAATATGTGGCATTTAACTGCTGTGTGAAAAAATACAAAATTTCCTCATTGCCTGCTTTTAACATCTAAGGCTAGGGTCAGAGTGGGGCAGTCGGAACGCGCGTGCAGGCGCACTAAATCACGGCGGCAGTAGCAGCACATAACGGCCAATGACGGCCAATATACGCAGTACGTGCGTACAAAAGTGCGCCGACACCACGCAACCGGCAAATGAACGCATTTTTATCAGAACGTGAAACCGCTGCTACTGACGTACAGAGTGCGCTGCGGCCGCATAGCGGCGTGTGTGCGTGATTAGGAGACGTCAGACGCTGCTAGTGTGCGGCCTACATAACGTTCAAACAGCCGGATTTCCCTAGACTTCTTTTTACCCCACCGTCATGAAATACGTCCAGAATTGCGCATCGTCTGACCACTTAAGCGTATTCCGTGAAAAAATGCGTGCGCACGCATCGACGTACATTTTGACGGTGGCTGCAGAAAATGCGCTCATCTGTCCCTAGCCTAAAGCAATGTTATTTTTCACTTCGGGATTAAACATTCACAGGGTTATTCAGAGAGCGGTGAAAAGCAGGAGAATAACTGGAGAAGTGAAAATTCTAGGTCAAAATAGCCAAACCAGAAAAATTCTCCCATTTATCTCACTTTCCAAATCGGCTATTTGGTCTAGATCAGCCCTCAAAATTTCCACTCACATACTCGTGTTTTGCGAGGGGAAATTGAGCGCTGGCGAGTAAAACTGCAGACGCAGGCAGCATGATAAAGTCTATCGTGCTGCCTGCGCTGTGTATTCAGCCGGCGGCCGTGTTGTTTTTTTTTCTCTTCGACGTGCTCAGGGTCAGCCAGTCTTTTTTTTTTCCTTTCACCAAATGGGACTTGGCCGGAATCATTTCCTGGGAGAGGGGGGGTTGTAAATACACTCACCCGCGGCACCTCTATCAGACCATCCTGCTGCAGGCTGGATCTTTCTCCTTCACGCTGGGCCCCTTATCTTCCGGACACAGCGTGAAGGATAATCTCCGCCCCCTCATTCTACTCTCCAGGTCAGGTAAACAGAGGGGGGATGAAATAAACAGCAGGTGGTGAAATGGAGAGAAACAGATGAATTGGGGGGGGGGAGAGAAATTAAATCGAGAGATGAATTGGGGGGGAGAAATGAAATGAAGATGAATTGGGGGGGAGAAATTAAATGAAAGATGAATTGGGGGGAGAAATGAAAGATGAATTGGGGGGAGAATTGAAAGATGAATGGGGGAGAAATTAAATGAAAGATGAATTGGGGGGGAAATGAAATGAAAGATGAATTGGGGGGAGAAATGAAAGATGAATTGGGAGGAGAATTGAAAGATGAATGGGGGAGAAATGAAATGAAAGATGAATTGGGGGGGGAGAAATGAAATGAAAGATGAATTGGGGGAGAAATGAAAGATGAATTGGGGGGAGAAATGAAAGATGAATGGGGGAGAAATGAAATGAAAGATGAATTGGGGAAATGAAATGAAAGATGAATTGGGGGGAGAAATGAAAGATGAATGGGGGAGAAATGAAAGATGAATTGGGGTGAGAAATGAAAGATGAATTGGGGGGAGAATTGAAAGATGAATGGGGGAGAAATGAAATGAAAGATGAATTGGGGGGAGTAATGAAAGATGAATGGGGGAGAAATGAAATGAAAGATGAATTGGGGGGAGAATTGAAAGATGAATGGGGGAGAAATGAAATGAAAGATGAATTGGGAAGAAATGAAATGAAAGATGAATTGGGGGGAGAAATGAAAGATGAATGGGGGAGAAATGAAATGAAAGATGAATTGGGGGAGAATGAAATGAAAGATGAATTGGGGGGGAGAAATGAAAGATGAATGGGGGAGAAATGAAATGAAAGATGAATTGGGGGGAGTAATGAAAGATGAATGGGGGAGAAATGAAATGAAAGATGAATTGGGGGGGAGAATTGAAAGATGAATGGGGGAGAAATGAAATGAAGATGAATTGGGAAGAAATGAAATGAAAGATGAATTGGGGGGAGAAATGAAAGATGAATGGGGGAGAAATGAAATGAAAGATGAATTGGGGGAGAAATGAATGAAAGATGAATTGGGGGAAATGAAATGAAAGATGAATTGGGGGGGAGAATGAAAGATGAAGGGGGAGAAATGAAAGATGAATTGGGGGGAGAAATGAAAGATGAATGGGGGAGAAATGAAATGAAAGATGAATTGGGGAGAAATGAAATGAAAGATGAATTGTGGGAAATGAAATGAAAGATGAATTGGGGGAGAAATGGAAAGAGATGAATGAAGAGGATGAGATGAATGGGGAGAGAGAAATTAAATAATTGGGGAGAGAGAAATTAATTGGGCAAAAGAAATTAAAGGGAGGGAGAAATTAAAGTGGGGAGAGAAATTAATTAAAGGGGGCCCCTTGGCAGAAAAAAGGTTCCCCACCCCTGGTGTAAACTAAGGGAAAGTAAAAAGCTGCCAAGCTGCCAGCGCCGGAAGTGACGCCAGAACCAGCACCGCTACTACAACTCCCGCTAGAGGCCATAATTGGTGAAATGGTGTTGTAAGCATTTGAGGTTATGCAAAATAAATCCTATTTATTAAGAAAGAGATGGGTGATACAGAAGGAGCAAAAAAAAGAAAAAATGGGGATGGAAGCCTCGCAGACAAAAATTAATGGATTCATCTATATATGCATCTAAGGGGGAAACTTGACTTTGGGGTCTTCTAACTTCTATTGATAACCTGGCATATGAATAATGTGAGTATTAGGTTCCACTTGATATATTGGATGTATAAACACCAAATTAATTTGGTCCTAAAAACTGTTGGAGAGGAGTCCTTAATGGATGAAACTACTTGTATACCCAAGCACCAGACCCAGACATGTATCTGATGCCTGGGTATTAATGTTATTTATTATTTTGTAACTTTATTCTGAAAAAAACCTTTAACAGTGTAATTTCATAAGATAATTTAAGAAGGCGTGTTTAGGGGCGGAGTTTATTTCAGGGTAGGTGGGGCAACTGGTGGCGAGTAACTCTTATGGTCTGGCTAGTAGCTTGGGACTTGAAATTTTGAGCCCTGGTCTAGATTGTTCTCTTCTCCTGCCAGTTCTCCTGGCTTTCACCTCTCTCTCAGGGTTGTTCAGAGAAAGGTGAAAACCAGGAGAATGGCATAAAAAGAGAACAATCTGGACCAAATTAGACATGTGCACAGCACAAAATTTCGTTTTGAACTAATGGATTAGTCCTAAAATGCAATTTATTTAGTTGCTAAAGAAATTCGTTTTCAGTTCTTTAGTATGAAAACGAATTTCATTCATCCGAAAACCAGTGGATACAATTACTAGTGTAGTGGCTCCTCAGAGGACTGAGATCGCTGCTTGTTACAGTATCTCTCACTCTCAGCACAATGTGGGCCATATTACATAGTTGGTGCTAATTTAACCAGAGCTGTTGTAAACTTCCCAGAGCCATTATAGCCTATGGAGGTTTTAAGTTTACAACAGCTCTGGTTAAGTTAGCACCAACATTGTAATATTGCCCCGTGTCAGGCAAAGCTGTTACAGTAACTGTCTGCTGCTCATCACAGCGCTCAGAGTTTCAGTAAAACTAGTAAATAATATTTTTATATATAAGAGGTTATAACAATATTATTTCCTTGTTTTACTGAAACTCTGAGCGCTGTTACAGTCAGTTACTGTAACAGCTGAGCCTGATACATTGTACTGAGAGATAAGGTAACAAGCAGCCGATCTCAGCGCTCACAGCCACTGGATTTAAAGGGCTACAAAAAAAAGGCTCCTCTCTGTATAATGTTTAGAACATCCTCCTGCATTAATTAATACCCCTCTCTGTATAATGTATAGAACATCTTCCTTAATTAATTAATGTCCCTCTCTGTATAGAACATCCTACGGCATTGGCATGTGGAGGGTGCAGAACTTCGGATGTTGCGATGTTGCGCTCTTCATTGCTGGTCTCCTTCACTCATCAATGTAATATCACAAAAATGACTGAAACTAAAATGTAGTGCATTTTATTTTAGTTTCTTTCGTTTTTTGTACTGAGCAGTTTCGTTTCTCTTGAGTCATACTAAAACTAAATTTTCCCAAAATTCGGACTAAATCATTTTAGTACTAAAACGAATGCACATGTCTAGACCAAATAGCCGATTTGGAAAGTGAGATAAGGCTAGGGTCAGACTAACGCATTTTTCACAGCGACTGTCAAAAAGTACGTCCGAACGCATTGAGGTATTTTTTCACGGAATGCGTGAAAACGGTCATACGATGCGCATTTTTGTGCGTGATTTTTTTACGGATCCAAACCAGGAAACTTTGGGTGTCTGGACGTTATGTTGGCCGGACATGAGCAGGGTCTGACGTCTCCAAATCACGCACACACGCCGCTAGTGGACGCAGCGCACTCTGTACGTCCGTACTAGCAGTTCTGCGTGCTCGAAAAAATGCGTTCATTTTCCACTTGCATTGCGCAGCCGGACTTTCGTGCGACCGTACTTCGTATATTGGCCATCATTGTCCGTCATTTGCTGCTAGTGCGGCCGTGATTAAGTGCGCCTAAACGCACGTTAAAAACTCGCTAGTCTTACCCTAGCCTAAATGGGAGAATTTTTCTGGTTTGGCTATTTTGACCTAGAATTTTCCATTCTCCAGTCATTCTCCTGCTCTTCACCGCTCTCTGAATAACCCTGACAGGGTTATTCAGAGAAAGGTGAAACTCAGGAGAATGACTGAAGAGAAAATTCTAGGTCAAAGTAGCCGAACCAGAAAAATTCTCCCATTTAGCTCACTTTCCAAATCGGCTATTTGGTCTAGAATTTTCCATTCTGCTGCTTTTCACCGCCAAAAAATCAGTAAACTTTTTCTGCGTGTCCGAAAATGTCTCCTCTTTTCATACAGACTGCCGCCCCAAGCAGTTGTTTATGGATAGATTAAAGGAAAACTGTTTACCATCATTTGAAACGTCATTTTTTTGTTTAAGTGTTTCTATACATCCTAGAAATCCGCTACTTCACGGGCAGGTTATGGGGACCTCCAAGGCACGATATTTGAAGGAATTTTTCGTTTTTTATTTTTAACCCTTATTTCATGGAAAATAAACGGTTCCTTTAAAAACATTTTTTTTTAACTTTTTGTCCTTGTTTCCTGTCCCCCAGGGCACTACCCGGACCCCCATACACCTTTTATGGCAAATATCTAGCATATATGCCCTCTTGGAGGGCACTCTAAAAACCGAATTTTCAGCCCCATTAAGGCTAGGGTCAGACTGAGGCAGTGCGAACGCGCGTGCAGCCGCACTTAATCACGGCCGCACTAGCAGCAGATGCCGGGCAATGACGGCCAATATACGAAGTACGGTCGCACAAAAGTCCGGCTGCGCAACGCAAGTGGAAAATGAACGCATTTTTTCGAGAACGTGAAACCGCAGGTACTGACGTACAGAGTGCGCTGCGTCTGCTAGCGGTGTGTGTGTGTGATTAGGAGACGTCAGACGCTGCTCATGTCCGGCCAACATAACGTCCAGACACAAAAAGTGTTTTATTGATGATCCGTACAAAATCACGGACGAAAATGCGCATAGTATGACCGCTATCACGTATTCTGTGAAAAAATGCGTCCATTCGTTCGAACGCACTTTTTCACAGACAACATAAAAATGCGTTCGTCTGACCCTAGCCTGACTTGTATGGGGTTCGAGTTCGGGTTCGGACCCGAACATTTGGAAAAATTCGGGTTCGGGCCCGAACCGAACTTGGGGGTCGTTCGGCTCATCCTAGTTCGTGTCAAATCAACTGTTGAAAAATTAATTTTGGAACTTGATGTCATGGATTTGGTTAATTTTTGGTACATTTTTACCTTACCGTGAGATGTGTAAAAATATATATATTTTTGAGATATTTCTAAATTTCCTATACACCAAAATTCACTAGCCACTATAAATTTAAATGCCATTTACAAGATGCTTATGATATCTACATACATGGGACAAGTGTCATTGCAAAGCTTATGAATAGGGCTTTCATTTGATATAAAAATTTGATATAAAACATGACACAGTTTTAAAAATTCACAAATTTTGAAAAATCAATTTGAGTTGTTTCAAAAAACTGAATTTTTTAAAATTTTCTAAAAATCCACACTTAACCCTTTCGCTGCTGCCGACGTGTGGGAGACGTCCTCGGATGTGCACGCAGCATGCTGCGGACGTCCCCCACACGTCACAGACGTTAGGCTGCCCTGCGGGAAATCCCGAGTGCTCCGGGAGAAGTCCCGCGGTGGTCTGACTTACCAGACGCTAGGCCTCTCCGTGGGGCTCCTCCCGGCGCACTGACGTCATCGCGACGGTCGCGATGACGTCATTAAGTAGGCGCCCGCCGGTGGGGAGGGGGGGAGGTCGTTCTGACCTCTCTACCTCCTCAGTCATGAGGTTCACAGGCACCGGAGAGGCATCCCTGGAACGGTCATAGTCTGACCGTTCCAGCGCTGCCCCTCATGAAGGTGTAGCCCCCCCACACACAAAAAAAAGTATAAAAATGCACCAAACACCACACAGTGGGGGTCTCTAGTGGCAGTTTTAGAAATCTAAACTGCCTAGAGACCCCCAACCCCCCCCCTTTAATAAATATTAACTCCCCAAATAATATTTTATTAATAGATTTTTTATTACAGATAGGTGATCACTGCAGTAGCAATGATCACCTACATGTAATAAATGACACTTCGCTGGATGAAGGGGAGGGGGGGGTTCCTTTGAACCCCTCTACCTCCTCATCCATAAGGGGTACAGACACCAGAGAGGCATCGCTGAAATGGTCATAGTCTGTCCGTTCCAACGGTGCCCCTCATGAAGGTGTAATCCCCCCACAAAAAAAAATGCACCAAACACCACACAGTGGGGGTCTCTAGTGGCAGTTTTAGAAATCAAAACTGCCTAGAGACCCCCACCCCCCCCCCTTTAATAAATAAGAACCCTCTATAATATTTTATTAATATTTTTTTATTACAGATAGGTAATCATCATGGTTTCTAGAATGATCACCTACGTGTAATAATGACATGTTGCCAACCCCAACATGGCAACTAAGGATACAACTGTAACCCTTCAGTGAACCCGTATCCTAGCGACGGGCTTCTAGCCAATCACGAGGGACGAATTTTTAAATAATCATAAGGAATTACAATTGTATCCTCAGTCTGCCTGCAGATCGCCTGGTGATAGTGTCGCAGATATTCTGTCTACATTTTATCAAGGTGAATTATAAAAGAACACACTTACACGTACATATATACACACACTTACACGTATATATACATACACGCACATATATATATGTATAAAATCTATATATAATCACACACACAAATTTACACACTGACGGCATAATATTCTTTTTGAGAATAAGTTTATTTTTCAAAAATAAATTATGGCCAAGCGATTCAGTGCTGAGGAAGCAGCTGATCTCCTTATGAGGTCAGACTCTGATTCCAGCGCTGATGGTGACTCTTTTGAAGAATCTGGCAGCGATTTCATTGCTGGACCATTGTCACTTAGTGACAGCTCCAGTGATGAAGAGGAACAGTG
Organism: Leptobrachium leishanense; assembly: GCA_009667805.1. Lineage (NCBI taxonomy): Eukaryota > Metazoa > Chordata > Amphibia > Anura > Megophryidae > Leptobrachium > Leptobrachium leishanense. The sequence goes on along the minus strand of CM019063.1, from coordinate 503,987,434 downwards.
TAGTGCGCCACAGCGTCGCCGCACGGCGTTCCCACATCGCTCAAGTGGCAGTGCAACTTCTGCAGTTGCACTGCCTGATCCTGCACCGGCCCAGCGACCCACTGCAGGATCATCTGGCATACAGGCTGTAGCGAGGCCTGAACCAGGATCTGATTGGACCTCCCCTAATATGGTCCAGCCAGAAGTGCCGCAATTTTCTGGCAATCCTGGCATCCTGGTGGACACCGCTAATTTTGATCCCATTGACTATTTTCAGCTGTTTATGGACGATGGGTTCTTGGAATCTATTGTTCAGCAGACCAATCTGTATGCTGAACAATATATTCAGGGTCTAAGGGCAGAATTGGGGCCCCATGCCAGGGCTCGCCAATGGACCCCGACCAGTTTACCAGAGATGAGGAAGTTCTGGGGCCTCACTCTGCAGATGGGGATTGTGCAAAAACCCAGCATATCCTCATACTGGTCGAAAGATAGTATCCAGGCCACCCCTATCTTCCCTGCTACTATGAGCAGGGACAGATATTTATTGCTCCTGCGGTATTTGCATTATAACGATAATGCAAATGCTTTGCCCCGTGACCACCCAGATCACGATCGACTGTATAAGTTGCGGCCTGTCCTTGACCATTTTATGGCAAGATTTGAGGAGTGTTACACTCCGGGCCAAAACCTGTCAGTTGATGAGTCCTTGCTTCTTTTCAAGGGACGTATTGCTTTCAAGCAGTACATCCCTTCAAAGAGATCTCGCTATGGCATAAAGCTTTATAAATTGTGTGAGAGCTCCAGTGGATACACATACCGCTTTCGTGTATACACTGGAAAGGACTCCCAACTGGCTCCCCCGGACTGCCCCCCTCTTTTTCCGCCAGTGAGAAAATAGTGTGGGATCTATTGCACCCTCTATTTGGTAAAGGCTATCATGTTTACACAGATAACTTTTACACTGGCGTGCCGCTGTACAAATTTTTGTACAGCAATGGCACTGGAGCCTGTGGCACAATTCGTGTTAACAGGAAAGGCTTTCCTAAACATTTGTTTAGAAAGCAAAAGAGGGGAGAGACATCAGCCCTGAGATGCGCTGAATTGCTAGCTGTGAAATTCACAGATAAAAAGGACGTGCATATGCTGTCATCAATACATGACGAGCGCACATCCGCAATTCGCGTTAGGGGGAGTGATGCCCAGATCTTGAAACCGCTGTGTGTTCAAGATTACAATCGTTACATGGGAGGGGTAGACAGGTCTGACCAACTGCTTGTACCCTATGCGTTTGCTCGCAAGAGCTACGCATGGTATAAGAAACTGGTCGCCTACCTTATACAGATGTCAATGCTTAATGCATTTATTCTGTATAAGGCTACCCATGCCCCACGGATAACATTACTGAAATTTCAGGAATCTGTTATCCAGAGCCTGCTCTGCCCGCCAGAGGATGTACCCGTTGGTCATGAAGGAGATGAAATGGCAAGGTTATGCGGTCGTCACTTTGCCGACTTCCTTCCTCCAACGGAGAAAAAGGCTTCCCCATGTAAACGGTGTCGGGTTTGCTCACGCCAAGGGCGTCGCAAAGAAACCCGATATTACTGCCCCAACTGTCCATCCAACCCTGGGCTTTGTATGCCCACATGTTTTAAGATTTACCATACAGAGCTAGAGTACTAGCTGCATGCTTGGTAAATCTGGAATAAAACTGCTATATCAGTCTTGATCCCCTAAATTTATCAAAAACTACCCACCTCGCTTCACTACCCACCCCCCAGTTATAATGTAATGAACCCCACATAAGTGTTCCCCACCCCAGCACAGTCACACAAAATATCCTTAGTTATAATGTAATGAACCCCACATAGTATAAAATAGGATGCCCCATCCCCAACAATCTGATGTCCTCCGTACATCAGATGTAGACAGAAGCATCTGAGGACAAATATGAATGGTGCTTGCATCAATTTCCATGTCTCTTTCCTTTTCTTTGCCCCCTTATCTTCACCCACTCCCCTTACCTCTCTTCTTTCATGAAAGGTGAGTGAAACAGCTGTGAAAGGTGTGTGAATGGGGGGGGGTGTTCCTATTCCGCCCCCTCCAATCCTCATTGTGTTTCCCTTTTGTAACTTTCTCTTCTCCCAGTCCGTGTTTCTGCACTTTTCCCTTCTTTGCCCCCCCCTTAATGTCACCCACGCCTCTTTTACTAACTTCTTGCATGAAAGGTGTGTGATTCAGTGAGTGAAACAGATGTGAAAGGTGTGTGAATGGTCAGTAACCTGGTTGGGGCCTTGACGTGGCGTTACTGCTCACATGGCTTTCCCATGTGCCAATCCAACTGTTTTGAGTGAATGGAAAATGTGTGGCGGGCTTGTTGTGTGTTTGTGCAACCCTTTTTAGTTACTACACCATTCTTGATACACTACATAATTGTTGGCGAAGCACAAATTCAGGGGGAAAATTTGGTGAGTGATTTGGTGTTTTTTTTTTTTTTTTTTAAAGTAGGCATACCTGCAATTAAATGGCTCTAGCCCAAAAGGGAATTAAAATAAACCACATAAAGTATGTATCAGGTGAAACTAGACACCCAGATGAATCAAACGAGGGGTTACTTCAAATTCTATCATAAAAATTGAGCGCGCAACAACTTGTGGAATTTGTAATTCTGCTGAAATAACAAATTTTTTTTTTTATTCCCATCCCTTCAGACACGCTAAAATCTTTGCAAACTATGCCATTCTCTAGCTCAATGCAAAGCCCCAACCCTTCTGATAAAAATGAGACCCAGTGTTCGTGGACAGGGTCCTCCTAGATGGACCACAAGGCGCTAATTTGCACCTTGCGCATACTACGTTTAGAGATGCATTTTTGGCCATTATTTGAAAAAAGGCATACCTGCAATTAAATGGCTCTAGCCCAAAAGGGAATTAAAATAGACCACATAAAGTATATATCAGGTGAAACTAGACACCCAGATGAATCAAACGAGGGGTTACTTCAAATTCTATCATAAAAATTGAGAACGCAACAACTTGTGGAAATGTTTTTTTTTTTTTTTCACACCAGAATGACAAATTTCACAAGTTGTTGCACTCTCAATTTTTATGATAGAATTTGAAGTAACCCCTCGTTTGATTCATCTGGGTGTCTAGTTTCACCTGATATATACTTTATGTTGTTTATTTTAATTCCCTTTTGGGCTAGAGCCATTTAATTGCAGGTATGCCTTTTTTCAAATAATGGCCAAAAACGCATCTCTAAACGTAGTATGCGCAAGGTGCAGATTAGCGCCTCCAATACCGCCTAAACTCTATCTGCACAATCAAATTGGAACTATTATTTAATAGGAGGGATATATTTATATGGTTCACAAAAAAAAAAAAATACTCCAAAAATAATATGAAAGTATGCAATTTAATTCTTGACCAATTGTAAATTTTTTTTTTTTTTTAATATCATGTTTTTTGAAGAACGTTATGAATAGCAAAATAAATAAAAAAATGTGTCATAAATGCTCTTTTTTTGCGGAATTTTGTCTAGTTTTAGAAAATATATGACTTTTCCATTTCATTTTGTTTAGATATACTAATTTTATGCATGCAATGAGTCATGAAGTTAGAAAAAAAGCAGATTTTTTGATTTTTAGAAAACTGCATATTTTTGTACAAACACACCATGAAATATTCTCCATTACACCATTTTTTAAAGGTGCTTAATGTACCAACCTATAACCACAAAGATTCTTGTCATAAAGTGTAAATATAAAAAAATATGCAGTATTGTTTGTTAGAATTTTAACAAAATTTTTCATTTTTCCACACTTTTTTAGTTGTTTTTTTTTAAATACATAACTTCTAGACATAATAATGATATATTTTGAATCTGCTGAGACTGCTGAAAAAAAGGATATATAATTTGTCTGGGTTGTATAATAAAACGTGACTTCAAATCGTATTTAAACATGATGAGCAAAAACTGTAAAAATGAGCTCAGCACACAGCGGTGAAATGCCTCAGCAGTGAAGGGGTTAAAGGTATATGTCTTGTAGTCAGTTTGTCCAAATCTCACGATGGTATCTCAGTGGTATTATACAAAACTTAATTATCTCGTTGGCAGTGGCATGCAATTAAATTGACAATTTCTATATCTAATGATAAAGAACCTCTTTTTTCATGGTTAACATGTTGGATCCTTTTCTCATCTCCTGTGGGGTTAGCTGGTATGCTCTCCCTGTAGCTGTAATTGGAACCAGTTTGCAAAGAATGACATTTCCTGGCATGATGAGAACATCCGGTTTCCTAAGATAATAGCATGATGTTGCTGGTCTAGCTAGATGTAAGAATTATAGCTTGACTCTACCTTCTACCACACTCCTTAAGAGAACACATCCCATTCCACTATGAGTTGTCATAGGCAAATGCCACAAAACCCTTCATACGATCAAAATCTACATCTTGAAGTTCGGAAGTGACTTTAATACAAACAGGACCTGGAATCTCATAAATCACCTGAGGAATTTCCTTTTCAAATCTATTGTTTTCCATCTGACACGGCTTCCCTTTTCCTAACTGCAATCTGTATGAAGTGCATACTTTCATGTGTGGTTTGATTTCATTATTTAGTGAAACTATCTAATCAGTTACTTTCAAGTCTTTGCTAACCCAGTGCCCCCTTTTTATTTAAAAGGATTCCAACAGTTTTTTGACCATTTATTTTCCTCCATATTTGAAATTAGAATGTAAATGTATCAAACAGTTATTGAATTAAACTAAATAAAGACTAATAAAGCAGCTTCACAAAAACGTCCTAGAAAGCTTCACTAAAAATACACCACCATATGAACTGAAGTGCACACTCAGAAAGCCAGACCACAACTAAGCTGTCTGAAAGGTAAAATGGTGAGGGAAGGGCACATCAATAGACAGGCACAAACATGTCAGGGCTTGTCTTGCGTGTTCTGCACAGTTCCTTTACCAAGATAACCTGCCCTATCTACACCCACCTCTCTCACTGTCTGTAAAAATCCTGTTACAATTTTTTTATTCATTTCCATTTTCCACGTCATTTTATCAATGTAAATTGTGAAAAAATGGACTTGGGGTTTAATTCTTTGTAACTAACAATTTTTTATTTTTTTTGTATGATACCATTGAGATAAAATCGTGAAATGTGGACTGATTGGCTAACCCCACAGGAGATGGCAAAAGGATCTAACATGCTCGCCAAGAAGAAATAGGTTCTTTTGTCATTAGGTAGAGAAATTTGTGAAAGGTATTTTAATATGATAGGTAGTTTTCTAATTTTTGCATTAGTGTGAAATCCCCCCCCCTCCTTTTTCCAGCACGGTGTCTGTTCAATTTCGTTTCCTCTCGAGGCTAGTCAGCGGGGTGATGGAAATAGATATTCTGTGTTGACTTAGAATGCCCGCGAAATCTTTGTTAGATGATGTAGAAATGTATCTGCTCTGATTTGGTTGTTGTATCACATTCCTATGTTGGAAGTGAAAACTACAGGAAGTTTTTATATATAACGAACATTTCTATTGGATGTTGAAACAATAAACAAACCTGACAGACCACGGACTGATCAGATGATAATCTGCCATATCTCGGTGTGGTTCTGTATATCGTCTCCTCTGATCAGAGTCGCGCAGCGCCTTACTTCAATTTTGATATATAAGAAGAAACTTGAAAAAAGGTTTATGGTAATTATAATGGAAATTAGAACTTAACAATTTGTGTCTATTTTTGGGGCTAGGTCAATTTTATTCCTTTTCACTGCCAACAAGATAATTACATTTTTGAATGATACCATTGAGATACCATCTTGAAATTTGGACAAACTAGCTACAATACATATACCTTTAAGTGTGAATTTTTGGAAAATGTAAAAAAAACAAACTAGTTTTTACAAAATTTGTGACTTTTTCAAATCTTACAATTGTGTCATGTTTTATATCAAATGAACGCCCTGTCCCATGTCTATAGCTATCATATGCATCTCTTAAATTACATTTGGAGTTATAGTGGCTTTTGAATTTTGGCATTTTTAGGCAATTTTGGCAGTTCAATATCTCAAAAAGGAGGAGTGGACAAAAAAATTTGAACGAAATAACTTTTAAACATCTCGTGGTAAACTACAAGTGCACCAAAAATTAATCAAATTCATGATATCAAGTTTTATGAATTGATTGTTTTGACATGGAATGACCAATATATTATTTCCAGACATTTTAATTCAGTAGTTTTTTGAAAACAGCGTTTCAATTTTGACACTTTTAATAGTTTTTTTTTTTACCCCGTTCGTCGGCTTATTGTCTTTTTCTGGCGGCTGGTCGTCGCTAGGGATGAGCTGTTCGGTTCGATCAGTTCGGAGTTCGATTCGAACTTTGGTCGTTCGAAAGTTCGCAAACTTCGAACTTTTTGGGTGTGTTCAGTTCGAGTTCGCAAAAAAAGAAATTCTGAAAAAAGTATAAAAAATGCTTAAAAAAATACAAAAAATCTAGAAATAAAGAGACTCTTTACTGCAGAATAATATAAGCAATGGTTTATTAGATATTGAATTAAAAACTAATGTGTACATGCAAAGAATCTCACCTCTAAATGACCTGTGTTTTTCAAACGGCATAACAGGTGTTTTTAGTCTGGTCTAATGAATTTGATACATTGTATGTATGTATGTAGACTATACTGAGGGGGTGGTGTGTGTCTGCTTCTGAGTGAGAAGTGTTAATTTCCCTCCTAAAACTTCTTCTAATATGCTGCATTTTCACTGCTGTGTGCTCAGCTCATTTTTAACGCTTTTGCTCATCATGTTTAAACGCGATTTTGAAGCCACATTTTATTAAGCCCTTAAGGACCGCTGACGTACCATGTACGTCCTGTCCTCGGGTCTCCCTTAGACCCGCGGACGTACAGGGTACGTCAGCAGCGCCTAATCCCCCTCCCGCCCGATACTCACCTCCCTCGCTGGATCCCTCGGCGATCTGGCAGGGAGGAAGCCTGCCCATGTGATTTACATGGGCAGGCGAGGCTGATGACGTCGCCACGCTGCGTGGTGACGTGATCAGCAGGCGTCCCCATGCAAAGCAATGGAGGGGAGGGCGGGCTCCTTCGGAGCCCTCTATCTCCCCAACCATTGCAGCTAGGGAGATGCTTTTTACACCGCTGAAAAGGGTAACTGTTTCGCCGCCGGATCACGTTTCGGCGCCAATTGGTGCCAAAACGCGATTCGAACCTGGAGGAGGGCTGACATCTTGGATGTCAGCCAAGCCTCCAGGTCCCCCCCCACCCACTGACAACCTCACCATATGTGTGAGGATGTCATTGGGCCAGTTAACCATGTAGCTGCCATGTAGAGATAAGGGGATCCTAATCCATGAGTCCATGAGTCTCGACTAACCCAATTAGTGGCTGAGTATTGTGGCCGATTGTGTTTTATGACTATCAGGGTTATTCAGAGAGAGGTGAAACTCAGGAGAATGACTGGAGAAGTGAAAATTCTAGGTCAAAATAGCCAAACCATAAAAATTCTCCCATTTATCTCACTTTCCAAATCGGCTATTTGGTCTAGATTGTTCTCTTCTCCTGCCAGTTCTCCTGGCTTTCACCTCTCTCTCAGGGTTGTTCAGAGAAAGGTGAAAACCAGGAGAATGGCAGGAAAAGAGAACAATCTGGACCAAATAGCCGATTTGGAAAGTGAGATAAATGGGAGAATTTTTCTTGTTTGGCTATTTTGACCTAGAATTTTCACTTCTCCAGTCATTCTCCTGAGTTTCACCTCTCTCTGAATAACCCTGATAGTCATAAAACACAATCGGCCACAATACTCAGCCACTAATTGGGTTAGTCGAGACTCATGGAAAATGTAGTTCAAAAACAACTGGATGGCCAAGGTTGCTGCACCTCTGAATTATAAACATACAGGGTTATCCAAAGAGATCCGAATGGCTGGAGAAAGGTAACCGAACGCTGAAAATCAGCGTTCGGTTACCTTTCCTGGCCATTCGGCTATCCAGAGAGCCGGCAATTCACCAAATCCTGGCGAATTGCCTGCACATTCGGTGCCTGTTCGAGGACAGTGAATCCCCATAAAAAAGCAATGCTTCGGCTATTCAGAGAACACAAACCAGCAGTGAAAGGTTCCCGAAATGCCCTGCTGTTCGGTGGTTTAATTCGGCAAGTTTATTCAGGCGAATCCCATAGGCTTCAATGTTAAAAATATTCCCGTTTTAATTCAATATCTAATAAACCGTTCATTATGTGTGCCGTCACAGTAACCCCTCTGAGGATATGAATCTGATACAGGCGTCAATGGCAGTGCAGCCAAATATTGTGCCTTTGGTGCCAGGCCAGCAAGTGCCATCATATAGTAACCCCTCTGTGGTATTGTGGAAGAGTGCAGGGGTGGACCATGCGGTCAGGGCCGGTGCTAGACTATTTTGCGCCCTAGGCAAGACCAGCTACTTGCACCCCCCAAAAAAAAAACAACACAACATGAAACTGTTAAATTTATTTTTATTTAAGAATAAAGTTTGAAAAGCACCAATAGTAAAGGTAAAATAAATATAAATAAACTGTATTAAACCATTTTAAATTTAGAATTTTTTATTGTAAAAGTGTGCATGCAATATACAATAACAACCATTAGCCAATGGCAATATAATGCTCAGCAGAGATAAGCCCAGAAACATACAACAGGAGGGGGTGAGTAGGAATAAATGCAGGAATAATACAAAACATACTTGAATCGGGAAACCAGTTCAGTGGGAGATGAGGAAAATAAAAAATAAAAAGGGGGGGAGGGGAGTGAAAGGTATGGGACTGCCCAAGAATTGCAGCATACCTGACTCACCCCGTTATACCGAAGAAAAACGGGGGTCATGGTAGAGGCCACGGGCCGAGAGACCTGGGGCCAGGAGGCCGGTCAGAGCCTAGGTAGCCACCCTAATGGCTCACCCAAGTTACTACCCTGTGTCCCACACATGGGGGAAGGGAAAAAAAAAAGGGGGGGAAAGGTCCCGCGTACTCAGGAGTCGCAAATAAGGGGGGGAGGTAAAGCTACATGATGGGGAGGGGAAAGGAAGGGGGGTGTAAAATCAGAATGATCCTGCTGGACTGCAAGTAAAAACAGTCCATCAGGGAAAAAAGTCACAAGAAGAGTGTCCCAAGACCGAGCATAGGGGAAACAGTGGGAAATGTGAAAGATATCAGGGGGACCTCATCAATCAGCCAGGGTCCCGTGGTAGATCTCCAGACATCAGTGGCGCTGCCACAAGGCCTAGCCTGGATAAAATAGCCTGCGCTTCATCCAAGTTCGTCGCCGTGAGAGTCTCTGCAGTAGAGGACACAGGGAGAGAGCCCGAAGACCCCCAGCGATATCGGACTCCGTGATGACGAAGTACAGATGTAATCCCCTTATAACATCTGCGGGCCACAAGCATCTGAAAAGGTAAGTCTCGGAAGACCGTGAGGTCACTGGAGGAGTAAGTGACTCTAAAAGTAGGGCCAACTGCCGTCAAATTCCGGGACTGTGTTGATCCATCCCGTGTCATCAAGAGAACATCTCGGGGAGCTTCTGCAGTGTCAGTGGCCACTTTCCTTAGACGCGTGGCCGACAATACCAGCGGGCCAGCCAAATTCTCAGCGGTCGGCAGGATTTGTGTCACAAAACCCTCGGCATATCCGAGGAGCTCCTCACCAGTGACACTTTCAGCTATCCCCCTGAGCCGCAGATTACGCCGTCTGTGTCGTGACTCAAGGGCCATTACCGCTGATCCAAGCCGATCAACCTGTCGTTGCAGGTCTGTAACACGGGCATCTGTCGCCTGCTGCGCCTTCCCCACCTCTGAAGCTCGGGAGTCCACCACCTCGATCCTGGCCTGGAGTGTCTCCACAGTGGTATGGACCTCCTGTAGATCTCTGCACCAAAGACTGTGGAACTCCTCCATGACCCTTCTGAGAGCTACCTCTGTCAGCGGCTGCGTAGCGCTCTGCAGCGGCACATCATTCTGGACCAGTGCAGGGGGAGTAGATGCAGGGTGAGAGGCCTCCTCCGAGGGCTCCAAGCAGGTAAGTACCTCGCCTTGTTGATGCTTCCCCCCGAAGGCTCGACTCAATCCCAATGACTGCCGGATGTCTGGAAGACAAGAACCTCCGTCCTCCACTTCTTGCTTTTTTTCCCCATGCTTGCAGGTGTTGGGTCTCCCAATGTAATTGCGGTCAAACAGGCCTCAAGATGGCCGCTATCAAAAGTAGGCCGCAGGGGAGCGCGCAGATCCAGACACTCACTAGTCGAAGCTGTGACCTCCGGATTGCACCAGTGTGGTCCCGGGACAATCCAAACAATCCCCCCGAGGAGAGAGCGCCCTGTACTCGTAGCAGGGAAAATAGAAATACCGGGATTCCGGTGATGCAGGGCAGAGCACAGAGAGATTGCGACTGGTCTCCTCGTGGTCCAGACACGCCCCCCTATTAAACCATTTTAAATTAACTCTATTAAACAAATTAAAATTAACTGTATTGAACAAATATAAATTAACGAAAAAAATAAAATAAGAGTTGTCAGGTAAGTTTCAATTTCAGACACATCAAAATTTCACTTTGCGTGCCTTATCCTTTGCAAATTTTTATCATGCGTATATATATATATTGCCCAGGCCAGCTCACATCATGCGTATATATATATATTGCCCAGGCCAGCTCACATCATACGTATATATATATATATATTGCCCAGGCCAGCTCACATCATGCTCACAGACAATCACAGATGCGCCATCATCATAGGCGTGTGCAGCCTATTGCATTAGGGTGTGCACCCAAAAGCTCAAACACATGAAAAAAATAAATGTTATATATATATATACACACACACACACACACACGCACCCTTATGCATACATACACACGCACACACACTCACACATTCAGCCTAAATATATCATTACAATCAGGGTAATTCAAAGAGAATCGAAAAGTCACCGCACATTCGGTGACTTTTCGTTCTCTTCAATTCAGTTTGTTTTGACGAATTCCCAGTTCGGCGACCCTGCGGTGTATTCAGCAAGCACCACAGGGTCCCCGAATTGCAGGGAAAGGTTGCCGCAAACCCACTGAAAACTAACCGCAAAACCCAGCGAATGCACGCCGAAAACCCGCAAAAACATCTAGATTAACCCGCTGGAAAAAGCCGAGCAGGAGACGATCACACGCAGCGAAGCCGCCGGAAAAAGCCGACACCGCAGACAAATGGAGTGAATAAATGAGGCTAGGGTCAGACTGAGGCAGTGCGAACGCGCGTTCTGGCGCACTTAATCACGGCCGTGCTAGCAGCAGATGCCGGGCAATGACGGCCAATATACGAAGTACGGTCGCACAAAAGTCCGGCTGCGCAACGCAAGTGGAAAATGAACGCATTTTTTCGAGAACGTTAAACCACTAGTACTGACGTACAGAGTGCGCTGCGTCCGCTAGCGGCGTGTGTGCGTGAATTGGAGACATCAGACGCTGCTAATGTCCGGCCAACATAACGTCCAGATGCAAGAAGTGTTTTATTGATGATCCGTACAAAATCACGGATGAAACTGCGCATAGTATGACCGCTATTGCGTATTCCGTGAAAAAATACGTCCATTCTTCGAACGCACATTTTCACGGACAACGTGAAAAATGCGTTAGTCTGACCCTAGCCTTAGTAAAACAGTTTGCTTGAATGTTTGAAAAGTGAAACGCTGTTTGCAAAGAAACTACTGAGCGAAAATGTCTGAAATTTACATATGAGGTCCAGGGAATGATAATAAAAAGGGCTGTTACAGAAAAAATAAGTATAAAAAAAACAGGAAAATGCTTAAAATATCCTAAAAAAATCTATAGATAAAGAGACTTTTTACTGTAGAATTTTATAATGAACGGTTTATTAGATATTGAATTAAAACGGGAATATTTTTAACATTGAAGCCTATGGGATTCGCCTGAATAAACTTGCCGAATTAAACCACCGAACAGCAGGGCATTTCGGGAACCTTTCACTGCTGGTTTGTGTTCTCTGAAAAGCCGAAGCATTGCTTTTTTATGGGGATTTCACTGCCCTTGAACAGGCACCGTATGTGCAGGCAATTCGCCAGGATTTGGTGAATTGCCTACTCTCTGGATAGCTGAATGGCCAGAAAAGGTAACCGAACGCTGATTTTCAGCATTCGGTTACCTTTCTCCAGAATGACTGGAGAAGTGAAAATTCTAGGTCAAAATAGCCAAACAAGAAAAATTCTCCCATTTATCTCACTTTCCAAATCGGCTATTTGGTCCAGATTGTTCTCTTTTCCTGCCATTCTCCTGGTTTTCACCTTTCTCTGAACAACCCTGAGAGAGAGGTGAAAGGCAGGAGAACTGGCAGGAGAAGAGAACAATCTAGACCAAATAGCCGATTTGGAATGTGAGATAAATGGGAGAATTTTTATGGTTTGGCTATTTTGAACCTAGAATTTTCACTTCTCCAGTTATTCTCCTGCTTTTCACCGCTCTCTGAATAACCCTGTCAGGGTTTAATCCCGAGGTGAGAAATAACATTGCTTTAGATATTAAAAGCGGGCAATGAGGAAATTTTGTATTTTTTCTACATGATCTTGTTTGGTCTCATTAGAAAGGCCGGGCTCTGACCTCTCCAATGACACCTAACTTAACATTGTGGAGTGTAAAGAGAGTTTCATGGCAGTGGATTCTGTGATACGCTTATATGCACCGCACATTACAGAGAGTTTCATGGCAGTGGATTCTGTGATACGCTTATATGCACCACACATTACAGAGAGTTTCATGGCAGTGGATTCTGTGATATGCTTATATGCACCGCACATTACGGAATCCACTGCCTTGAAACTCCCAGTAATGTGCGGTGCATATAAGCATATCACAGAATCCACTGCCATGAAACTCTCTGTAATGTGCGGTGCATATAAGCATATCACAGAATCCACTGCCATGAAACTCTCTGTAATGTGCGGTGCATATAAGCGTATCACAGAATCCACTGCCATGAAACTCTCTGTAATGTACGGTGCATATAAGCGTATCACAGAATCCACTGCCATCAAATAAAATTGTAATATTTAAATATACTGTATATAAAAGTTGACTCCTCTCCTGCTTACCTTTTTTCTTGCAGGGAGGGGGATGAACATGTCCGTTGGCAGAGGAGGGGACCGCTTCATCCAGCTTAAATCCAGCCTGTACTTCCCTGGTGGTCCGGTGGCTGTGGACTCTGCAATGCGATCTGTGCTTCGTGCACAGAACGCAGAGCACGTCCCACACTGGACCCGTGCACCGGCGATCCTCTGATGACCTTTCACCTGACTGCCGGCGCTCTCTGACATAGTCAGTGTGCGCCGGCGATCAGGTGACAGGTCAGACGATCGCTAGCGCACGGGTCCTGTGTGGGACGTGCTTTGCGTTCTGATTGCATTGCAGAGCCCACAGCCACCGGACCACCAGGGAAATACAGGCTTGCAGTTGCAAAGGGTCCCGGCAGCTATCCGTGGGATGCGGCCAGCTGGGACCCAGAGTGTGCCGTGGGTGGGATTAGGGTGTGCCTAGGCACACCCCGTGCGCACGCCTATGGCCATCATGCGTATATATATTGCCCAGGCCAGCTCACATCATTCATATATATATTGTCCAGGCCAATCCCCTGGTGGAGATAGGGGGTTCATTTGAACCCCGATATCTCCAGGCATCTAGTGGGTCATGGAGGGTGTCAATCGAAAGGCCTGAGCATGGCCTTTCGAATGATACCAAACATGACCAGGTATAAAATAAAAAAAATAACAAGTCCCCATTTGTAATTTTTGTACAAGCTCACCCCATAGAAAACATAACCGCAAACGCTCATGTGCTAAAATGTGAAAAAAACAACACTTTACATACTGCAGATGATTAAAAATTCAATTTTTATTGCATTTTTTTCATAATATACAGCCAGGACAGGACGTATACATATAAAAATTATATATTATGAATCTGTGGAGTCTGCCGGAAAGAACGATATCTAACATGTCGGTCATTTAACAAAATGTGGCTTCAAAATCGCGTTTAAACATGATGAGCGAAAGCGGTAAAAATGAGCTGAGCACACAGCGGTGAAATACAGCATATTAGAAGTTTTAGGAGGGAAATTAACACTTTTCAAATCTCAATCAGAAGCAGACACCACCCCACCCCCTCACCCTCAGTATAGTCTACAATGTATCAAATTGATTAGACCAGACTAAAACATCTGTTGTTATGACGTTTGAAAAACACAGGTCATTTAGAGTTAAGAATCTTTGCACGTACACATTAGTTTTTAATTCAATATCTAATAAACCGTTGCTTATAATAATCTGCAGTAAATAGTCTCTTTATTTCTAGATTTTTTTAAGCATTTTCTATACTTTTCAAAATTTCTTTTTTTTTCGAACTCGAACCGAACACACCCAAAAAGTTCGAAGTTCGCAAACTTTCGAACACCCAAAGTTTGGGTCGAACTCCGAACCATCCGAACCGAACATCTCATCCCTAATCCCTAGTCGTCTCTGTGTTTGGCAGATCGTCAGCTTTTTCTGGACACATATGTTGGGTTTGCAGTGGCTTATTGGCTCAGATCCGATTCCATAATTTATCGGATCCGATAATTTCTGGCGATTTTTTTTTTTTTTAAAACGCCGAGCAACCACCGAAATTATCATATCCAATAATTTCAGCGAGTTCCCGGCGGCTTGTTGAATCCGATAATCTGCTGGACCCGCCAAAATGATCGGAACCGATATTTTTGCCTCTTTTGTGGCTCTTTTTTTCAATCTGCAGTTTGCAACGGCTTTTTCGCACACTTCGAGGACCTTTGCGGTCCATGCTGAATTCACCGCAGGGTTGGGGAATTTGTTCCCCGTAGTGCGGGGAACGAGAGAGCACCGAAATGTCAGCAATATTTCGGTGCTCTCTGAATATAATTTCTATGTGTATACATCATGTCTCGTCAGAATGCTATAGCAAAAAATTTTAAAAATAAAAATGTAAATTTCCATTCAGATTTCAATAATTTACAGTGTCTAAAATATTTTTTTCACTTTTTATCATCCAAACCTTTGTGGTAATATATTGTAAAGGGGTACTCTTGTTAAAAGAAAATAAAATGGAAACCTGTTCCTGCATTTTTCTGCTGTCCAAATGGTGTTACTGCAGTTCAAGGCATTATGTCCACTGGGCTAAAACTTTGGGGGCACCTTCTGGAGCTCAAAAGCAAAGGAAATTCATTTGCAACAAACAAATTTAATTTGTAATCTTACAGCATAGCCCCAGATTGTGCTAACATGATCTCGGGCTACTGTGTTTGTTGTCACTGATCATGTATACGTGATCACAGTAGTGAAGGGGCTAGTATGACTATTTTTAGAAATGCAATGCTGGATCGTTAATCTTTAAAACAAGAAAGTGATGCTGCTGTAACAATTATAGTACTGACAACTTATAATTGTCTCTGTGGATTACCTTTGCTAGCACACTGAAATCAAGACACTTATTATAAAAGATATTGAAGCATATTTTTCACTAAATCAGTCTTGTGCATCTAGGAAAAAAATAACTTACCTGGTATGAAGCCTTTTAGTCCTGGATATGTGGCAAGAAATAATTTTGTATTTAAGTATTTAAAAAACTCGTGGCAATCTATATCCTTCTTCTCAAGTTTTTCAAGACATTTGTAGGCCACGATAGTACTGTCCCCTGGAAGGGTTTCAAAGAACTAGAAGTAAAGCAGAAATACCATAAGTAGATTGTATTTACTAAACTAGTATATACTATTAGCAACAATTAAACAGAAAGGTAGCATAAAGCTACTCAAATAGCTCCCGAATAGCACTCATAGTTAATTAGTTGGTAACCCTTTGTGTATAATTTGACTGTAAGGAAAACATTGTGAAATCAAAGAAATTAAATAAGGAAGACTAAAACCATTTGTAGGGTGCTCTGCCCCCTGTTTTTGGATATTGTTTTTCCAGAAACAAGACGGAAGCCCACCATAAACAAGCCCCAATAGGTTGTGGTCCGTCTTAAAAGTTTCTACAAGATGCATACATACAAGAGGAGGAGTCCCAAATTCATACAAATCAGAAATATTCAGCTTCCGGGTTATATAGCCTAGATTGCATGTTTAAACACTTAGGATATCACTCTATTGTGAAGGTGCCCTGCACGCTGTATAAAGCATAAATAAAAATAAATAATGCTGTCTGATCACACATTCCTATACAGAGATAGCAGCCAACATATGTGCTTAGATTCAAAAGGGACCAAAAGACAATGCCACAATTCTGACCCTAAATCTAGTAAGATTTCTACGCTAACCCTCACTTAGATTATACTAACGCAGCCAACCTGTATCCACAATATATCGATCACGAACCTAACGTATAGCCTCAGTGGTGGACAGAGACTGTAAAATACCCAATCATGGTCAAATGCCAAAAAGACTTGAAATCGCGCCATTAGGCAAGGCATCCAGTGGGGCCATCATCACCAGTCTTAAACGTTTGTTTGCCAGGTGGGGTGTTCCATTGGAGTAGGTAAGGGATAATGGAATGCAGTTTCCCTTCTGAGGAGCTCAGATTCTGCAGTGGAGACTAGGATTTCTTCCACTCTACTTCGAGTCTGCATTACCCACAGGCTAATGGGATGGCTGAAAGAGCTGTTCAAACCACCAAGCTCATCCTGAAACAACCAGAATCCTATTTCGTCCTCTTAGTTTACAGAGCAACACCTATCCAAGCCTCTAGATGTAGCCCTTGGCAGTTGATGCTGGGGTGACCGTTTTGTACCATGTTGCCTTCCGGTGCATTCCGGCCTATCTCCCGAAGTCTTACAGAGAGTATTCAGAGGAGGGATGAGGAGGCAAAGTGGAGCTACCTATTCTTTTATGATGAAAGACACTGCATGCTAACTTGTGCACAGATTTTTTTTTCGATTCGTTCGGAATTTTTAAATTTTCGTTTCGGGTCGTTTCGGCCAATTTCCGGTTCGGCTCGTTTTTGGTATTGACGTTTTTTTCAGGATATCGCCCATTTTCGTGTTTTCGGGTCGGCTCGTTTTTCGTATCGACTTTTTTTCGTGATTTCAGAAATTTGTGTTTTTCGAAACGTCTGTTCCTCGTTTCAAAGTGTCTATTCGTTTTGAGCCGATACGATAATTCTGCCGATACGATAATTCTGCCGATACGATCGTTTTTTATTAAATAAAGTTGATCCTTTTTTTCTTATGAATATGCATTGCACAGCTTTATTTAATCATATTAAAATGGTATGAAAGGAACAAAAATGAACAAAACAATTTAAAAAATGCAAATCTAATCCAAATGGTCTGACTTTAAAAATAAAACCCAGAACAAAACTTGTTAATACGAAAAAAAGTTGATCAAAATTATCTGAAACAAAAAAAAAAACACAATAATGAAAACAATAACCTGGATCGGCGCAAATACTGCTCTCTGGGATCCTGGATCCTCGCATATATATATATAAAGGAGAAAGACAACAATAGTGCAACACTGTTTGGTAAAGTATACTGTGAATGTAAGTGATGAACACCCCCACTTACAAGTGTAGAGCCGTGCACTGGCTCTAAGTGGGTCCAGACATGTGGGTAATTGTCTTCAATTTCTTAGGTGACCCCCACCTTACAGCAAGATTTTCTCTTTTTCTTTGTTCGAGGTTTGGACAGTGGAAAGGATAACAGGAAGAGAGAATCCTTGTGTAGGTCCAAAATGAAAGGTCACAATTATATGTACAGTAGGAATTGTACTCACATGTTGTGGAGCTCACCTAGCTCATGGATATAGGCCCATAGGTTTTTTTTGGGGTGGAAGAAAAACCCAGATGAAAAACCACCAATGTTTGCAGGATTCAATGAAGCAGGAATCAGGATTGGAGATGAAAAAATTGTGGTTTATTAAAATATAGTTAAAATTGCCTCCAGAACGCGTTTCGCCGCATCAAAAAACGGCTTCATCAGCTGGATTCCAGCTGATGAAGCCGTTTTTTGATGCGGCGAAACGCGTTCTGGAGGCAATTTTAACTATATTTTAATAAACCACAATTTTTTCATCTCCAATCCTGATTCCTGCTTCATTGAATCCTGCAAACATTGGTGGTTTTTCATCTGGGTTTTTCTTCCACCCCAAAAAAAACCTATGGGCCTATATCCATGAGCTAGGTGAGCTCCACAACATGTGAGTACAATTCCTACTGTACATATAATTGTGACCTTTCATTTGTGGACCTACACAAGGATTCTCTCTTCCTGTTATCCTTTCCACTGTCCAAACCTCGAACAAAGAAAAAGAGAAAATCTTGCTGTAAGGTGGGGGTCACCTAAGAAATTGAAGACAATTACCCACATGTCTGGACCCACTTAGAGCCAGTGCACGGCTCTACACTTGTAAGTGGGGGTGTTCATCACTTACATTCACAGTATATTTTACCAAACAGTGTTGCACTATTGTTGTCTTTCTCCTTTATATATATATATGCGAGGATCCAGGATCCCAGAGAGCAGTATTTGCGCCGATCCAGGTTATTGTTTTCATTATTGTGTGTAATGGTATAGGGGAAACCACTATATCCTGAGATTGGCTATCTGGGCACCCTGGTGGTGGATGCATGTTGTGTGGCGCTGCACCATTTGCTGTCTATAAAAAAAAAAACAGAACAAATAAAATGATTTGAAACAAAAAAAAAATGAACCCTTTCGCTGCTGAGGCATTTCACGCCTGTGTGCTAAGCTAATTTTTACCGATTTCACTCACGTTTAAATGCGTTTTGAAGCCTTATTTTGTTATATATCATTCTTTCCGGCAGACTCGGCAGATTCATTCATTATTATAATATACAAGCAGACAGGACATAACGTATACATATAACAAAAAAATGCAATAAAATTACACGTTGTAACTGATTGAAAATTCTAAAGTGTTTTTTTTTTTAACATTTTAAAAGGCGAGCGTTTGCAGTTATATTTCCTATGAGTTGCACTTGTTACATTTTTTTTGGGGGGAAAATTACACAATTTTTAACAAACGCACCCCATACAAAAATCATTAGTGCAGCATCATTGTTCACATTATAATTGAAATGGGAACAATATTGCTGCATTAACAAAAAAAACTGTTAATTTTTTTTATTTAATTTTATTAATTTTTTTATAAATTTTTTAATGTAACATGGTCATGTTTGGTATCGTTGGAAAGGCCATGCTCTGGCCGATCCATCGATATCAAACATTAACCCCTAGCTTCTGCAGATCGGGAGATAAGGGGTTCATTGGAACCCCCCATCTCCACCATTGGTGGCAGTTAGGGGTTAACTCCAGAACTGATGTCATTGCGCTATGCACGATGACGCCAGTCATCAGGGGGAGATCCCGAAAGCTTGGCCAACATCTAAGATGTCGGCCAGCTCCCGGGAGAGGATCGTGACCTGCCGCCTTTCGGTGTCGAATCAGGATCCGGCCCCCGCCGGGGGCGCGCAGTTATCGTCCGGAATCCCAACCGATTGCTGCCTCCTGTGCTAGGGACGCGTTCAGCGTGTCCTTAGCACAGGAGGAGCACTTGGCAGGACGCGCTCAGCGCGTCCTTAGCAGCTAAGTGGTTAATGCAGCATATGAATCCACACACTGCTGGGAAGCACACCCCTCACATGATGAGGTCTTGGTACTGTCGGCAGCTGCCGTTCCCCCACGCTGTTGTCTTCCTGCAAAGATGTGACCTTTTTGGCGGGCAGTGTCTTAGCGGGCAGCGGTGGGAGAGAGCTCATAACTGGGAGAAGCGGAGAGGAGGTGTGGCGTGAAGCGTGCGGCGTGTGTGGAGCCGCGAACAGGGGCAACTAAACTAGACCTGAGCCGCACTGAGAATCTTTGGGTTGTGTCGGAGAAGACTTCACGCAGTGCTGCCATCAATATCTTTTGATAAATTCTTGGTTATACAATGAATGTGACTGGACAAAAATCCATGTTGTGACATCGCCTAAGGTTAACAAAACCATGCCATGGTAATCAAATCTCAAGGCAGTACAAGGTTGTGTTAAAGTGTGTGACATTTTTTGGCCAGGCAGGCAGTGTAGAATGTGCACAGTCACATTCATGGCCACAAATATGACGACAAATTTATGACAAAGGGTCCATAGAAATGTCAATAAATTTATGTACATATAATTTTAACAGTGAGGAAACCAAGCGATACATATTAAGTAAGAAAAAGCAACGCACACAAACAGGAAAATAGTAAAAAAAAATATAAAATTTATTTACAAATAAGAAATAAATGCCAAATGGCAAGCTGCCCAATTGGGCAAAACATGAGGTGGCTGGTGGTCTAGCAGAGGCATTCCAGGACCTCCACGGCATTGTCAAGATGCTCCCACATCTGCCACAGAAGTTTCTCCATGTCATGCAGGTTATTGCCAACCTGGCGCAGCTCCCCAATGACCATCCTCAGGCTCGACCTGTTCGGTCTGGCTTCTCCTGCTAGTATATATCCAATAAATGAAAGAAGGAAAATACAGTAAGTAAAACAGGTTTCTATTTTTGACTGAAAGTCATTAAAAACTATAATAGTATATACCAGAGCTGGGGGCCTCCTGAGGCTCTGTCTCCTCCCCCTCCTCCTCCACCACCACTTTCAGCACCTCTTCCGGTGCTATATCTAAGAAATTAAAGAAAGAAAATACAGTAAACAACAAAACTGATTTGTTTTTGACCAAAAGTCGTTGCAAAATACAACAGTAAAAAACCTGAACTGGCGGCCTCATGCGGCTCCTGCTCCCTCTCATCTCCATCCTCTTCCTGCTGCTCCTCCTCTTGTGCTATATATAAAAAAAAATAATGAAAATACAACAGTAAAAAAAAAAGGTTTCTGTTTTTGATCAAAAGTCATTGCAAAATAAAACAGAGTATACCAGAGCTGGTGGTCGCCCGTGGCTCCCCCTCCTCCTCCACTGGGGCACTGGAGGTGATGGTCCCCGGGGCTTGAGATGCTGCCTTTGCCTTCCTGTTTTCTGCCAAATGCAAAAAATAACACGTAAATAGTGCAGACTGGAAAAAATGGTATATCCGAAAGTATTGAGACACCCCTCCACTACCCCACTACTCCCATCTCATAGTTCTAAAGTCACAAAATATTTATTTATTATTTACCCCTGCACATAGACCTACATTACGGTTCAATTATATATTTTTTTCAGAAGTAAACATTACATTTATTCAATAAGTGTGTTGTGTGCATACAAAACGGAATTGTGGTGACTGCTTTTCGTTATTTCAAAGATGGCCTCAGTCTCAGTTTCTGCTAATAAAACTGGATATTGCAGAAACTACAGAAATCGGACATTTTCAGGGTTATCCAAAGAGATTCGAATTGCTTGAGAAAGGTAACCGAACGCTGAAAATCAGGGTTCGGTTACCTTTCCTGGCCATTCGGCTATCCAGAGAGCAGGCAATTCGCCAAATCCTGTCGAATTGCCTGAACATACGGTGCCTGTTCGGTCCCTGTTCGAGGGCAGTGAAATCCCCATGAAAAAGCACTGCTTCGGCTATTCAGAGAACACAAACCAGCAGTGAAAGGTTCCCCTAATGCCCTGCCATTCGGTGGTTTAATTCGGCAAATTTATTCAGGAGAATCCCATAGACTTCAATGTTAAAAATATTCCCGTTTTAATTCAATATCTAATAAACCGTTCATTATAAAATTCTGCAGCAAAAAGTCTCTTAATGTATAGATTTTTTAGGATACTTTAAGCATTTTTCTGAATTTTTTAAAAAAAAAATTAAAAGTCCGATTTTTTTTTTTTTTTTTTCAGTTTGCTTATTTTTTTTGTAACAGCCCTCTTTATTATCATTCCCTGGACCTCCTGTGAAAATTTCAGACATTTTCGCTCAGTAGTTTCTTTGCAAACAGCGTTTCTTTTTCCCAGATTCATACAAATGGTTTTTCTAATTTATTCACTGCCTCCTCTACGTCACAGCTGCTTCGGCTCTGTGTGATTCGGCTCCTTTTCGGCTCCTGTTTGGCTCCTCTTCGAAGGTTAATCCAGATGTTTTTGCTTGTTTTCATAGTGCATTCGGTTAGTTTTCGTCAGGTTTTCGGCAGCTTTTCCCTGCAATTCGGGGACCCTGTGGTGTTTGCTGAATACACCGCAGGGTCACCGAAATGCAATCGGCAAAAGGAACCGAATTGAAGAGAACGAAAAGTCACCGAACGTGCGGTGACTTTTCGAATCTCTTTGGATAACCCTGATAGTTTTGAAATTCACATCCAAAGCGTTCAGTGACACTGCTGTAGCAAACTGAATTGCTGCGCTGCATCAATTCAGCAGCTGCTGAGGTATTGAACGTGGCTCTGTTTGGATGCACTTTCAGAAGAACTATATGTCCCATCCTACCACTTAGCAGAGGCTCAGAGATTTTTGTTGATGCACAGGTGGGAGCCAATATTGGTTGGGCAAGCTGAGGGTCATCTCGTATGCATCACTCAGTCACAGCAACCTCCCCCCCCAACACGATACTACAGTACACAGTGCCAAAAGAAATCCAGCATTGTAATTTCATCTACATACATCAGATATCACAATTTTCAAGAATACGTAAAATCACAAAAAAGAAGAGTAATGGCAAAAATGCATGTATGAGTTCTGAAACCGCAAAGCTACACATTGCATGAAAAAAGGACTAAATCAATCAACTTATTTCTGTGCACATTAGCACATGCAAGCACATTATTATTATTATTATTTTACAGAATTTATATAGCGCCAACAGTTTGCGCAGCGCTTTACAATATAACATGACACTTACATTTGGCTATAACACGCCGGATGTGCCTCAACTGCTCCTGCTCGCGTGCCTTGAGGTTGGACCAGCGTTTTCGGAGCTGGTCCTTTGTCCTGTCTTTGCCAAACAATTCCACAACGGTGGTGCGAACCTTAGAGGATGCGGTCCTTGTGGACATTGTTCTTCCTGCCGTAAGGGCCCTTATGGCAGTCGTAATCCCGTTTTGCAAAGATGCGGACCAGCTCCACCATCTCCTCAAATGCCATGTTGCTGGCCCGCTTCTTCCTGGGTGTCTCTGGGGTGGAAGGGGATGATGTGTCCGAATAGGACTCTCTTTGAGTTTGAGCCATGATGGGATGAATTTTTTTTGGTCTGTCCAAAAAATTGTCAAACTCTACAATGGCTCCGTTAAGTTTACGCTAGGCCGTAATGGAGACGGACATCCGCGCGCATGCACGAACCGCGGACGAACCGGAAACGAATCCGAGAAGAATGTAAACTTCTAAAATAACGTTTAATCGTGAAGTTTATATGCTACATATCAATCACTAAAAGTGTCCATACTTGTGTTTTGCAAAGTAAGCTAATTTGTGCGGAGTAGTCCGAAATAGAGCCGTTTTCGATCGAGTTTCTGTACGATCTACATACGAACCACGGTCGAATCGGAAAGGGAAAAGAAAAATGTCAATTTTTGATTGTACAGTGAATCATCTGAGGAATTTTCTTATACGAACAGCATAGTTCTTTATTTTGCTTTGTCTGGTTTTTGGTGCTGTTTTTGTGTTCGATCTTGTTTTATGCCTTATTTTATTTAAGACTTACATATGTGATTCATGCAGTGACGTAACAATCACCATAGCGACCCAGGCATCCGCTATCGGGCCCCAGGGCACAGGGGTGCCCAGCCAGGACATCCCGCTGATGCAGTGCGGGCTGCCTGGGTCGCTATGGCATTTCAGGCTGCTGGCATCACTGTGGGCTAGCTATGAGGAGAAACAAGCCGCTATTCACATGTGCCGCGGGGCGTTACTCCTCCTTACAGCTGCTACTGAGTCGGTGACAAGCGCGATGGAGGAGGCGCTTCCCAGTAGTGTGTGGATTCATATTCTGCATTAATTATACCGCAGAGAGGTGCTTCCCAGCAGTGTATGGATTCATATGCTGCATTAATTATACTGCAGAGAGGCGCTTCCCCGCAGTGTGTGGAGTCATATGCTGCATTAATTATACCGCAGAGAGGCGCTTCCCCAGTGTGTGGATTCATATGCTGCATTCATTATACCACAGAGAGGTGCTTCCCTGCAGTGTGCGGATTCATATGCTGCAATAACCACTTGGCTGCTAAGGATGTGCTCAACGCGTCCTGCCAAGTGCTCCTTCTGTGCTATGGACGCGCTGAGCACGTCCTAGCACAAGAGGCAACAATCGGCCAGGATTACGGATGATTGCTGGGTGCCGAAAGGTGTCAGGTCACGATCCTCTGCCAGAGCTGGCTGACATCTTGGATGTCAGTCAAGCTTCCAGAATCTCCCCCTGACGACTGGCATCATCTTGCATAGCGTGATGACGTCAGTTCTGGAGTTAGCGGGTTCCAATGAACCCGCTATCTCCCGATCCGTGGCAGCTAGGGGCATGGCCTTTCCAACGATACCAAACATGACCATGTTCGTTAAAAGAAAAAATTATTAAAAAATAAAAAAAAGTTTTTTTTTTGTTTTGTTTTGTTTATGCAGCAATACTGTTCCCATTTCAATTATAATGTGAACAATGATGCTGCACTAATGATTTTTGTATGGGGTGCGTTTGTTAAAAATCGTGTAATTTTCCCCCCCAAAAAAATGTAACAAGTACCCCATTTCTAATTTTTTTAACAAGCGCAACTCATAGGAAATATAACTGCAAACGCTCGCATTTTAAAATGTGAGAAAGAAACCACTTGACACATTGTAAATTATTGAAAATTTTAATTTTATTGTATTTTTTGTTACAATATACAGACAGGACATAACGTATACGTATAATAAAATGATATATTATGAATCTGCCGAGTCAGCCGGAAAGAACGATATATAAACACGTCTGGGTCATATAATAAAATAAGGCTTCAAAACGCGTTTAAACATGAGCGAAACTGGTAAAAATGAGCTTAGCACACAGGCGTGAAATGCCTCAGCAGCGAAAGGGTTAATTATTATTTTTTGTTTTTTAAAATAATTTGTTCTGTTTTTTTTTCCTTTCAGATAATTTTGATCAATTCTTTTTCATTTTAAAACCTTTTGTTCTGGTTTTTATTTTTAAAGTCATACCATTTGGGTCAGTTTTGCATTTTTTAAATCGTTTTGTTAATTTTTGTTCCTTTCATACCATTTTAATATGATTAAATAAAGTTGTGCAATACAGAAGAAAAAAAAGGATCTTTAATAAAAAACGATAGAATCGGCAGAATTATCGTAGACAGAAATATCGGATCATTGAAAATGATACAGAATTACAAAATCAGCAGTATAACCGAAAAATACGATGTCCGAGATTACCGAAATGGAACCGAAATCACGATTGGAACGAAAATGAATTTCGATTTTACACACTTCAAGTCCATACGAAAATTCCGAAAACTTTTCGTTTCGGCTCGGAAATCTTTTCAGATCTGCCGTTTTCGGATCCGATCGGATTCGGAAAATCAGCCGAATCCGAAGCCACGAATCGGGACGATTCGGGAAAAATCCAAAATTCCAAAACACGAAACGCACATCCCTACTGCATGCCCTCGTTCAGAACTACACCTGGGGTACTGCTTGTCACAGGTAGATATACATACCTATCTCGACATGTCTGTATATCTAAACGATTATCTGTATATCTATACGTACATACAGTATATATCTCTATGGCTATCTATAGATACCAGTGACCATTTTGTGCATCTGTACTAGTAAAAGCCTGAGTTTCTAGCTAACTCGAGGAAGTAATTATGTTAGTGACCGTTGTCTCTGTCATGTCATCGAAGGTGTGATTGGAAGAAATTACCCTTTTTGTTCTGCTCAGCAAGTGAGAGGTGCGATTTGCTCATGGCAGGGAAAAAGAGCCAGCCTGAGCGGCACCACAAGTGCATATCAAAGAAGCAATTATATCCTTTGATCACAGAGACGAGCTTTGAATAATTGATATTACAGCTGTGCGTTAAAATTAATGAAGTGCACTGAGCATGCCCAGGAGTGGGAATTCTGGGAAATGTAGTGCACAGGCTCTACCAGCTAGGGGGCTGTCCTCAGAGGGAAGGGCAGCCCTATATATATTCCGAGTCAAGCGTGGGCTCGGGGCTATTTTCTTGGAGGTCAATCTAGAATTGAAGAAATTGCCATTTCCTATTAGAACCTCCCTATGGTTGATCGTCTAGCGTATATTGTAAGTAACTAGGATCTGCTGTTATCTACCTTTTATTTTCGCTGCATTGTGTGTAATTTTTGATTTATCATATCCCTTTTTCTGTAACAAATGCACTGTGATATATAACTTTTTATATCATAAATAAATATAACATTTATTAAGCTCTGTTTCTGCCTGATATTCGATCCACGCTAACTGAAGGACTGGATTATCATAGAGATTTGCCTTTGTTAAACTCGAGTATATACTAAACAGTGAGTTGGGGTGCAGTTGCTGTACTGTTCTATTGTAGGGTGCATAAGAGTCGCAGACCAGCTCTGATTCAGGGAGGCATCCTGGGAAAGCCCTGGTCTGTGGTGGCAGTGTAACGGATAGAATAAGAAAAGTGGGTACAGGGATTGTGGGAAACGTAGTCGGTACTCCGGGTCGAGAGTAGACGGATACTGCGTTACAATCCTGTGACCATTTCATCAAGTCCTACGTGCCTGTTGCGAGCGAAGGCGTTACTGGGACAGTTAGGCAAGCGCGTGCGGGGGATTGTTGTCCACTTAGTCATTATTTGGGTCTAGGACAGATAGCGAGTTGCTTAACCCTGCGTCCTTCGTCACGGCGCACGTTTTTTGTGACACTGCTCATATCCTGACCACGTAAAAACTTTAAAGTAGTAGAGTAGAGTTGAGTAGAATATCCCTTTAAATACTGTTACTTTTTAACGTTTGCCTCAGAAGGTGTATGTGTGTGTGTTTTTATATATACACAGAGAGGCCCAAAAAATGTATACACACACTTCAACAGTTGTTATCTATACCATTTTTATAAAACCCCTATTGAATTATGGCAGCAATGCGTAGTATTTTCTTTGCTTTAAAGATATCAGTTGTCGCACCATTGTTGATATCATGTGATCAAGGAGAGAGTCAAAGAAAATGGTGGAGGCGCGCTTGACTTTCAAGCAAAGAAAGACCATTTTGAAGTAGTATTGTAAATTTGAAAATGTGTGTGAAGTTCAACCACAATGGCAACATGCGTTTGGAACAGAACCACATACTCGACTAACAATCGCACGTATTTGTGATAAGTTTAAAACTGATGGCACCATGTGTGATGTGCACTAGTAAAGATCTGGGAGGTGTCGCACAGCAACAAGTCCTGATTCCTCGGATACGGTGTTGCAACAGTTTACACACTCACCACAAAAATCTGTCAATGTGCATGTGAGACAGGAATTAGCAGATCAAGCATACAACGAATTCTGAAGAGAGCACATTGGAAATTTTACATCCCGAGACTGTTACACGCCATGATTAAAGATGATCCTGATCAGAGAATGGGGTACTGTGAGTGGTTTTGACAAATGGTACAAGAAGATGAGGACTTTGTACAGAAAATGGTGCGGTATGATGAAGCACAGTTTAAAGTAAAAAGAAAAAAAGGTTGTCACTTGTGCTTACCCCTATGGATCCATGGAAAACAACAGAAGTTTTAGTTTACTATAATGGCCATTAAAGTGTCAAGCCTGCCCGCCACGTCACGGCAACCTCTTAAGGTGGGTCCTAATCTAATTTTTTTTTGCATTCAAAATTTTATTTTGTAAGAAAGTCAGCAATACAATAATTCACTCTACAAAATAGAAAAACGCAGTATTGAGAAGCATGAAACTAAAATAAGATAAATGCACATGGTCAACATCGCCTAGATAAGAGACCATGGTGTAACGGCGTCAAGAGAACACAACAACAAGCATTAAAACGTGAGGAGCCTCCATAATGCGTGGACAGAGGGTGATAAAAGTAAAAAAAAAAAAGGTGTGGAAGAGAGGGTAGGACTATACCAGGTAAAGGAGCACCCTGTTTTCAAGAAAACACATGGCGCTCACTGGCTCACCCCCGTTCCACCGAAGAGGTTCAGGGGGCAGAAGAGACGACGGGTAAGGGCCGTGGTAGGGCCTAAAAAGGTAGTGAGAGCCTAGGTTGCCACCTCAAGGCTCGCCCACCACCGAACCCTGCTCCCCGGGAAAGGGGTAATGAAGGGGGGAAGGAGGAAAATAGAGGTAGAGAAAAAAAAACATTTCATTCCCCGCTATCTAAGAGAGCCCCACAATATCCATATAAAAACAGAATTGCAGTGAAATAGTTATACTTAAAGAGCCAGCAATCAAAATATCACGACTTAAGTCCTGAAAGATTAAGGCCACTCAGTCTGGGGCACCGTGGGGTAGAGGAGAACCGTCAGACGATCCCTCTTTAGCGCCGCTTAAGGAGTCATAGGGTATACCCAAGGAATGCAAGTGGGCTTCAGCCTCTTCGACTATAGAAGCCATAAGCGAACGGCCGTCTTCTCGTCGAATTATCAGGGTACCCTGGACACCTCATTGATATCGAACGCCCTGGGCACGCAGGATGGTCGTCACTGGTCGGAAACGATGTCGGGCAACGAAGGTCAGATAAGAGAGGTCTCCATACACAGCAATATGAGCTCCCTCAAAGGCTACCGCAGGGACATTCCGTGTCGCCCGAAGCATCGCGGCGTGGAGAGATACATCCCGAAGTGTCACAATGACATCCCGGGGAGCATCCACAGGAGCCATAGCGGCCTTCCTCACACGAAGGGATTGCAAAGCAGGGTCTCCAAGGGTGTCCGATGGGAGGAGTGCTGCCACAAATCGTGCAACATAAGGTAATAAATCCAGGTCCTTCACCGCTTCTGGAACCCCACGAAGTTTCACATTCCTACGTCGATGCCTTGATTCCAACACCACAACAGCAGATTGGAGACTATCCAGTTGATGCTGAATCGCTTATAAGTGGGAAGAGGATGCGGCCTGCATCTCCTTTACCACTTTCGTGCAGGTCCAAACGTCCGCTAGCTGGGCCTGGGTAGCTTTCAAGTCAGCTCCAAGGGTCTATAAATCTTACACGCTACGTGCGTCAGCCAACAGCTTGCGAATGTCCCGCTTAGTAGCGGGGAGATCATCTTCCTCCGCATCAGATTGCACTATGTGCAAGGCAGGCTGAATGGAACCAGGCTGCGAGCTGGAGGATCCGGGCTCAGGCAGTTCAGATTGTAGCTGTCGTCTACCATGGCCCCCTCCCAGCGAGAGTCGAATATCTGGGGTATTGGAGCTGTCAGATGCCCCTCCACCCCTGGTCTTCTTACCCATCCTGAGGCCTCGGGCTGGTACGCAAGTCCGTGGGGGGAGGTGTGTTGAAGGCCGCAAAGATGGCCGGACAGCAATGGGGAGAACTCAGTGCACTCTGGACTGTGTTGCAGGTCTGGAAGGGGGAGCAAACAGTTTCCGGAACATCAATCCTGATGGCCGGCAACAAGTGAAGGAAACATGAGCGGTTTTGCGGGTGCAGGACACCAAAATACGTATTATTAGCCGCGAGTGCAGCGGAGCTCCAGGCACACACCTCCGCTCTCGAGCACTGCCGGCCACGCCCCCAATCTAATTTAACCAAAAATAGCTTACAGCAACTCCCGCAGCTTCTCAGCTAAGAGACAGACTGGTAGGTTTATATTTATAACCCCACCAAAAACATTTCCACTGGAATTGAAAACACGGAAAGGGACAGCAGCAAAAACATGACCTGGGGACACATGGAGTCGTGTGCCTCATGGGAAAAATTAGATGCACTGCCATTTTATACATAAAGGGCACTTTTACATTCTTGGCGCTCAAACAGGGATGCTAACGGGGAAACCAGTGCCTGCGTCTCGGTATAAGCATCATAATACAGGGCAGGCGCTAATTCAGCAGCATGCCTCGTAATGCAGTGCAATCCTCCCTGATATTCGTGGTAGTGCTTCTGCGCCACAACAAATATCACCTCCTTTAGTCCATAGAACTCCATGGAGGGTTGCGTTGCTGGGCTGTGAGACCGTTCAGGGCAGCGCAGTGATTCGCGTAGAGAGACCGGGGACTATTTGTCCCCAGTTTTACTCTGCTCCCGATGGCCTGAAGCAGTGGATTGGGCCGCCGTTCTTGCTGTGGGATGAGAGGTGAATATCTGAATTATTAGGGGAGGGGGTTTTCAATCATATGTATCTGAACGGTGGCAATATGTGTCCATTTCTGACAGCGCTTCCCTCCCCCTCCCAGTCACTTGCGGTGCACCCCAAGGCTCAATACTCAGCCCCCTGCTATTCACGATATTCATAAATGATCTGCCCAACGTCTGCAAAGCCTCAACTGTACACATGTACGCAGACGACACTGTAATCTATACCAGCAAACCAAATCTCCCGCAGCTGGAGGCCGTGCTGCAAGAACAATTCAGAGAGGTAGAAAAGTGGATCAAAGATAAACTTTTTCTAAATACTGACAAAACTGTAACGATGCTCTTTGGAACAGCACCTGAACTACACAAATTGCAAGCGCCCCATCTATGTGTCAGGACAAGATCAAATGACATGTTGACCACAGTCACTTCTCTCAAATATCTAGGTATGTGGTTAGACCCAAATCTATCCTTTGGCCCCCACATCGAAAAACTCTAATCTAAACTCTACCCCAAACTAGGTGCCCTGTAGAAACAAATCCTCTCTGAGCCCCGCATTAAGAAAGCAGATTGTACAGCAAATGATTATGCCGACTTTTGAATACGGAGATGTGTTTGCGGGGCAGCTGCATACACTACACCTCCAGAAATTTACTACATTTTATAACTCATTCTGCTACTTTGTGCTACAATGTAACTACATGACCCACCATTGTAACATGTTAAAAGAGCTAAACTGGCCATCGCTGGAATCTAGACGCACTCTTTCACCTTTAGTTTCCAACCTTGGTTTTAAGCACTTTTCTACTACCACCCTACCTGAATAGACTGCTTCCCCAGCAGATACCTCATCCTTTAACCTCTGTTCCAGTACCTGCAACTTACTTGCAGTACCACAATACAAAAAGACAGTGGCACACTCCTCATTTTTCCTACAGAGCAGCGCAATTATGGAATAACCTCCCAGAGGCCATCAAATCTTACCCCAGTTTAAAGTCCCTTAAGAGCTCCCTATTAACATACGTCAATAAGGAATGCACCTGTAAACATGTAACATGACTAATTCCTACATATTTATTTTCTGTTAATCTGTATATTTGTGTGTTTTTTTTAATATCTTGCATTTATTACTTTGTATTTCTGTAACAATTTCATACTTGAAAACGAGAGAAAACTCAATGTATCCTTCCCGGTAAAATCCTTTATAAATAAATACATAAGATGGTGCTAACTGATACTGCAAAAGCAGAATCCTTTAGCTCCAGCTTCTAGCTGTGGTTAACTTTTTCGTTACCACATCGGTGGGAAATCAGCATTAGGACAATGTAATGCTGACAAATGTTTTTTTTTTTGAGAAAGGATTTTACCAGGAAGGATACATTGAGATTTCTCTTGTTTTCAAGTATGTCCTGGGTGGCGAGTATGTACCGTTAGGTGTCTTGCCCAAGGACACTTACTGGAGAGGTGCTCTTGCTGGAATCAAGCCTGTGTCTACACAGTCTCTCTCCATGGTTATAGAACAGTGATGTTACCTCTACTCCACCCAACCGGCACCAATTACTGATTGTGCTCCCTATGTTAAGTATAAGATGCGCAGTACAGTACAGTAAGCTCACAGAAGCGAGCACAATCACGGATGCGGTGACAGATTACAAATGGATTTAGCATTAGGGATGTAATATGGGGGGCATGCGCTAAACTCACTTGATGCTAACGTTACCGCTAGTTTGAGATTGTGATATGGCCCTTAGAAGGCAAATGTATCATTAAATTGTTATGATAATTTAAAAAGATACATACCTCCAGTTCAGCTTCAGTCAGGAAATCTTTATCTTTCAGTACTTTCAGAAACAGATAAGTTTCTGTTATGGCAGATGAAATTTCAACCTTCTGCTTTCCAAATAACTTTTTCATTTCTTCATTCAGTGAGTATCCAGTGGTTTGTGGTTTAAAAGAGAAAAAAAAAATCAATTTATATAATATATAAGGTGTCTTGGTGAGAATAAACAAAGCACACACTTAATCCTTTCATTACCAAAAGTTGTATATATGATTTTTACTGTAATTGTGTTCTCCATGGGGAGAAATTTAATTATCTCAGATCTCACTGCTGTCACCCTCTATTACTGTAAAGAAGCTACAAGGAGAATACCAACCCTCACTGTAACAACGATTTCAACAAACATTACTGCGGCATTACGACAGCTAGGGAGAGTGTAGAATTAATGGAGAACTCTGAAGTCACTCACTACTGTACTGGTCAGGGGGTTATAACTAGGGATGAGCTGTTCGGGTGGTTCGGAGTTCGGCCCGAACTTTGGCAGTTAGAAAGTTCGCGAACTTCGAACTTTTTGGGTGTGTCGGTTCGAGTTCGAAAAAAAAAGAAATTTTGAAAAAAGTATAGTAAATGCTTAAAACAAAAACTAAAAAATCTGGAAATAAAGAGACTCTTTACTGCAGACTATTATAAGCAACGGTTTATTAGATATTGAATTAAAAACTAATGTATACGTGGAAAGATTCTCAACTCTAAATGACCTCTGTTCACAAACGGGTATAACACCAGGTGTTTTTAGTTTGGTAATCAATTTGATACATTGTACACTATACTGAGGGTGGGGTGGTGTCTGCTTCTGATTGAGATTTGAGAATTAATTTCCCTCCTAAAACTTCCTAATATGCTGCATTTAACTGATGTTTGAAAAAAATTCAAATAACATCTAAAGCAATGTTATTTTTCACCTCGGGATTACACATTCACAGGGTTATTCAGAGAGCGGTGAAAAGCAGGAGAATAACTGGAGAAGTGAAAATTCTAGGTCAAAATAGCCAAACCAGAAAAATTCTCCCATTTAACTCACTTTCCAAATTGACTATTTGGTCTAGATTGTTCTCTTCTCCTGCCAGTTCTCCTGGCTTTCACCTCTCTCTCAGGGTTGTTCAGAGAAAGGTGAAAACCAGGAGAATGGCAGGAAAAGAGAACAATCTGGACCAAATAGCCGATTTGGAAAGTGAGATATGGCTAGGGTCAGACTAACGCATTTTTTGCAGCTACCGTCATAAAGTGCATCTGAACGCATGGCCGTATTTTTTCACGGAATGCGTGAAAACGGTCATACGATGCGCATTTTTGTGCGTGATTCTTTACGGATCCAAACCAGGAAGCTTTGGGTGTCTGGACGTTATGTTGGCCGGACATGAGCAG
The DNA here is from genome assembly GCA_009667805.1 of Leptobrachium leishanense. NCBI lineage: Eukaryota > Metazoa > Chordata > Amphibia > Anura > Megophryidae > Leptobrachium > Leptobrachium leishanense. The sequence goes on along the minus strand of CM019063.1, from coordinate 503,954,018 downwards.
TGTCTGACGTCTCCAAATCACGCACACATGCCGCTAGTGGACGCAGCGCACTCTGTACGTCCGTACTAGCGGTTCTGCGTTCTCGAAAAAATGCGTTAATTTTCCACTTGCATTGCGCAGCCGGACTTTCGTGCGACCGTACTTCGTATATTGGCCGTCATTGACCGTCATTTTCTGCTAGTGCGGCCGTGATTAAGTGCGCCTAAACGCACATTAAAAATTCGCTAGTCTGACCCTAGCCTAAATGGGAGAATTTTTCTGGTTTGGCTATTTTGACCTAGAATTTTCCATTCTCCAGTCATTCTCCTGCTCTTCACCGCTCTCTGAATAACCCTGACAGGGTTATTCAGAGAAAGGTGAAACTCAGGAGAATGACTGAAGAGAAAATTCTAGGTCAAAATAGCCGAACCAGAAAAATTCTCCCATTTATCTCACTTTCCAAATCGGCTATTTGGTCTAGAATTTTCCATTCTCCAGTCATTCTCCTGCTTTTCACCGCCAAAAAATCAGTAAACTTTTTCTGCGTGTCCGAAAATGTCTCCTCTTTTTCATACAGACGGCCACCCCATGCAGTTGTTTAAGGATAGATTAAAGGAAAACTGTTTACCATCATTTGAAACGTCATTTTTTTGTTTTTAAGTGTTTCTATACATCCTACAAATCCGCCACTTCACGGGCAGGTTATGGGGACCTCCTAGGCACGATATTTGAAGGAATTTTTCGTTTTTATTTTTAACCCTTATTTCATGGAAAACTCACTGTCCCTTTAACCCTTTCGCTGCTGAGGCTTTTCACACCTCTGTCCTGAGGTCATTTTTACCGGTTTTGCTCATCATGTTTAAACGTGTTTTGAAGGCTTATTTTAGTATATTACACAGACATATTATATATCGTTCTTTCCGTCAGACTCGGTAGATTCATAATATGTCATTATTATATGTATACGTTATGTCATGTCTGTATATTATAACAAAACATGCAATAAAATATGTATTTTCAATAATCTACAACGTGTAAAGTGTTTTTTTCACATTTTAACATGCGAGCAATTGCGGTTATATTTTGTATGGGGTGCGCTTGTTAAAAAAATTAGAGATGGGGTCTCCTTTTTTTTTTTTTGGGGAAAATTACGCGATTTTTAACAAACGCACCGCATACAAAAATCGTTAGTGCAGCATCATTGTTCACATTATAATTGAAACGGGAACAATATTGCTGCATTAACGAACCAAAAAAAAGAAAAAAAAATGTGTTTTTTTTTTTTATAATTTTTTTTAAATATATTTTTATTTTTAATTTTAATTTTTATTTTTTTTAAAAAACGTTTTTCACATTCGAGTTTGGTATCGTTGGAACGGCCATGCTCTGGCCGATCCAACCATACCAAACTTTAACCCCTAGCTGCCAGGGATCGGGAGATAGGGAGTTCATTGGAACTCCCTATCTCCACCGTTGGTGGTAGTTAGGGGTTAACTCTAGGACTGGCGTCATCGTGCTATGCACGATGACGCCAGTCCTCAGGGGGAGTTCCCGGAGGCTTGGCCGACATCCAAGATGTCGGCCAGCTCCGGGAAAGGATCACGAACCGGCGCTTTTCAGCGCCGATTCGCGATCCAGCTCCCCAGGGGTTAATGCCAGCACCATTTGGAAGGGCAGGCTGTGCCCTTCCAAATGGTGCCTGGGTTAACCCCTGCAACGCCACCGATCGGGAGGGAGAGAGGTCCGAAGGACCTCCCCCCCTCCCTTTCAGGCACCTCCTCCGCACATGCGGGGGGCGCCTGAATTAGGTGTCATCGCGCTGCCGCGATGACACCTAATTTCAGCGGCTGCGGTTCCGGATGCTGGGCTGACATCGAGGATGTCAGCCCGCACCGGGGGGCCAGCGATCGGCCGGAACCCGGCCGAACGCTGGCCCCAAAGGGAGGACGCGCTCAGCGCGTCCTCCGCATACCAGCAGCCATGCGGAGGACGCGCTCAGCGCGTCCTCCGCATTGAAGTGGTTAAAAACATTTTTTTTAAAACTTCTTGTCCTTGTTTCCTGTCCCCCAGGGCACTACCCGGACCTCCATACACCTTTTATGGCAAATATCTAGCATATATGCCCGCTTGGAGGGCACTCTAAAAACCGAATTTTCAGCCCCATTGACTTGCATGGAGTTCGAGTTCGGGTTCAGGTTCGGACCCGAACATATGGAAAGTTCGGGTTCGGGCCCGAACCGAACTCGGGCGGTGTTCGGCTCATCCCTAGTGCTGTGTAGCATTCAGCACAAAGTTGTTTTTAGAGTGTTTTTTTATTTTTATTTTTGCAAGAACAAATAATTGTTTTTGAAAATCAGTGTTTTTTTTATTTGATTTGACTTTGTTCTAGTCAGTAGTGTACTCAGCTAAGACTACACTTCTGGACAAGGAGGGTGTTTCTGGCGTGGACGTACGGGGAAGTGGTGTGTTGATCATCAAGGTTTAAGTGTATAATGTTTTTTGCTGTATTGTTCACCTTGATAAAGGCTTAGTAAGAGCCAAAACGTCGGGGCTAGATGTAAGCATTTATACGGACTAAAGTTTTTTATTTAAGAGCCCCAGAGTGCGTCTCTCATTGAAGATATATGGATTTTTCTGAGTTGTACCGGGCAAGCACTGAGGATGTGGTGAGAGCTGTATTCAGTGGAAAGGTGTGTGTATATATATATATACAGTATTTATTTCAAACCTGTGCTGTATGTGTGAAAGAATGCCGGTGTTTGTGGATCTTTCAAACAATGGTGACAAATTTGGGTGTTTTCACAATAGGGGAATCCAAACAGCCACAGGAGAAGCTTCTCTTGCCACAGTTAAGATTTCCCTGTTGTGAAACACTAAAGTATGTCGCTATTGTTTGCAAACATCGGTGATCTTTCAATAACTGTGTGCGGTTACACATGTGCGTGAGAGTTTACATTATACATGGGGTGACTGACTTATGACTGACCACTACGTGAGAGGAGTCTGACCCTGCCAGAGCCAGGCTCCCCAGGAGGGGCTCTGTGGCCTGGGGACAGTCCATTCATCCAGTCATGGCCCTTCTGACCAGATAGTGAGCTCTGCCAATAGAAAGCAATGAGAGAGACAGTTACATCCGAGATCATCTTTGTGTGTTATTCTGTCTGTGAGATCCCCTGTCTATGACATGTCATGTCTGTATGATCAAGTGTGTTAGAAAGCCAGTCTTTGTGTGATTCACTGAGAAGTGGCGGCTTCTCTAATTCGGCGAGATAGGCAGCTGTCTAAGGCTGGGGTCAGACCAGCGCACTTTTAACGTGCGTTCTGGGGCACATAATTACGGCCGCACTAGCAGCAGATGCCAGGCAATGACGGCCACTATACAATGTACGGCCGCACAAAAGTCCGGCCGTGCAACGTAAGTGGAATTTGAACGCATTTTTCTGAGAACGCTGAACCGCTAGTACTGACGTACTGAGTGCGCAGCTGCGGCATAGCGGCGTGTTTGCGTGATTAGGAGATGTCAGACGCTGCTAATGTCCAGCCTACATAACGTCCAGACGCAAAAAGAGTTTTATTGACGATCCGTACAAAATCACGCCCGAAAATGCGTGTCGTCTGACCGTTTTTGCGCATTCCGTGAAAAAATACATCAATGCGTTCGGACGCACTTTTTCACGTTCGCGGGGAAAAATGCTTTTGTCTGACCCTAGCCTAAGGCCTCGCGGTCTCCAGCTATTTCTCTTGCTTCAGCTCTTTCGGCAGCACCCTCTGTATTCAGTGCTGTCTCCAACGTGCTCATCTGACCTTCTTCTCTGTCTCTAGCTCTCTGTCTGACTTCAGCACTCTGTCTTCAGTGTGTTCCTTCTCTTTCTTCTCCTGTCTCCAGCACCCTCTCTCCTACTTTGTCTCCAACTCATTCCTTTTTGTCTCCTCTCTTTCTTCTCTCTCCTCTTCTCTGTTCGTCTCCTGTCTTTTGTGCTCTCCCCTTTCTCTCTGAGTTTTGATTTTTTCTTTCATTTCTGTGAATTTTATTGTCGTGGAGTTCTGTGATACACTCATACACAGCACATTACATTAGCACAAATGAAGGCTCGTAGACAGAGGATGTGAATCCTTTCAAATGACCTTTGTAGATTAGACTAGTCACTTTTTGACCTGTGTTTTTTGTTTATAAAAAGCAGTATTAGCTGATCAATGTCAATAAAATGTCATTTACTTAAACCTATTTAATTTATTTCTAAGTTAATTTATTTTTCATGGTTCTAGTTTTTCAAGTTGACATACAATTTATGCAATAAATATTTTTTAAAACATAAAAAAGTGCCTGTGTTGTTTTACATTTTAAAGATTGGGGGTGCCAAATATAGGATGCTCCCCGGGTGACAAATGTTCTAGGTACGCCCCTGGTTCCGTGGCATTGCTGTGATTTTCAAACTCTCATAAAGGGAGTAGTTGAACTAAGTACTGAAGGGTTATGGGTCACATGACAATGATATCCATAACAGCTGGAGAATCTCTTACATGACTTATACACTCATACTTCATTTAATTTCATTGATGTGTGTCATATATGAAGAAAAATTTCAGATTCTTCAAGATTATATCCAAGTGTTTGGGCATTTGTGAATAACAGTGTGTGGAACATTTATAATCACATTCATATACTGTATGTCTGTTTAAAATATGTTTCATCTACTGGAATATATGTTTGATTTGTGACGTTCTATCAAGAACATATAGGTCTTATTTCTAAGTAACATACAGCTTAATAGTATGACTTACCACAGGCAGTCATTGTGATACTGGACTTGTTCCTTTTTCACAAATGTATTTCCACTCCTACCTCTCAGTTGAAACCAACATCCAACAAAGCATGTGTAGTATGGCAGGAATGTGTAGTCGTTTTAGTGAGTCTGTATAGTTGAAAGGAATCATTAAATAATTATTATTTTTTTTAAGCTTACATTTCTTACATAAACAAAACAAAATGGCCTCAGTGATATGTAGCAATGTGTGAATATTGCACAACTAATAACCATTTTAAAATGAATATGTTAGTTGTCTTTCCTTTTATTTGCGACTTTTTGCATTAAGCAGTATCACAGCTGTAGATTGCAACAGTATATATGTATATTACTGTATTGCCAAAAATCACAAATCAGACATCTTTGTTATAAAAACAAGGTATATTTCTTGATTCAAAGTAACTTACATCTGTTCAGCTTGATAAATGATGACACAAAGAAAATGGAGAGAAGACAAAAGGGAGAGCGGTCCATCTTGTTGAAAAATAGAATGGAACTGAGCTCACTTCACACGAAGCCCCAGCTTATGGCATGGAATGAAATGCGTGACGAATAAGTATTCATTTAAATCGCCCAATAGTATTTGAACATGACTGTTCTAATAGATTCTCTTTCCTATGTCATCTCCTACCCAGAGAGAGTCATTTTAATCTGTACCAGATGTTCCAGAAATGTATGAAAAGCTAAGAACAAAGAATAGGAGATATTCTTCATTCCGTCTGTTTATGGTAGATAAACCATAAAATAAGATAATTAACCTGTCCATTCACCCACCATTCGTATCACATGCATATCACAATCACACTCAAGGAACATGGGAAGAGATGTTGTCACCGCTTTCCCGTATATGAGATTCCAAAAGGAGAGCGATAGATTACTTATCTAACTGATTGATGTGCTAATAATTCCCTCTGCTTTAGCTCTATATTAATTTTCTTGTATCTATGTCTTATCCTACATAACAGAACTACTTGAAAAATAATACATATAAAAGATATGAAAAAACAATAATAAATGGATGAACTAAAATATTTACAAAAGCCGATCCAGTAGACGTTTGACCGATATTTGTTGTAGATTTTATAAAATTACTCCACCAAGAAGAACTTGACACTACCGACCATTCATGTTCAATATCTTTCAATTTGCCGTGCTCATGTTGAAATACAACCTAAGCCTGTTTTAGTTGTTTCTGTAATGTTTTCAATCACATTTCATCTTTTATAATTTAATTTGCCCACTTCTTCCAGAGAAATTCATTTGTTTGTGTGACATTAACTTGTATTGGTATGACATCCACTTCTTGTAAAGGACTCTTGGAAATATTAACCTGAGTCCCATGTATATACAGTTGTGTTCAAAATTATTCAACCCCCACTGAAATTGAGTGTTTTGGCCAGTTTGACATTGATTTTGATCATTCAGTCATCTTGCTTACAATTAAATCAAAGAGGCACGTGTAGGTCAGACAAATATAACATAACATTTATAATGAAATAACCACAAATGTCTTTTCTGTGCTCACATCATGCTCAGTTTTATTCAACCCCCAAGTGACATTCAATCTTAGTACTTACTACAACATCCTTTTACAGTTATAACAGCTTTTAAACGTGAAGCATAGCTTGACACAAGTGTCTTGCAGCGATCTACGGGTATCTTTGCCCATTCGTCATGGGCAAAAGCCTCCAGTTCAGTCACATTCTTAGGCTTGCGCACTGCAACTGCTTTCTTTAAGTCCCACCAGAGGTTCTCAATCGGATTTAAGTCAGGTGACTGCGTTGGCCACTCCAAAATGTTCCAGCCTTTAATCTGCAACCATGCTCTAGTGGACTTGGAGGTATGCTTGGGTTCATTGTCCTGTTGAAAGGTCCAACGTCTCCCAAGCCTCAGGTTTGTGATGGACTGCATCACATTGTCATCCAATATCTCCTGGTACTGAATGGAATTCATGGTACCTTGCACACGCTGAAGCTTCCCTGTACCTGCAGAAGCAAAACAGCCCCAAAGCATGATTGACCCCCCGCCATGCTTCACAGTAGGCAAGGTGTTCTTTTCTTCATAGGCCTTGTTCTTCCTCCTCCAAACATAGCTTTGATCCATGGGCCCAAACAGTTCTAATTTTGTTTCATCAGTCCACAGAACACTATCCCAAAACTTCTGTGGTTTGTCCACATGACTTTTGGCATACTGCAGTCGACTCTTATTCTTTGGTGACAGCAAAGGGGTGCGCCTGGGAGTTCTGGCATGGAGGCCTTCATTACACAGTGTGCGCCGTATTGTCTGAGCTGAAACTTCAGTACCCACATCTGACAAATCTTTTCTCAGTTCCTCAGCAGTCACACGGAGACTTTTCTCCACTCTACGCTTCAGGTAGCGCACAGCAGTTGAAGTCAGCATCTTCTTTCTGCCACGACCAGGTAGCGTTTCAACAGTGCCCTTTGCCTTGAATTTGTGAATGATGCTTCCTATGGTCTCTCTTGGTATGTTTAACATCTTTGCAATCTTCTTATAGCCATTGCCCTTCCTGTGCAGAGTAATCACCTCTTCTCTTGTCTTCCTGGACCATTCTCTTGACTTCACCATGTTTGTAACCACACCAGTAAATGTCTAGAAGGAGCTGAGTATCAGTCATTTTAAAGCTGCCTAATTGGTGCTTATTATGCTTTATTGCTGCTCCGTGACATCCACAGGTGTTTTCAATACCTGATTGAAAACACTTGAATGAACCTCTGTTCTTCAGAGTGGTAGTCTTAAGGGGTTGAATAATTGTGTCAATGAAGAATTCACAAAAGAAACATTTACTACTGTATTACAAAACCAATTGATGTCATTTTAGTTGCATATGGTTCTTTAAAAAGTCCTTGTAGGATTTCATTATGAATACAATTACAAATGTACACTAAATTCCCTAAAACCCTTTACAGCATTGGGGGTTGAATAATTTTGAACACAACTGTATATTGCTAGTAGACTGCTGTCTATACAATATAGTCCCTTTAACAACATTCTTGAATGTGTACACCTAGGAAATATGGCCTTTACCAATTCATTGTTAGACATTACCTGTAAACACAATTTCAGGGTTATTCAGATAGATCCAAAAAGTCACTGCACGTTCGGTGACTTTTTGTTCCCTGCACTTCGGGACGAGTCGGCGATTCCTAGTTCGCCGACCCTGCAGCGTATTCAGCAAGCACCGCAGGGTCCCCGTAGTGCAGGGAATACTCACCGAAAACCCGCAGAACACTCACCGAAAACCCGCAGAAATCACTGCAAAAACCAAGCCGGACACACCGGAAAAATCTGAGCAGCCGCCGATCACAGCGCAGAGCAGCCGCTGGAAAAAACCAACACGCAGACGAACGTTGTGAAGAAAAAAAAAACAGTTTGCTTGAAAGTTTGAAACTTGAAACGCTGTTTGCAGAACAACTACTGAACGAAAATGCCTGGAATTTACATATAAGATCCAATGAATAATAATAAAAAGGTCTGTTACAGAAAAATGAAAAAACGATTTAAAAAAAAAAGGAAAAAAGTTTGACAAAAAAATCCCCAAAAATGCGTAAAAGATCCTAAAAAATCTAAAAAATAAAGTGACTTTTACAGCAGAATAAAATGATAAACAGTTTATTAGATATTAAATTAAAACTGGAATATTTTTAACATTGAAGCCTATGGGATTCGCCTGAATAAACCTGTCGAATCAAACCACCGAAGGGCAGAGCATTTCACTGACATTCCTCAGCTGTTCAGTGTTCTCTGAATAGACAAAGCATTGTTTCTCTATGGGGGAATTCACAGGCACCGAACAGGCACCGTATCTGCAGGCAATTCGCCAGGAATTTGGTGAAATGCTCGCACCCTGAATAGCCGAATGGCCCCGAAATGTCATCATATGCTGAATTTCAGTGTCCGGTTACATTTCGGGCACATTTCGGATCTCTCTGTATAAACCCCTTTATCTTTCTCTACTAGAGCCACAAGATCATGAGGCTTTTTATCACTTTCAATTCTACCAAAGCATGAGCTTTGATTATGAAAACATGAATGATAAATAGTCTTAACATGGTGTTGTAAACAGATTATTTTTGACGAAAAATGTAAACCGTCAGAAAGATCCACCTGCTCAGGTTCAACAGTGCTGTAAAAAAACAATGTTAGGATACTGTCATTTATAAAACAATAACTGTCAGTGTTATTCAAAGAGAATCGAAAAGTCACTTGGACGCATGTCTTTTTTCAGCCTATATAACTATGTAACTATGTAACTGCACGTTCGGTGACTTTCCGTTCTCTTGATTTCAGTACGATTTGGCGACCCCATTTCGGCGACCCTGCGGTGTATTCAGCGAGCACCACAGGGCCGCCATAAAGCAGGGAAAAGTCGCCGCAAACCCGCCGAAAACTCACTGCAAAACGAGGGCGAACGCACATCGAAACCCGCAAAAACATCTGGATTAACCTGCCGAAAACACAGAGAAAAAACTCAAGCAGGAGCTGATCACACGCAGCGCAGCTGCCGGAAAAACCCGACATTGCAGACGAAGGAGGTGAAGAAAAAAAAAACAGTACGCTTGAATGTTTGAAAAGTGAAACACTGTTTGCAAACTACTGAGTGAAAAATGTCTGAAATTTACTTATGAGGTCCATTGAATGATTATAAAAAGGGCTGTTACAGAAAAAAGAAAAAACGATTTAAAAAATAAAATGGAAAAAAAAGTGTTTGCAAAAAAATCCTGAAAAATGCCTAAAAGGTCCTAAAAAAATCTACAAATAAAGAGACTTTTTACTGCAGAATATTATAATGAACGGTTTATTAGATATTGAATTAAAACGGGAATATTTTTAACATTGAAGCCTATGGGATTCGTCTGAATAAACTTGCCGAATTAAACCACCGAATGGCAGGGCATTTCGGGAACTTTTCACTGCTGGTTTTTGTTCTCTGAATAGACGAAGCATTGCTTCTCTATAGGGATTTCACTGCCCTCGAACAGGCCCCGTAAGATTTGGCGAATTGCCTGCTCTCTGAATAGTCGAACGGCCAGGAAAGGTAACTGTACGCTCTGAATTTCAGCGTTCGGTTACCTTTCTCCAGCAATTCGGATCTCTTTAAATAACCCTGTGTGTTACTAACAGGTATCCCTAGTAATGCCATAGAAAATAATGTTGTTTTTCATTACAGATATTGGTATAAGAGAAGTACTAATGCAGATATTATTCCTACATCCCAACCACTTATTTACCCATAACTCAATATGGTTTTTAGCATACCACATGTTCCACGTGTTCCAGAAATGTATGGAAAGCTAATAACAAAGAATATGAGATATTCTTCAGAATAGATAAAAATGACTGAAGTAAAAGCTACTTGTAGTTCTTGTGGAACTTGACATAGTTTGAGAAGCGAAAATCTTGCAAACATTATGAAACATAAGCCAAGCCCAAACAAAGGGCCCTATTCCAAGGTTCCATTAGTACTTCACCATTACCATCTGTGACGGAACGGCAGCCACTTCTTCTAATTTATCTATATGTAATTGTATTTGTTGGCTTCCCTTTCTATGTATCTGTCCCTGTTATTGTAATTTATGTATCCAGTTATGTATGTCGCGAATTGTGTCCGATCGTGTGTGTTATTGTGTCTTACCCTGTGTGACGGGTTGGCTGCCCCTTTATTTTATATTTACTTACTTTTATTTTCATGTTATTTAGTTAGATTTCATCTCCCTTGTATTTATACTGAGACAGAACACCCTGTCTCTGTGCTCTTGGAGGGGGCTGTATGCTTGCCTCCTGCCTACAGACTACGACCCAGCAGTTAAACGAGATTTTGGCGCTGTTTGCCATCTCCCGCAACCATCAGACACACAGCACACAGTGCTAAACGAACGCTGCTTTTGTAGCCACGAGTCTGGAACTATTAGGGGCTACTTTTTCATTTTAGCCCAGCTGGGCATCTACACCATAAAGACTCCCAGATATTCGGTTTATTCCACAAAATAATGGAAGTGCACTGAAAACATGAGGCAAAAAACACCAACATAGCGTTATACTGACACAGGTTGGGTATAATTACCCCAGCTACAAATTGGCGCTTACAAGATAAAAATGAATATCAAGCATATCACGAAATACTCAGCCACACTGGTCATCAGCCGTGGAATCAAGGAATATTCTGCGTGTAGGTTCCCAATATCTAACGATCTCGTAGTGGGTCTTGTAAAAAGAAGCTCGAAGATAAAAATAAAAAAAATTATTTAATAAAATTTAAAACAAATTTAACAATTCATTTAAAATGTTAAAGTCCTTCAGTATCCAACATGTTTCGTCGTAGACTTCCTCAGGGATAATGACTTCAGTTTCAGTTTCTCTGTTAAATACTCTTCAAGCGTCAATTGAATCACAATCAGCTGTCTTTCAAATTCAGTTTTCTCATCCACCCATCTCTTCCAATTGGCCACCTTTTTTTCATTATTTAATTGGTTCATTGCCACTTCCTTATTCTGTTATTCTGTGTCTTCACTCCATCAGGCTTCAAACATCGGCATCACTCTGCCTTCCAGCTCCAGATTCGGTTTATTCGAATGGCCATTGGAGTGTAAGCTCACCTGCCAACGTCAAGGCAACTCTAGTAAAGGTGAGTCCTAACCAATGAAACCACAGGCTGCTTTGTAGCAAACCCAGGGGCAGATCCAGACACAGGTTTCAGGGGGGCACTCTACCAGTTTTGGTTAAGAGCTGGTGTTGGGTTCGCAGTGACAGGCAGAGACGTGCTTAATCGCAAGCTGTGCTCGTTACATTCACTCTCCCCAGAACATTGCACAGGATCTGTCCTCATATGGCTCATGAGCCCTGCGAACCCTTTCCATACGTGGGGCCCAGGGCGCCCCCCCAGCTCACATGTAATATATTGCCCCAGCTCACACATGGGTATATTTGCCCCCTGCTCACATGGATATATTTGCCCCCCAGCTCACATGGATATATTTGCCCCGAGCTCACATGGATATATATTTGCACCCAGCTCACACATGGATATATATTTGCCCCCAGCTCACACATGGATATGTATTTGAGCTCAGTTCAAATGGATATATTTGCCCGCAGCTCACATGGATATATTTACCCCCAGCTCTCACTTCCTCTGCCAGACTCCGAGTACCCGCTGGCTGCTTTTCTCCCTACGAGCGACCGCTGGCATGCAGCTTGGCCGCTCGCCTGGGAACCACCTGACCAGCGCAGCCGCGTTCTCACAAGATCCTGGAGTTCACGTGAACTCTGCGTTCTTGCGAGATCGTGGCTCTGCTGGTCAGATGGTTCCCAGGCGAGTGGCCAAGCTGCATGCCGGTGGTCGCTCGTAGGGAGATAAACAGCCGGCAGCGTGTCGGCATCTGGGGGGGGGGAATTGCCCCATTGCCGCCCCCTGGATCCACCCCCTGAGCGAACCACATATGCTCATGCTGCTTTTCAGTCTGGTTAACTTTCATTTATCATGTATCCAGTCCAGCAACATGTACTGACGTTGGCAGATGAGCTTACACTCCAATGGCCTTTCGCGTAAACCATAGCCTTTAATTGTGTATTATTTCACATGGTGTTATAGGAGTAAGCGCAGATGACAACCTTTTTTTTCTTCTTATGTTTTATACATGTTGCTGGGCTGGATACAACTGGTGGTCACAGCCGACCCAGTGGGGAATAGGCGCGACACCGTTATTCCTGTACTATGTATATTTGATTGTACCTCCAGCCAGGTCATCTTTGCATCATATTGCGTTCCGTGTCTTTGTTTTTTTGATCCCATGGTGGATTTGTTTCTGGGAGAACATAAATAAAAGCCCACCAGTCTTCCTCATGACTGAAAAGCAGCATGAGCGAATATGGATTGCTACAATGCTGCCTGTGGTTTCATTGCTTAGGACTCACCTTCCCTAGAGGTGCCTTGACGTTGGCAGGTGAGCTTACACTCCAATGGCCATTGCAGTAAACCAAAGCCTCTAATTGTGTTTTGTTTCGCACAGTGTTATAGGGATAAGCGCAGATGACACCCTTTTTTTCTTGTTATGTTTTATACATGTTGCTGGGCTGGATACATCTGGTGGTTGCAGCTGCCCCAGTGGGGAATAGGCGTGATACCGCTCTTCCTGTACTACTCCCAGTTATTCGGCTATCAACCATGACATCCTTTACGCCACTCCACTGCACCAATCCTACTGTTCTTATATTATATTGCCTTATATGTATTATTCTCAGGCTGATTAATTTTTAATGTTTTCCCTTTGTTTTCGATAGACTCTCATCACTTTGCTTCCCCCACCCCTCCCATGTCGTAAACTCCTTGCAGAGAGAGCCCACTCCTTAATCTCTGTCTCTTTTTTTCTACAACTCACCACACACAGCCATCACCCTCTCCCCATCCTCTGCATTCCCACCTGCATTGCTTCCCTTCCAGCTGCTGCCACATTTTTTCTAATTAACCTTTTAAATCCAAGCTTCTGTTCATTCCCATGCAATCCTTGCTATTTTCTCTCTGACCACCAGCTCCACACTCCCCCTGCTCCCCTTTTGTTTCACTTACCTTTGTCCTTTAGATTGTAAGCTCACGGGATGTCTGGCTGAGCACATGTATATAGTGCTGTATTAGTAAGGCAATTATCCTATGGCAGGGTCGCCTGTTCCTTATGTGTTTTTATTATGTCTCATGTCTGTACTCCCTCATTGTAAAGCCCTGTGGACTCTGTTGGCGCTATATAAGTATCTATAACTGTACCGTAACCAAATAAACAATCCAAGGGAAATCCTGCAACTGTCCCTTAACGCGTGTTTCGAAGTGCCCAAACCATAGCTTTTTCAAGAACTAACATTGTGACGAAACGGCCGCTTCAAAGTTTAATTGCATTTATTTTTCTTTACAGTTTTTTGTCTCTGTATGTAGTGTAGATTGTAGTGTGATGTGCTATGCTGTTGTCAAAGTGTATCTGTATGTTACAGTTATAAGTTGTTATATATTGCACTCCCAAAACAGTAGGAGAGGACCATGCTCAAGAGCTTGCACTCTAACCTTTTGTCTGCTTCCACCCCATCCCCCTGTAAGTAATGGATTCCTTTGTCTTCACATACTCTCAATAACCCACACCTTCTCCCAGTCAGATTGCTATCTGACTCAAACCATTGTTCCACGGCTGGGCATGTGTCCATTGTTTCTGTACCTGAAAACCTGTAAATATAGAATTCTCCATTTGGATTTTGAATGAGCAACAACTCAACAGTACGTGTGGTCTACTCTGTGTGGATACAAGCACCGTCTTATACAGCGGACAAATAATAAACATTTACTCATGAAACTATTTTAAGGGTGACTATTAAGAAAACATAAATGTATGTCAATTATTATTTACACTCTTTATTCCATGTACAAATATATGTCAACAAGTAAATACACAGTATATATGGTAAAAATAGGTAAAAAACAAAAATGAATCATGTATATCTATTCAACTATAGAGAGCAAAGTTACGTGTGGCATGCCAGAATGGGGACACCCATACAGCAAGAATAAAAATGTTTTGCATGTGCATCCATGTAGGTTAGAAACCCCATGATGACATGTCATACAATAACATACCATGTAAGTTTTTTAATACAGTTAGACATAAATATATAAAATAAAGCGCATGGGAGTACACATCGATACAACCGGAGATAACAATATGCAACCGAAGGTTAAAAAGAGAAGAAAAATTATTAAAAGATATTATTATTACTACAACATAAAAGATGGAGGCTTTATTAAAACCAAGTGATTTAACCCCTTCAATCCCCAAAACCAAGTTAACTGTATTGTATTGCAATACATTGAAAAGCTTTCATTAGTATACTGTATATTCATGCACAGAGTTTTAATGTAGGATTAGTGTGCCCCCTGTGGAGAAAGAAAGAAATTCATGATCTCCTCTTTCTCCTTTTCACTGTTAACATAACAAGTTACAAGAAGCAGTGGCATAGCATTGCACGCCCTCCCTAACCAGGGGTGTGGAAATTTAAAAAAAATCTACTTGTCCAACGGACTAAGTAGTAGTCCAATCTACTTGTCCCTCAGGACGATCAACTTGTCCTGATAATTTCAACAAAATAGTGTTTAAATAGAGGTCTTTATTCATAACAGCCTATAGAGGCAGCGTCAGATACATATGATGAATAAAGACCTTTATTTAAACGCTATTTTGTTGTGTGTATGTATGTATATATTAGGGATGCACCGATACCACTTTTTTAAGACCGAGTACCGATACTTTTATTTTATGTCATGTGACCACTTTCCAATAAGAACAGACCTCATAAAAATGCCCCAGCTCACATGTATATATCCCCCCGAGATATATGGATATTGCCCCAGCTCATGGATACTGCCCCCAGCTCATGGATGCTGCCCCAGCTCATGGATATTGCCCCATCTCATGGATACTGCCCCAGCTCATGGATATTGCCCCCAGCTCATGGATACTGCCCCCAACTCATGGATATTGCCCCAGCTCATGGATACTGCCCCCATCTCATGGATATTGCCCCAGCTCATGGATACTGCTCCCAGTTCATGGATATTGCCCCAGCACATGGATACTGCCCCACCTCATGGATACTGCCCCCAGCTCATGGATATTGCCCCAGCACATGGATATTGCCCCAGCACATGGATACTGCCCCAGATCATGGATATTGCCCCAGCACATGGATACTGCCCCCAGCTCATGGATATTGCCCCAGCACATGGATACTGCCCCAGCTAATGGATATTGCCCCAGAACATGGATACTGCCCCAGCACATGGATACTGCCCCCAGCTCATGGATACTGCCCCCAGCTCATGGATATTGCCCCAGCAAATGGATACTGCCCCAGCACATGGATATATTGCCCCAGCTCATGGATATTGCCCCCAGCACATGGATATATTGCCCCAGCTCATGGATATTGCCCCCAGCTCATGGATATTGCCCCAGCACATGGTTATTGCCCCAGCACATGGATACTGCCCCAGCACATGGATATTTGCCCCCAAAGCACTCATGGATATTTGCCCCCCAAGCTCTCATGGATATTTGCCCCCCAAGCTCTCATGGATATATGCCCCAGCTCATGGATATTTGCCCCCCCAAGCTCTCATGGATATATGCCCCAGCTCATGGATATTGCTCCCCAGCTCAGACACCAGACATGGGGCGGCTGTTCGAATGCTCTTTCGGCATTTGGACAGCCGCCCCTGGAGCTCATTGGCATACTTACCTTCCCGAGGGGCGCCGACAAAGTCTTCGCGCATGCGCTCGTTGAAGGACCCCAGCCGCGATCACGTGGGACTCCCACGTGATCACGGCTGGGGTCCTTCAACGTGCGGAAGCACGGAAACTTCCCTGGCGCCGCTCAGGAAGGTAAGTTTGCCGGTGAGCTCCAGAGGCGGCTGTCCGAATGCCGATAGAGCATTCGAAAAGCCGCCCAAGCCCCTCGGATGCCGGCAAGCCGGCTCAATGCCGGCTTCCGGTATTGGGGGCGTCCCTGGAATTAATCTGCAGTCCGGCGGGCTTCTAAAAAAACTACTTGCCCGGATCTTCATGTCCCGTGCATTGGGCGATACAATTCCCACACCCCTGCTAACCGGTGGACACCTTAGCACACCCTGATTCCCTGTGATCACAGGTACCTTGGGCAGGGCTGGTGAAAGATTTTTTGTCTACATAGGCAAAGGTGTAATTTTCTGCCCCCATCCCAATATCTTCCACAACAATAAAGTCAAGCTTATTCACACACCACGCATTACTGTGAATTTTATTGCTGTGGAGTAGTGATGGGCCGAACACCCCGTGTTCGGTTCGCATTCGAACTCGAACAATTTCAAAAGTTTGAGTTCAGACGCGAACACGATTCGAACTCAATGCAAGTCAATGGGACTCGAACGTTTGATTTTTAGAGTGCCCTCCAAGAGGGCATGTATGCAAGATATTTGCCATAAAAGGTGTATGGGGGTCCGGGTAGTGCCCTGGGGGACAGGAAACAAGGAAAAAAGTAAAAAAAAAAAACGTTTTTAAAGGAACAGTGATTTTTCCATGAAATAAAGGCTAAGAATAAAAACGAAAAATTCCTTCAAATATTGTACCTAGGAGGTCCCCATAACCTGCCCGTGAAGTGGCGGATTTGTAGGATGTATAGAAACATTTAAAAAGAAAAAAATGACATTTCAAATGACGGTAAATGTTTTTCCTTTAGGCTAGGGTCAGACGAGCGTAGTGTTCACGTCCGTGATGGCGCCTAAAAGTACGTCCGTGATAGCATGAAAGAAAGCCCATCGGAGCCTGACACACAAAGTACCTCCGCACTAAACTGCAGATGCACAACGGCCGCAGCCCACGGACGCAAGGCAGGCAAGATCGTACAACCCCTAGAACGGCCACACAAAGTGCGCTGCGCCCGCAACGTCTGCATAGCTTTGTGTGTGAGTGATGGAACGTGGTCAGACGGACTGCATTTATACATCCAGCATTTTTCACGGACAAAATGGTTTTGCCTTTTAATTTATTTTCCCTCCTACATCCGTCAAAATATACGTCAGTGAAAAAAACAGACTGTGTGGCCACTACTGCGTCTTCCGTACTAACAGACGTCCGTACTGCACGGACGTACAGTCCGTAGAAATCACGTTCGTCTGATCCTAGCCTTATTCTTTTAATAAACAACTGCTTTGGGTGGCAGCCTGTATGAAAAGAGGAGACGTTTTAGGATACGCAGAACAAGTTTTGTGATTTTCTGGCTAAATTATGGTGAAACTTATGCAGGCTTTGGATGAAATAACAACAGGTGCATTAAAATTGGGCCTTTGCTGCCAGCTAGTGCCTTCACACCGTAACCCCTCTGAGGTATTGTGGAAGAGTGCAGGGGTGGACCCTGCAGTCAAATATTAAAATGATATGAATCTGGTACACGCGTCAGTGCACCCAAAAATTGGGCCTTTGGTGCAAGCTAGTGCCTTCACACCGCAACCCTTCTGAGGTATTGTGGAAGAGTGCAGGGGTGGACTCTGCATTCAAATATTAAAATAATTGGAATCTGGTACACGTGTCAGTGCACCCAAATATTGGGCCTTTGGTGCCAGCTAGTGCCTTCACACTGTAACCCCTATGAGATATTGTGGAAGAGTGCAGGGGTGGAGGTTTTGGTAATGCAGAAGAGATCCCCGATCTATTCAGTTACATCAGTATCAGGGGATTGAAAGCTGCTGATCCAGGACTGATTCATTTTTATAAATGTCAGCCGGTCTACAGAGTCGGTGGACAGACGCACTCTTTTGTCTGTGACAAAACCTCCAGCGGCACTGAACGTCCTTTCAGAAAGTACGCTGGATGAAGGTCAACCTAATAGCTCCATAGCATATTGGCTAAATTCTGGCCAGTGATCCAATCTCAACACCCAGTAAGCCAGTGGATCTGCTGTAAAGGTATCCAGGTCTGCCCTTGCCCTTAGGTATTTCTGCACCATATGGTGAAGACGCTGGCAATGGGTGCCTGCATTTGATGTCCCTGGGCGTCGTGGACTAAAAAAATTGGAGAAGGCATCAGTCAAGCGGCCCCCTTCACCGCTCTTCCTCTGATAAACAGCAGCCTCAGAAGCACCTGTGTCATCACTTGGTAACCTACCAGTGTCGGGAAAGGTGTTACACAAGTGTTGCTTTAGAGCGTCCTCAAGTTGTTTCACCCTGTGCTCCCTCTGTGAGGGCAGGATGAGCTCTGCAACCTTACCCTTGTATCGTGGATCAAGAAGGGTTGCCAACCAGTAATGATCCCTCTCCTTGATAGCACGAATCCTGGGGTCCTTTAGCAGGCTTTGCAGGATAAGGGAGCCCATGCAGCATAGGTTGGAGGTGGCATTAGCTTCCGAGTCTTCCTGGTCGCTGAGGATAACCGTATCGTGCACTACCTCCTCCCAGCCATTTACTAGTCCTTGGGTTTCTCTGGACACATAACCCTCCCTTGAGGAATCCCCACCTTCAATGCCCCCGCAACTTTAATATTCCTCATCCTCCTCATCCTCCTCATCTTCCTCCTGTCTGATCTGAGGACTCGCAGGAATGCTGTCTGCGTAAAGACTGGGGCCTTGAGAGCTAGGGAAGTCCTCCTCTTCCTCCTGCTACTCTGCCTCTAGTGTCACATCTATAATGGCCCGCAGAGTGCGCTCCAGCAGGAACACTAAAGGAACTGCGTCACTGATGCATGCACTGTTCCTGCTCACCATCCTCATTGCCTCCTTAAATGATGCCAGTACAGTGCATGCATCCTTGATCATCAGCCACTGCGGAGGGGGAAACAAGTTGACCTGTCCTTGTGCCATACTCACACAGGTACTCATTGATGGCCCTCTGCAGCTTGTGCAGGCAATGCAGCATTGCTAATTTCGAGTTCCACCTGGTGGGCATGTCACAGATAAGATGGTTTGTGGGATGGTGGAATTCTCTTTGAATTTATGCCAGGCGAACACTTGCTGGGAATGACCGTCTGAAGTGGCTGCAGACTTTTCTGGTCTGGCTGAGAAGCTCTGCCAGCCCTGGGTACCTGGTTAGGAAATGCTGTACCACCAGATTTAGGACGTGTGCTAAGCATGGTACATGTGTCAATTTACCCAGGCATAGGGCGGAGAGAAGGTTGCTGCCATTATCACAGACGACCATTCCCAACTGAAGCTGGCGTGGTGTTAACCATCTCTGCGCCTGCCCCTGTAGAGCTGACAGATTTTCTGGCCCGGTGTGGCTCCTGTCCCCTAAACAAGCCAGCTCAAGCACAGTATGGCATCTTTTTGCTTGAGCCATTGCATAGCCCCTTCCACACGTCGGTTTAACTGCCACTTTCCCAGAGACAGAGAAGGAAGAGGAAGAGGTGGTGGAGCAGACAGACCTCATATAAGCAGCTTTCTGGAGGCGTGGTGGATGAGCAAGCTCTAGCACAGAGCCCCGTCCTGGATCCCTCCCAGCTGCAAGCAGAGTTACTCAGTGTGCCGTGAAGGAAATGTAACAGCCTTGTCCATGCTTGCTGGACCACATAAAGTAATGTGCACCTTGCTGCTGACTGCCTTTTCCAATGACTCCGTAACATTGTCTTCCACGTGCTGGTATAGTGCTGGAATGGCCTTCCGTGAAAACAACTGGTGTTTGGAACCTGCCACTGTGATACAGCACATTCGGCAAATTCACGGAAGGAGGCAGAGTCCACCTGCTTGAAAGGCAGCAGCTGTAATGCGAGTAATTTTGCCAAGCTGGCATTTAGACGCTGTGCAAGGGGATGGTTAGGACTATATTTTTTTATACGCTGCAGCAGCTGGGGCAACGAAATCTGACTGCGTAAATCTTCAGCTGATGGGATGCTGTCACATTCTGAGGAAGGACCTGGTACACCCATTACTGTAGCATCATCCCTGTCAGTAGAGGTTTTAGGCAATGACATGGTAGGACATATAGTGGGGGTAGAGACAGATGAGGAGGAGGACCTATGCAAAGTGTTGTGCCAACGGGATGCGTGGCAGGTGGTCATATGTCGCCTCAAGCATGTGGTACCCAAGTGTCCGATGTCTTTCCCACGCTTCATCCTCTTCTGATATTGCTGCACATGTCGTGAAGAACTCCCAGACAGCAGACTTCCTGGACGTGTGCTGCGAGACAACAGTCCTCTGCACCTGAGCAGCTCTGACATCTGATGCCTTGGACTGGCTACGTTTGCTCATAGAGAACGTTGTGCCTCGTTTTTGTTGTGCCTCCTCCTCCTCGCTTGACTCCTCTGTTCGATCAGCCACCCCCTATCACTCAGTGACTTCATCATCGTCATCACCCCCTATCTCCTCGTCACTGGAGCCAACTTGGCAGTATGCTGCAGCTGCTGGGAGAACATGAGTGCCAGTTATTTGTGTGTCACTGGCACCCACTCCCTCTAGGTTGATTATGCTCCCTTCCTCAACCTCAGAGTTTGAATCAGAGCACTGGAGTTGCATCCTCAAGCAGCTTGTCACTGTCATTGTAGTCAAACAATTCAGCTGACTCCTCCGTGTATGGTGGTGAGGCTACGGCAGAAGTAGCTGTGGACATGGAGGCTGCATTAGATGCTTTGGCAGCTGAGGTGGACTTTAAACCACTACAAGCCTGGCAGGCAGAGGACTCAGAGGATGAGGATGGCCTGGTTAGCCAATCCTGCAAATCTGTATGTTGCTGCTGCTTAAGACGGTCAGCACCAGTTAGAAAGGACATGCGTGCCCCTGCAGAGGATGCACCATGTCCACGACAAACAGGGGCACAGCCTTCCGACACAGAGGCTGCTTGCCCTCCTATCTGTGTCTGGTGCGTCTAACTGTCCTTTTTGGTCTTTCTGACATGGTGAGTGATATATAGATTAAAGATGTGCAGAACTATGATTCAACTCTGGTATATAGATTAAAGATATTCAGAACTCTGATATAAATTAGCGATTTTACTGATATTTTCCTGCAAGGCTGCCAATGTCCTCTACTCTCTCTCTCTCTGATTCACTTCCTCTCCTGCAGGCTGCAACAACCTGATACCTGGCAAGACACAGATTCAACTCTGAATAGATAAACAGATGAACTCTGATTAAACTGTGTTATTGTATGGTATCTAGAATTAGAGATTAACGATATACAGATTTTGCAGAACAATGCTATAAATCAGTGATACACCCTGTCCCTGCTAGCTGGCAGTGCCAAGACAGAGATTCAAATATCCAGAAATCTGTTATAACTCAGTGATACACCCTGTCCCTGTTAGCTGGCAGTGCCAAGATAGAGATTAAAATTTCCAGATGTATGCTATGCCTCGGTGATACACCCTTATAGCTGTCAGCGCAAAGACACAGATTCAAATTTGCAGAACTCTGGTATAACTCAGTGATACACCCTTATAGCTGGCAGTGCCAAGACACAGATTCAAATTTGCAGAACTCTGGTATAACTCAGTGATACACCCTGATAGCTGCAAGACACTGATTCAAATTTGCAGGACTCTGGTATAACTCCGTGATACACCCTTATAGCTGGCAGTGCCAAGACACAGATTCAAATTTGCAGAACTCTGGTATAACTCAGTGATACACCCTGATATCTGGCAAGACACTGATCCAAATTTGCAGAACTCTGGTATAACTCAGTGATACACCCTGATAGCTGCAAGACACTGATTCAAATTTGCAGGACTCTGGTATAACTCAGTGATACACCCTGATAACTGGCAGTGCCAAGACACAGATTCAAGTTTGCAGAACTCTGGTATAACTCAGTGATACACCGGATAACTGTCAGTGCCAACACACAGATTCCAATTTCCAGAAATCTGTTATAACTCAGTGATACAGCCTGTCCCTGATAGCTGTCAGTGCCAACACACAGATTCCAATTTCCAGAAATCTGCTATAACTCAGTGATACAGCCTGTCCCTGATAGCTGTCAGTGCCAACACACAGATTCCAATTTCCAGAAATCTGCTATAACTCAGTGATACAGCCTGATATGCAACAATCTCCTTTCCTCTCTGATTCACTCCTGCAACAAACACATTCTGGGGCTGCGGGGAAGCCTTATATAGTGTGCTGCGGGACTTAGCTCTGTGAGCCCATGATTGGGCAAAATTTGCCCAATCAGGACTCTGAGCCCGGATTGGCATAGTCTTGCACCTGATCTGTGGTCAGGTGCAAGGCTGTAGCCAATTACAAGCTTCAGGCCAGTGGAAAAGTGCATTGTGGTTCATTGTGTGCGAACACGTGGAAATATTCGTAGTTCGCCAAACGGGCAATGTTCGAATCGAACTCATGTTCGAATCGAACCGAACACCCATCCCTACTGTGGAGCTCTGTGATACGCACATACACACCGCACAATACTGTGAGTTTTATTGCTGTGGAGCTCTGTGATACACTCATACACACTGCACAATACTGTGAGTTTCATTGCTGTGGAGCTCTGCGATACGATCATTCACAACACACTGTACGGTGGATTTTATTGCTGTGATATAATATTGTGTGAAGTCTATGCGCATATCAGAACTCCATAGCAATAAAACTCTGCGTAATGTTCAGTGTGTAGGGGTATGTCGGAACTCCACAGCAATAACATTTTAAAATAATTATAGATTAATGCAAATTTTATACAGTCAGGTCCAGAAATATTGGGACATCAACACAATTCTAACATCTTTGGCTCTATACACCACCACAATGGAGTTGGAATGAAACAACCACAATGTGCTTTAACTGCAGACTGACAGCTTTAATTTGAGGGTATGTTCATCCAACTCAGGTGAATGGTGTAGGACTTACAGCAGTTTGCAGATGTGCCTCCCACTTGTGAAGGGACCAAAAGTAATGGTACAATTGGTTTCTCAACTGTTCCATGGCCATGTGTGTGATATTCCCTCATTACCCCAATTACAATGTGCAGATAAAAGGCCCAGAGTTCATTTCAAGTGTGCTATTTGCATTTGGAATATGTTGCTGTCAACTCTCAAGATGAGATCCAAAGGGCTGTCACTATCAGTGAAGCAAGCCATCATTAGGCTGAAGAAACAAAACAAACCCATCAGAGAGATAGCAAGAACATTAGGCATGGCCAAAACAACTGTTTGGAACATTCTCACAAAGAAGGAACGCACTGGTGAGCTCAGCAACACCAAAAGACCCGGGAGACCACGGAAAACAACTGTGGTGGATGACCGAAGAATTCTTTCCCATGGTGAAGAAAACACCCTTCACAACAGTTGGCCAGATCAAGTACACTCTCCAGGAGGTAGGTGTATGTGTGTCAAAAGTCAACAATCAAGAGAAGACTTCACCAGAGTGAATACAGAGGGTTCACCACAAGATGTAAACCATTGGTGAGCCTCAAAAACAGGAAGGTCAGATTAGAGTTTGCCAAACAACACCTAACAAAGCCTTCACAGTTCTGGAACAAGATCCTATGGACAGATGAGACCAAGATCAACTTGTACCAGAGTGATGGGAAGAGAAGAGTATGGAGAAGGAAAGGAACTGCTCATGATCCTAAGCATACCACCTCATTAGTGAAGCATGGTGGTGGTAGTGTCATGGCGTGGGCATGTATGGCTGCCAATGGAACTGGTTCTCTTGTAATTATTGATGATGTGACTGCTGACAAAAGCAGCAGGATGAATTCTGAAGTGTTTCGGGCAATATTATCTGCTCACATTCAGCCAAATTCTGCAGAACTCATTGGACGGCGCTTTACAGTGCAGACCAAAGAGTTTTTGAAGGGACAGAAGTGAAATGTTATGCAATGGCCAAGTCAATCACCTGACCTGGATCCCATTGAGCATGCATTTCACTTGCTGAAGATAAAACTGAAGAGAAAATGCCCTAAGAACAAGCAGGAACTGAAGACAGTTGCAGTAGAGGCCTGACAGAGCATCACCAGAGATGAAACCCAGCGTCTGGTGATGTCTATGCATTCCAGACTTCAGGCTGTGATTGACTGCAAAGGATTTGAAACCAAGTATTAAGAAGGGAAAGTTTGATTTATGATTATTATTCTGTCCCATTACCTTTGGCCCCTTAACAAGTGGGAGGCACATCTGCAAACTGCTGTAAGTCCTACACCATTCACCTGAGTTGGATGTACATACCCTCAAATTAAAGCTGACAGTCTGCAGTTAAAGCACATTGTGTTTGTTTCATTCCAACTCAATTGTGATGGTGTATAGAGCCAAAGATGTTAGAATTGTGTCGATGTCCCAATATTTCTGGACCTGACTGTATTAAAATAATTATATTTAAATACATATAAATAACATATTTATTCATACATTATATATTTTAATATTAAGGTAATTATACATTACAGTAAATATATTAAAACTTTAATATATAAATTATATAATAATATTATTAAATATTTAAAAATGTTAAAATTAAATAAAAATTTATTGTACATTAAAATATTCAGGGCTGAATATATAACTAGGCAGTGTAGGCATGAGACTTAAGGCGCTTGTCACAAGGGAGTGCATTGCTCTTTATAAAAAGTGAGGTTTCTTTTTCAATCATTTAGACCACTGTATCTCTGGAACTCTAAGGGTTAGAGGGACATATTAGATATCATTGGAAAGATTATGATTTTTTCAGTGATACCAAATGTTACGGATCCTGGGTACCCCAAGCTCTGTACCTTCCGTCTGAGCGCCCCTTTCTGCTGTACACAGGAGATTTTCGTACAAACCCACAGAATAGACGACACGTATACTGTTGAGTAGTTGTTGCTGGTTCAAATCCAAATGGAGAATGCTTCTTTATTTCAAATACACACAGTTAACAGTTGAGACAGCCCCCACCCATAAAGAATACATTATACATAAGATCAAGAGTCTCCAGTCAGAACAATAGAAAGACTCATCTAACACAATGGAGTGTTTACACATGCCTTCTCATTTTAAAGGTATCTTATTACTGCAGGGAAAATACAATTTACAGATAGGGGGTAGTCACAGAGAAGTACAGTATAAAGTCAGAGGACAGCTAATACAGAGATGTACACTATACAGAGAGAAGGTACACAGAAACAATACTCTACAATAAACACATAAGGGAATATTAATGTAACACAGACATCAGATAATCGCGGACATAGAACAAACACTCTACCTTATATACAGAGACAATAACCTGTAAAGCAAAATAGCTGCAAATAAACATTGGGGCGGCCGTTTTGTCACATATGTCCCCCATTTCAGATTGACAGGGCGCACTTTGATCCCAAAGGATCGCTTGCCACTGACGAGACCTCTCCCTTTGTCCCTTTGCTGCACCATTTGTAAAGGTCCAGGGTGCTAGCGCACAAGCACCATCAGTGGGGTCTGACGGTCGCCGCAGGGTACTCCTGGTTGTGGGTCCATAGTCCTGGGGTAAGAGGCAAGCCGCAGCCTCTTGTCCAATGCACCAGGCAACAGGCCACCACAGACCACAGAGAAAAATTGTTCGTTAGTGGGCACACTGGGCCTCCTCCCCACATGTCTTTTTCTCCAGGATATTTCTGAAGCCCCAGGACCAGAACCCAGTCAACATTTACAGTCCCCAGTCTCTCCTGCTGATGCCCACCTCCCAAACATTTAGCAGGGGCCCAGCCCACGGCAATCCCCACAATCCCAAATGGGTGCAATCCTCCTCTACAATCCCCCAACAGGAATCCTCCACCATCTGGGAAAGGGGGTCAGCCTCATCCTGTGGCTGGGAGAAGGGGCCATCCTCATGCTGGAGCTCCATCTTCCGCTTTGGTGAAGTACCACCTGTACTTTCCTCCTGGGGTAAACTCAGTCACTGGGGAGTGAGGCCAACTGCCTCCCCTCCTTGAGGCTCGCTCTTTAGCTGAATTAAGAAGGAGATGGCTGTTTGTTCCTTGGACTCCTATGCAAGCATGTGGTTCTCCTCCTTTCCCCAGAAATCTGGGCCACTAGATTGAGGACAGAAATCCGTAACTGTCTGCCCTAATGCCAACTCTTCCGTTGCGGTGGCCGAAAGCTCCTCCACCAACAAACTGTCGTCCACAACCTCTGGAGCACCTTTCATCTCCAGCTGGGGATCTGGGTCAGCTGCCTCATAGCTTCCATATGCAGTGAGGATAGCCACAGCTTCTTCCACTGAGGGCCAGAATAAGTCCACTTTTCCAAGCTCCTCCATCCATCTCTGGGTGGGAGTGCTCTGCTGGGGTTCTGGGCATACTGCCAAGCAGTCCAGCAATATGCCAGTGGGGACCTCCGTCTTGCCCACAACGATAGAGTCCATTTCTGGCCCAAACAATTCTAGGCCTTCCAGCTCCCTCAGCCATCCTTGGCTTGGAGCACTCTGTGGGCTGTCTGGGCCAGTTGCCCAGTCTCCTAGTAACTCTCAGGTGAGGCTTTCATTCTCTCTCACCATCACCAGGCAATCCTCCTGGTTGAAAATATGGCTCGATCCAGAGCAAGAACTGGTCCTCGTTGCACTGCACATCCTGAGTGCCAAGCTTTTTCTTATCCCGCACAGCTCCCTCGGGTAGTCGCATCTCTGCCCAGCGGTCTCTGCGTTCTCTTTCCTTCTTTAAAAAAGCACCAACCACTTTCATGATGGCTAGGATGACCTTGTCAGAGGGGTTAGGACCGACCAATGCCAACCTCATCCGCATTTCTTTTTGAAACTCTGTCTCTATGGAGTCTTGGGGCAAGACTGACTTGGCATGGTTGTCCTCCATGGCTTTTGGATTTGCAGGATGCCGGAGACTCTGCCGATTCTTTCAAATCTCTCTCAAATTTCTCCCTCCAGCTGGAAAGGGCAATACCACCACGCTGCCAACCAGTGTTACGGATCCTGGGTACCCCAAGCTCTGTACCCTCCGTCTGAGCACCCCTTTCCGCTGTACGCAGGAGATTTTTGTACAAACTCACAGAATAGACGACATGTATACTGTTGAGTAGTTGCTGCTGGTTCAAATCCAAATGGAGAATGCTTCTTTATTTCAAATACACACAGTTAACAGTTGAGACAGCCCCCTCCCTTAAAGAATACATTATAGATAAGATCAAGAGTCTCCACAAGAGAACAATAGAAAGACTCATCTAACACAATGGAGTGTTTACACATTGCCTTCTCATTTTAAAGGTATCTTCTTACTGCAGAGAAAATACAATTTGCAGAGAGGGGGTAGCCACAGAGAAGTACAGTATAAAGACAGAGGACAGCTAATACAGAGATGTACACTATACAGAGAGAAGGTACACAGAAACAATACTCTACAATAAACACATAAGGGAATATTAATGTAACACAAACATCAGATAATAGTGGACACAGAACAAACACTCTACTTTATATACAGAGACAATAACCTGTAAAGCAAAATAACTGCAAATAAACATTGGGGCGGCAGTTTCGTCACACCAAATATAACCAGGATTTATGTAAAAATAAAATAACAAATAGAAACCAGACGAGAAATAATTATTTTAACGCAGCACTTTTATTCAGTTTCCAATTCTAAAGTGAACAGTGATGCTGCCCTAACTCACCTACTCATTTCCCACACTGCCAGCAAGTGTGGAGCTGATGACGCAATGCATGGTTTGATTGACAACCTAGACCATGGCGCTGCAGTGAAGAGAGGCAGGGGGACTTTGGAACCTGCATCTCTGAATTTTACAATGCACAAGGTTAAGTGAGATGTGATTGGAAAGGTCAGAGTCTCGTCTTTACAATGATACCAAACATGACCATGTAATGCGTAAAAATAAAATAAAATAAAAAAAAATGCTAAAAAGTTTTTTTGGACACGAAACATTGTGAGGCAGCCTAAAATACAGTGACATATAAACCTCCGACCTGCGACTAGCTTCTCCCCGCATCACCTCTTCCCATGATAGACTGCAGGATTTCTCACGCGCAGCCCCCACTCTCTGGAACGCTCTCCCTTGTACTGTCAGACTTTCCCCTAACCTCTCTTCCTTCAAACGCTCCCTTAAAACGTTACTATTTAGGGAAGCCTACCACCCAACTCACTGACGCAACCATCAATCACTCTCACCTTACAGTCCTCTCCTCCTGTTTCCAACCCCAACCCTCCCAGATTGTGAGTTCCTACGGGAATAGGGCCCTCATCTCCTCCTGTACTGTTTGTTAAATGTTGTTCAATGTATTGTAACCCTGTCTATACTGTGCTTATTGTACAGCGCTGCGGAATATGCTGGCGCTTTATAAATAAAGAATAATAAATAAAGAATAATAATATAAATCAAGCAATTAGAACTAGCAATTATTATTTTTTTCTTTGTTCTACGGCAGAGACAATATATGCTTTTAGGGAAAAAGGTGTCATCTGCGCTCGTTTCTATGTATTTCCATGTACAACAAAACACTATGAGGTTTTAGTTTGTTTCAATGGCCATTGCAACGTAAGCTCACTCGCCCCTTCGAGGCACCTCTTTGTACAGAAAAAATGGCATCTCGCCCATACGGGAGCGGCTGCAACAGCCAGGAGTTTTCCCTTATGTTTTATACATTAACTGGGCTGTTACTCCTGGCTGTTGCAGCCGCTCCCGTGAGTATGGGTGCGGCGCCATTTTTTCTGTATGTATGTATATTATGCTTGTAACACCAGTTCGTCGTTTTGCAGCTGTTCCTTTTTCCACGTTTTTGTTTTTAACCCCAAACGGGAAGTGTTTGGTGCGTGTATAAATAAAACCCACCATCTTTCTGCCTCTCCTTAGCTGAAAAGCAGCAGGAGGGGCATGGAGCTGCTCAGTAGAGCGGCCTTTTGGTACATTGGTTAGGTACTCACTCTACAAAGAGGTGCCTTGAAGGGGCGAGTGAGCTTACGTTGCAATGGCCATTGAAACAAACTAAAACCTCATAGTGTTTTGTTGTACATGGAAATACATAGAAACGAGCGCAGATGACACCTTTTTCCCTTATGTGTTATACATTAACTGGGATGTTACTCCTGGCTGTTGCAGCCGCTCCCGTGAGTATGGGCGCAACGCCATTTTTTCTGTATGTATGTATATTATGCTTGTAACACCAGTTCGTCGTTTAGCAACTGTTCCTTTTTCCATGTTTTTGTTTTTAATCCCAAATGGGAAGTGTTTGGTGCGTGTATAAATAAAACCCACCATCTTTCTGCCTCTCCTTAGCTGAAAAGCAGCAGGAGGGGCATGGAGCTGCTCAGTAGAGCGGCTTTTGGTACATTGGTTAGGTACTCACTCTACAAAGAGGTGCCTTGAAGGGGCGAGTGAGCTTACGTTGCAATGGCCATTGAAACAAACTAAAACCTCATAGTGTTTTGTTGTACATGGAAATACATAGAAACGAGCGCAGATGACACCTTTTTCCCTTATGTGTTATACATTAACTGGGCTGTTACTCCTGGCTGTTGCAGCCGCTCCCGTAATATATGCTTTAACATATCAAACAAACAATGTCACTGCACTAACTGAACTAAGAAAACAGATTCTACTCCCTCTTTTTAGTTTTCCCAAAAATAAAAGTCGTAAAAGTCATTTTGGCTCTTTTTTTGTTGTGGGGGGGGGGCTCACCTACAGGCTCCTCAAATGCAAATCCAGCCCTAAAAATATTTATATTATTGATCAATTAATAATTAAATAGCCCTTAATAAAGAATAAGCATGCCACATCATAAATTAATTTGGCAAGTCCATTAAAGGGAGTTCTAGTAATTAATATGGAAGGTGAGTAGTGGATAGCAGGATACAGGAGGCTTCTGGTGACCCCTTCATCACCAGAAGATATTGAGGGAGACACAGAGTGTGTGGGGGCATAGAAAGAAACACAGACCCCGCAGCTTAACTCTGTTGTCACTGAGAAGAGAGGAATGCAGACAGGAGAGCAACAAAGAAAACAATCAAAGGAGGCAAAACTAGTGAGATGGCCAGGAGAGCGAGGGTTAAAGTGAAGAATTTTCAGCATATTTATTTTATTTATTTATAAAGTATTTTACCAGGAAGGATACATTGAGATTTCTCTCGTTTTCAAGTATGTCCTGGGTTCAAGAACATTGAAGTGTTACAGTTACAGTAATTCGTGAAGGGGCAGTAAGAATCGCAGTCAGAAGCAACATGACATTCCATGATCAGCATATTGAGCTGATACCTGCTGTTGGAAACTATTAGCGGCACAAATTTATTTTTAAATCATGCTCCCCTATGAAAATTGCGCCCAGGGCCACCGCTCCCATGGCCTCCTCCCCCATGCTACACCACTGACAAGAATTAGAAGTTACAAGTTACAAGAAGCAGCTCTTTTATTTATCCTGTGTGTAATGTTGTTTGGCTAATGTGCTGAATAAAAAGGTCTTCCAAGAAAGCCTGTCTAAATGAGACACCAACATTTATTCTCATACAAATGGAAAAAGGAAATCCAGGCACTCTAGAAGGATAGTATAATGGTTTACTGCAGGTAAAGTGACAATGTTTCGGCTGGTTGAAGAGCATTGAGAAAGGCTTTCCAACCATCAAAAAGGTTGTTACTTTTCCTGCAATAAATTGGCATAATATCCTTCTGGAGTGTCTGGATTTCATATATTTTTTCATTTTGTGCCACTCAGGTGTCCATGAGCAATCATTTAAGGTTACAGCATATAATTTGAAGTATGTTGATCTTGTATTGGTGTGTACTATCTATTTGTTGTATTGCATGAACCAAAATGATGTCGTCTTACATGCACAGACACACCACAATAACATAAACCACTCCAAACATACAATCATTTGCAATAATCAAATATACAAATACAGCTGAGAGATTACATTGAAATGAGAAAAATAACATTAGAATGCTTACCAGTGAGTGAGTGAGATGGAGCGCTCTCCTGGAAAGGCGTGTCTCTCTAAGTTCCTGTAAGTCTCTGTCAAATGATAATCAGCTAAGCAGTGTAACATCCAGCTCTCAACGACGCTTTGGGTGGACCTGCCCAATATTGTTGGCAGTATATGAATGAAATACGTGTACAAACACCTGAAAAACGATACTTGAATTCCAATAGGATGTGTTTTTACAAACTTAACTAATGGAATTATTTGTGTGTTTGTGTAACATTGGTTTCAGTTTCCTTTACTGGCTTAGAGCGTTAGTAATTTAAATAATATTTGAAAAATGCCTGGGGTGGAACCATCCAAATGCTAATTTAGGAGTTCATATTTTTTATTTTTTTATTTTTTATTAAATATTTGTAAAATTACAAAAAGAAAAGACATTCACAAAATCAAACTGGTAAAGAAAAAGCCACGCAGGGCTTGCATAGTCTAGAACGAGTAAACGTGCAAGATAACAGAAGAGTAACTAATAACAGGTCAAAATAAGTTGTTGGGACTTAGTGCTAAACTAGAAGGCAAAAGAAAAAAAAAAAAAAAGGCCGTAAGACTGCCATAGAAAACTCAGGGCTCAGTCCCGTTAGTAGAAACAAGTAGTCCAGAATGTCCAGAGAACTCGTAAACAAGAATATAAAAAAAGGGGGAAAAAAGATGGGGGGATAAAATCGTGATCAGCCCGGCTGAACCTGCGTGATGTCCATCGGGATACCTGCTTTTTCCAGGGTGATCAAAGCCGTGTCGGGGTCGGAAATCGTATGAGGAATATTAGTGTGTGTCACAACAAGGGAGCCGGCGAGACCCCATCTATAGCGGATCCCTTTCCGTCTAAGGATAGCAGTAACGTCCTGGAACCGTCTGCGGGCCAGTAAGGTCAAGAATGGTAGGTCGTGATAAAGAGCGAGAGTAGAACCCTCGAACTGCACCGAATCTCGTGCGCCAGGGGCAGTCATGATCTTGACCTTCAGGGCAACTTCCCGGAATGCCACCACAACATCCCCAGGCGCTCCCTTCGCAGACGCCGCAGGTTTCCGGACCCTGTACACCGAGCCGACGATATCAAGGGTGTCAGAAGGCAGTCCAGCAACCTGGATAGCCAGGCGAGTCACATACGGCTGTAATTCCTCCGCTGATATCGAATTCGGTATGCCCTTGACCCTGATATTGCGACGTCGATGTCGAGCTTCAAGCGTTTCAACAGAACGGGATCTCAACCTGTGAGCGGAGCGCGGCCACCTGGCCAGATATACGGGTCTGTTCCATTGCCACATCTGCAGTTTTAGCTTGAACTTCAACCACCTGAGCGTGAACCTCCTTCACCTCTGCACAAATCGCTGCCACCTCCGGCTTCCACATGTCCCGTATGTCATCTAAGAGTTTGCATAGATCCCCTTTTGTTGAGGGGAGATGGTCATCTTCCACAGGTGTCTGAGCTACCTGCAGCAGGTCTCCAGGGTCGGTGGCTCTAACTCGGGTCCCTGACCCTTGCTGCTTTTGCATTGACCCGAGCCGTCGTTCCGACATCGCGTTGCTGTCAGCGGATAGTTGCCGATCGCTAACCGAGTCCTCCCCAGAGGAATCCCTAGTAGCCAGCGAAGACACTGAAGATGCTGCTAGTGCGGCCTTACGCTTCTTTTGTGCCCTCTTTTTTGCTGCTGCCGTCAGAGGCTTTTGTCCCTTCGTCTGGGGTGGAGGGGTGATCCAAGACATCCCAGTATCTCCACCCTGGGGCCAGGTGCAGTCTTTCTCTCCGTCCGAGTCATAGCCCGGGGGGAGAGATGAACAAATAGGCCCCCCTACCATAACATCCCGAATGTCCTGTTGGCGAGGACCTCCCTTCTGGATAGGTCTTTTAGGCATATTTTACCCCTTCCAGCGGTATAGATCAGTACTCTAGGAAACTCCGCAGGCACGCACGAGGGCCTCCAAAATGGCCGCCGTCACCAGGCCCAAATCACCTCCGGGACCAAAATATCTCCCACGGAGTGCTCCAAGGAAAGGCTGTTACGTCCCTTGGGTCTCACCAGAACCTCCGAGGTATGTTGGGATCTTTATGTGAGCAAACGAGCGGGTAAATCTTAGTTGCAGCCGGAGCTGCAGCAGAGCTGGACAAAAACGCTACTGCTCGTTGCCACGCTAGCTCCACCCCCCAGGAGTTCATATTTTAACCTCTTCACTACAGATTGTGTCTGGAAAGATTAACTAATACATAAAACATAAAGGAGGTACAATACGGAACTATATAATCTACACTCAGGACTTCCATCAGGGGATGACAGCCCACAGCATGTTAAGGGGCCCAGTGGCAGTTTGTCTGAATGCCATCATGGAGGAGGTCAGGTTCTGGTACCGGCAGAGCAGGTTTGTAAGTCCAATGTGTAGTGTGTTTCTCTCACATGGAAGGGTGGAGGTGGTAACAGGACATAAACTGACTTGAGACACCAGGAGCCTTGTAGATAAGACCCTGGTAGATAAGAGACCGGTGATGCAAGACATGTGTGTATGTCTCCTGTTGAGCCAAAATGAAAGTGTACTGATGTCACGTCCCACGCTGTCTGCGTTGCTCAGCAGCCGACAGCATCTTCCACGCTGTTTGCTGGCTGGCCGTTGAGTAAAGAAGCGTCTGGTAGCGATCACGTGTTGCGGCCGTAGGCAGGGCCCGGCGTGATGATGAGGCGGCCGCCAGGTTTAAAACCTCTCGTCTAGGGCTAGGCTATGCTCATTGCATTGACGCGGTTTAACACTCTTCTCAGTGTTCGTTTTGATTTATTAACCCCTTAGTGACTGGGCGGTTTTACGCAAATCCGTCCTTTAGTGCCCGCTGCTGTTTTTACGCTTCTGTGCTGTTAGTGTTTAGGTCAAATTTTCCTCTTACTCGTTTATGCAACCCACACATATTATACACCGTTTTTCCCGCCATTACATTGACTTTCTAAAAATACCATTATTTCCATCATATCTTATAATTTACTATAAAAAAATAAGAAATATTCTGAAACAAATGGTAAAAACACACTTTTTTGTAATTTAATCCCCAAAATCTACAACCAGCAAAAAATACCCCAGCTAAATAGTTTCAAAAGTTTGTCCCAAGAATGGAAATACCCAAGTTTTACATGTGTTTGCTTTTTAACCCCATCACTGCTGAGCCAGTTCACCTATGTGCGCTGAGCTCATTCTGACTGTTTTATGCTCATTATTTTTAGATGACAGCCTAGGTCCTATTTAACTAAACCCCCAGACAATTTAAAAAAAAAAAAAAAAATTTAATTTATTTTTTAAAATTCAATTTTTACACCAAACCTGTTTATCTTTGGTATCATTGGAAAGGCAATGATCAGGCTTTTCAAAAGATGTCAAACATGACCCTCTAGCAGCCATGGATAGGGAGATAAGGGGATCCAAATGATCCCCCTATCTCCACAATTAACCCACATCTCCATTTTTGTTACATCGTCTCTGGCTTGTCTGACTTCTCTCCAGGCTCTTAACCTTTGGCATTAATGACACTCTACCCTGGCGATATGACCCTCTGGCATACGGCTGACACTCTACCCTGGTGATACAACCCTTGGCATTCATGTGACTAATTCTGCTGCTAACCGCTGTTGGTTATCTGTGTCATTACGTGGTGTCCGCCAGGTTTAAAACCACTCATCTAGGGTATGCTCGTTGCCCTGACGTGGTTTAACACTCCTCTCAGTGCTCGTTGCAATTTTTTCATTGATTTTTGTTATATCGACTCTGGCTTGTCTGATTTCCCTCCCAGCTCTTAACCATTGGTATTCCTGACACACTACCCTGGCATGTGTTTGATCCTGCCAGGAGAGCCAAGTCAGCAGGGAAGGCTCTGTTCAGGATCAGACAAGACATTAGGCGAGTCTTGGATTACGCCATAGAATTCAGAACACTGGTCTCAGACGTGCAATGGACCAATGAGTCCCTGGTACTGGCATTTACAGAGGGCTTAAGTAGGTCATCAATGCACAAGTTAGCACATATGAGGTTGCCAGAGTTATTGGAAGATCTTATTGAATATTGCATGGCCTTGGATTCCCAGATCTGAGACAGGAGGGCTCCCAGAGATAAGCCTAAGAGGTCACTACCTAATGCCCCCTCTGTATATGTTCCCCCTGCTTGTGTTTCTTCTAGAGTAGATCATACTACTTCTGAACCAATGCAGATAGGGAATACAAGTATAACAGAGGAAGAGAGGCAGTATAGACAGTATAGGCAGTATAGGCAGTCACACCGTAACCCCTCTGAGGATATGAATCTGATACAGGCGTCAGTGGCAGTGCACCCAGATATTGTGCCTTTAGTGCCAGGCATGCAAGTACTATCATACAGTAACCCCTCTGTGGTATTGTGGAAGAATGCAGGGGTGGACCATGCGGTCCTATATTAAAAAGATATGAATCTGGGAATGGGCGTCAGTGCACCCAGATATTCTGCCTTTGGTGCAAGACTGCCAGGGCAGCAAGTATCATCATACAGTAACCCCTCTGTGGTATTGTGGAAGAGTGCAGGGGTGGACCATGTGGTCCTATATTGAAAAGTTTTTTATCTGGTAATGGGCGTCAGTGCACCCAGATATTGTGGCATCCTAAGTGGATATTGTGGCATCCTAAGTGGACGTTTAGAGTTGATTTCCTGGAGTTTTAACCATGATGCCCTATGCCATCCACCATCATGATCCCTAATTCCTGTGTCTCCTCTCTCCAGAGGTAAGACTCTATCACCCAGTATCCACAGACACCCACATCTCAACTGATCCCCTGCATACTTTTGCTGGTAAGACTCTATCACCCAGTATCCACAGACACCCACATCTCAACTGATCCCCTGAATACTTTTGCTGGTAAGACTCTATCACCCAGTATCCACAGCGACCCACATCTCAACTGATCCCCTGCATACTTTTGCTGGTAAGACCCCCATCACCCAGTATTTGCAGGCACCCACATTGTAACGTTACCTTGGTCTCTTTTTTTTATTTTTGTCTTCCACCATTTGCTTTGCTAATTAGCATGTAAATCTCCTGCCCTATTGACACAGCCCATCCAGCATCAGGTGTTTACCTTTTAACTGCCTGAATGCAATTAGTCTGCCCTATATAACAGCTGAGACTGGCTCCATTTGAGCTGTGGCTCTTGTGACATCCCCAAGTGGCATCCTAAGTGGACGTGTAGAGTTGATTTCCTAGAGTTTTATCCATGATGCCCTATGCCATCCACCATCATGATCCCTAATTCTCCTCTCTCCACAGGTAAGACTCTATCACCCAGTATCCACAGACACCCACATCTCAACTGATCCCCTGCATAGTTTTGCTGGTAAGACTCTATCACCCAGTATCCACAGACACCCACATCTCAACTGATCCCCTGCATACTTTTGCTGGTAAGACCCCCATCACCCAGTATTTGCAGGCACCCACATTGTAACGTTACCTTGGTCTCTTTTTTTTATTTTTGTCTTCCACCATTTCCTTTCCTAATTAGCATGTAAATCTCCTGCCCTATTGACACAGCCCATCCAGCATCAGGTGTTTACCTTTTAACTGCCTGAATGCAATTAGTCTGCCCTATATAACAGCTAAGACTGGCTCCATTTGAGCCGTGGCTCTTGTGACATCCCTAAGTGGCATCCTAAGTGGACGTTTAGAGTTGATTTCCTGGAGTTCAGTGGCATCCTATGTGGACGTTTAGAGTTGATTTCCTGGAGTTGGGGGACTGGAGGAAGGAACTGCAAGGCCCACTTTTTACTCTGGGTAAAGCACATCTATATCATGCTTTCTCTCACGCTTCTACTCTTCACTTCTACCTTTCTCCTTAAATGGAACTCCTGCCCCTCTACCCCGCCCCTACACTATCTGCATCTCTCCCTCCCTCCTCTCGTCCCACATGATGGCCTCACATGAGCTCCTTTGTTTCCTCAGAACATGGTCTCCCTC
Organism: Leptobrachium leishanense; assembly: GCA_009667805.1. NCBI lineage: Eukaryota > Metazoa > Chordata > Amphibia > Anura > Megophryidae > Leptobrachium > Leptobrachium leishanense. Next base: position 503,916,884 of record CM019063.1, on the reverse strand, counting down.
TAACTCTCGTGCTGCCAATCACTCCCACAAATCCCATTCCCACCTTCTCTTTCTCTCCCTCCTGCTGTTACTCTATGCAGGTGACATATCCCCTAACCCTGGCCCCACAACACATCCAATACTTCCCTCTCATCCTATCTCCATCGCACATAAATCACCTCCCTGCAAGCCCAGCAACCTCATTCCCATAATCCCTCAGCTCCTGTCATCTTTCTCCTGCGCCCTCTGGAACGCTCGCTCTGTGTGCAACAAACTCACAGCAATCCATGACCTCTTCCTTTCAAACTCCTTCAACCTCCTAGCTTTAACTGAAACCTGGCTAACTCCCTCTGACACGGCCTCCGTTGCTGCTCTCTCACTTGGCGGTCTACACTTGAGCCATACCCCCAGACCGGGTGAGAGAAATGGTGGCGGGG
>CM019063.1:503730939-503916368 GCA_009667805.1 Leptobrachium leishanense | reverse complement strand
GCTCTTCAGAATGCTCAAAGACAAGGGTTAATGGAGATTGTCCATTCTGGATTGTTCATCTGCTCACCACATAACAGCCATGAGTTAGCTTGCACTTCCTGGATTTCTAAGAGCTGTTTACTTCCTGGTTTCTAAATTGCCTGTAGTTTCTTAAAATGACCACTAGGTGGACTTACCAAAATCAAAGAGCTTAACTGATATTCACCTGGAGACAGAACACTGTGACTTCTTCCCATGCAGATCCAATGTTCCTAATACACTGTAGAATGTTCTCGCTCTTCCAGAAGTCGCATAGTGTTACTGCATCTCCATCTATTGCAGCTATTGCCTGAGCAAAAGTATCACGCAGGTAGTACGCCTTGAAGTTGGAGATTGCACCCTGATCCATAGGCTGAACCACAGCTGTTGTGTTGGGAGGCAGAAACACCACCTTTACATCTTGATGTATGTCTTCTAGGTGAGGAGCATCTTGATGTAAGTCTTCTAGGTCAGGAGCATCTTGATGTAAGTCTTCCAGGTCCAGGAGCATTATCACGTAGCAGCAGCATTTTGTAGGGAATAGATTTTTTCAAGGCAATAGGCTCAAACTTCTCAGATGAAGCAATTAGAAAACCATTCTTCACATAACACAATGGTCATTCAGGCAGTGGCATCACTAGGGTTGGTGTCACCCGGTGCGGTAACTCATGGTGTCACCCCCCCCCCGAGTTTGACATTTTTTTTAACTACTCTTACTCATAAAGCAGTACTCCCATATAATACTGAATGCTCATAATACACGGCGCACATTACGGTGAGGTTTATTGCTGTGCAGCTCTCTCATATACTCACACACAAATTTTGGTGAACTGCCAGCAAGTACGGTGCCTGTTCGGCAGTGAAAGTCCCCATAGAGAAGTAATGGTAAATCTGTTCAGAGACATCGAACAGCAGAGAAATGTCCTGATGTTCAGTGGTTTCATTAGACAGGTTTATTCAGGCAAACACCATCAGGGCTATTCAGAGAGAGGTGAAAACCTTGAGAATTGCCAGGAGAATGAACATTCTAGACTAAATAGCCAATTTGGAAAGTGAGATAAATGGGAGAATTTTTCTGGTTTGACTATTTTCAATTCTACAGTCATTCTCAAGGTTTTCACCCTTCTCTGAATAATCCTGCATAGGTTTCAATGTTAAAAATATTCCCGTTTATACCAAATATCTAATAAAACGTTTATTCCATTAATCTGTGGTAAAAAGTCTCTTTTAGGGATGTGCATTTCGTTTCAGACCGATTCGTTTTTTTCACAAATCGGCCCGAATTTTCAGAATTGGAAATCATTTTCGTTCAATTCATAATTTTGGTTCCACTTCGGTAATTTTCAAAAAATGCTTAAAATATCCTAAAAAAATCTAGAAATAAAGAGACTCTTTACTACAGAATATAATAATAAACGGTTTATTAGATATTGAATTAAAACGGCAAGAATTTTTAACATTGAAGTCTATGGGGCAAAACATTTCCCACACCGAATACACGAAAATGTCTGAAATCACGAAAAAAAAAGTCGATACGAAAAATGAGCCAATCCGAAAACACGAAAATTTCCGATTTCACGAAAAAAAAAAGTCGATACGAAAAACGAGCCGAAACGGAAATCGGCTGAAACGATCTGAAATGAAAATTGTTGAATTACGAACGAAAAGAGCCGAAACTAAAAAAAATTGGTGCACATCCTTAGTCTCTTTATTTGTTGATTTTTTTTCTTAGTATCTATTAGGCATTTTTCAAAAAAAATTCAATTTTATTTCCTTTCTAATAGCGTTTTTTTCTGTAACAGCCCTTTTTATTATCATCCATAGGATCTTATATGTTAATTCCAGACAGTTTCGTTCAGTAGTTTTTTTGAAAACAGCGGGGGATGGGTTTGTGGTGGCAATCGGTGGCTGATTCCCTGCACTTCAGGGACCTTGCGGTGAATTCACCAGGGAAAATTGATTACCTGAAGTGCAGGGAACAACAAAACACTGAAATGTCTGCGTCATTTCGGTGCTCTGTGAATATCTCCTTTAGTGGTGTTTTTTTTGCTGCACCCTGGAAAGTGCCAGCCTAGGCCTTGCCTACCCAGGACATACTTGAAAATTACAGAATTCTCAATGTATCCTTCCTGGTAAAATAGTTTTGTGTTAAAAAAAATAAAAAAAAATTATTATTATATTTTTGTTGGGTGTCACCCTAGGGGGTGGTGTCACCCGGTGCGGGCCGCCCCCCCGCCCCCACCTAGCGATGCCAGTGCATCCAGGTCCTGTGGTTCCTCCTAAAATAGACTGAATAATCTCAGTATGATAAATGAGGAAGGACTTTAACATGAATCCGGCTGCATTACCTCCAAGAAGAAGTGTGATCCTGTCCTTGAATGCCCTAAAGTCAGGCATCACCTTTGCCTCTTTGTGGATGCAAGTGCGCTCTGGCATTCTTTTCCAAAAACAGGCCTGTTTCGTCCACATTGAAAATTTACTGAGGTAGATATTCCTCATCTACTATGATCTTGCCTAGTTTGTCACAAAAGTTTTCAGCAGTATCAACATCGGCGCTCGCAGCTTACCCACTCACACACACATTATGTAGGCCAAACCTGCATTTGAAAATGCCGAAACCAGCCTTTGCTTGTGTTGAAATTCTCAAGGTATTCCTCTTATTGTTCCTTTTAGGCTACTAAAAATACTGATTGCTTGAATTGTTAGTAGGCTCCTAGGAATCCTTTTCTGGATTTGGTCCTCTATCCAGATCATCGACAGCTTCTCCATGGGGTGGATTGGCCCTTGCCGCTTTGTGAAAATGGTTGATTTTATTCCGGTCGCTCCTTTGACCGCAAATCCTATTCTTGTCTTTAAGGATTGTGGAAACTGTAGAATGTGTAAATCCTTCTTCACTTGCTATTACACAGACTCCCCCCCCCCCCACCTTCATAGGCATTTACAATTCTCAAAAAAAACTAACTATAAATAAGAGCCTTTTTACTGCAGAATATTATAATCAACGGTTTATTAGATATTAAAACGGGAATATTTTTAACATTTAAGCTTATGGGATTCGCCTGAATAATCCTGTCGAATGAAACCACCGACCAGCAGGGCAATTCGGCAACTTTTCACTGCTGGTTTGTGTTCTCAGAATAGACAAAGCATTGCTTCATTATGGGGATTCACTGCCCTCGAACAGGCAGCGAACAGGCACCGTATGTGCAGGCAATTCGCCAACATTTGGCGAACTGCCTGCTCTCTGAATAGCCGAATGGCCAGGAAAGGTAACCATACGCTGAATTTCACTGTTCGGGTACCTGTCGGCCACAATTCAGATATCTTTGAATAACCCTGACAGAAACAGAAGTGACATGTAATTACATATGCGCGGATCATCGTTCATCGCGTATCTCTGGTCATAACCACAATTGCGCACATGTCGCCCAAACGTAAGTACGGTTCGTCGCAAGTCACGCATTGACCGTTGCAAGGGTTGGTCATCGCAAGTCGCGTAACTCAAGGACTGTCTGTATATGTCAAATGACCCACCTAATTTAACTAAAACACATCTAACCTCTAAAAACAGAGTTTGTTGACCCCATTATTTAGAAATGGTTTTACATTAACTTTGTGTTATTGTTTATTAATGTTTATGTATTTTTCTAATTTATAAATGTATATTCATATATATTTATAATTTTGAATATAACCAACTGTTTATGCCTATGACCCACTTACACTTATGACATGTGGGATAGATTGCAATGAATTTGTTTTGAATATTGGAAGGTTTAAAAACTTTCGATAACAGTTTTCCAACTTAGGAAAAAAATCACAATCCAGCTGATCTTAATGGGACACTACCACTTACATAAGCTGTAACTAAATTACTTGTGTATTTATTTATTTATAAAGTATTTTACCAGGAAGGATACATTGAGATTTCTCTCGTTTTCAAGTATGTCCCGGGTTCCAGAACATTGAAATTTTACAGTTGTTACAGAAATACAAAGTAATACAATGCAAGATATTAAACACAAATATACAGATTAATAGAAAATAAATATGTAAGTAATATACAGGGTTATTCAGAGAGAGGTGAAAAGCAGGAGAATGACTGGAGATTGAGAATTGAAAATTCTAGGTCAAAATAGCCAATCCAGCAAAAAATTCTCCCATTTATCTCACTTTCCAGATCAGCTATTTTGACCTAGAATTTTCCATTCTCCAGTCATTCTCCTGGTTTTCACCTCTCTCTGAATAACCCTGATATTCACTATGTTACATGTTTACAGGTGCATTATGTATATAGTCATATGTTACATGTTTACAGGTGCATTCTGTATTGAGGTATGTTAATAGGGAGTGACTTTAGACTGGGGGAAGATTTGATGGCGTCTGGGAAGTTATTCCATAATTGCGGTGCTCTGTAGGAAAATGAGGATCGAAACACTTTCTTTTGGTATTGTGGTATTGCAAGTAAGGTGCTGGTCCTGGATCTGAGGTTATAGGATGAGGAAGCTGCTGGGGGAAGCAGCCTATTCAGGTAGGGTGGTAGCTTCCCAGAAAAGCTCTTAAACACCAGGTTGGAAAGGTGAAGGGGGCGTCTAGATTCCAGCGATGGCCAATTTAGCTCTTTTAACATGTCACAATGGTGGGTCGTGTAGTTACATTGTAGCACAAATAGCATTACAAACAAAAGCAACTTATAAAACGCATGCTGCTGTTTTTTTTCCCTTTGTTTTAGGTAATTGTATGTAAAAAGGAAATATAAAGTTAGAAAAAAAATCTCCTGTTTCCATTTTGTGGATACAACAATAACCCTTAGCAGGTTAATAACAAGTACCCATGTCAGGCCACCCAGAATGCAAAAACGTGTTTGGTAAAAATTAATACTGAATATGGAATAGTCTTTGAAGGTGATGCAATAGGACAATCACATCACGTGACGATTTAGGCCGGGGTCAGACCAGCGCACTTTTAACGTGCGTTCTGGCGCACTTAATTACGGCCGCAGTAGCAGCAGATGACTGGCAAAGACGGCCAATATACGATGTACGGCCGCACAAAAGTCCGGCCGCGCAACGCAAGTGGAATTTGAACGCATTTTTTCGAGAACGCAGAACCGCTAGTACGGACGTACAGAGTGCGCTGCGGCTGCATAGCGGCGTGTTTGCGTGATTAGGAGATGTCAGACGCTGTTAATGTCCAGCCTACATAACGTCCAGACGCAAAAAGTGTTTTACTGACGATCCGTAATAAATCACGCACGAAAATGCGCGTCGTCTGACCGTTTTTGTGCATTCCGTGAAAAAATACGTCAATGCGTTCGGACGCACTTTTTGATGTTCGCGGGGAAAAATGCTTTCGTTTGACCCTAGCCTTACACTCACCAATAGTGTGTGAGTTTACATTTCGTATGTGTGTGTGTGTGTGTTTATAACTCTTTTTTATAACTATGACAGATTCAAAAACTGACGAGTGTATTAAATCTGACGGAGCACTATACACGCCCACTGCTTTTGAAGAACATGGAGGAAAGGGAAGCAGTAAAAACTGGCAGCTATCCATTAGGTTCAGCGGATTGCCACTGAAAAAGCTTTTTATGGTACGTAAATTCATAGCTGTTAAATGGTTTTGATGTTTCAATGGAAATGCTATCCAATGTCTTGCAAAATATATAAATTATTTTGTGATTACTGTTAGGTGATCTGTATATAGGGTCGCCAGATTAACCAGTGCCTGCCATTCTGTAAAGCTTGTTTCGGTGTATTCATTTCTTCAGACAGCCTTACAAGAATTCAGGGCTGGTAAGATCGCGGTACTTGAGTGGCCACAGATTCTTGGAAATTACACAGTCTGCAAAAAAACCTCTAGATTGTTGCAGGCCCGTTTTTAACATTGATTGGACCCTGAGCAAACATTTTCTTCCCCCCCCCATTAGCCCGCCCACCGCATAATTTTGCTCCCCAACACCCAAAACCCCCCCAAAAAACACAAATACATCATGGACTGGTCTCAAAAAGCTTTAATAATGTAAAAATAAAGAACTGGCTCAAAAACAAGTCCTTATGCCAATTATAGCCATTTCTAGGCTCTTTCTCATCATATTTCTATTAACAGTTACATGTTCTTGGGAGAAAAGGCATGTTAATATCTTAATAACTTTCAGTAATAAAGTGCAATTGAACATTATTATGTTTCAAGTGTAAAACAAATGGCTATATAGTCTAATAATACAAAAATCTGAATTATATGTACCCAGCACAGACGCCCCAGAAATATATGTACTCAGCACAGGCCCTCAGAATTATATGTACCCAGCACAGGCCCCTAGAAATATATGTATCCAGCACAAGCTCCACATAAATATATCCAGCACAGGCCCCCACAAATATATGTATTCAGCACAGGCCCCACAAATATATGTATCCAGGACAGACTCCCCCGAAATATATGTATCCAGCACAGGCCCCCAAAAATATATGTACCCAGAACAGACCCCCCAGACATATATATATCCCGCACAGGCACCCAGAATTATATGTACCCAGCACAGACCCCCAGAAATATTCTTACCCAGCACAGACCTCAGGATCAGGTGACCTGCGTGTTCCTCCAAGCGCCAGCATTCTGCTCCACACGTACGCCAGCTTCTGAAGGCTGTGACGCGCTCTCCTGAGATCTTGCCAGTAGGCCGCGTTACAGCCTTCACAGGATGGCAGCCACGTGAGTGAGCACACGGGCGCTCGCAAGAAGACATGGCCAGTCGAGGGGCTGCTAGTGAAATGCCGTTAATGCAGTCCACTAGCAGCGGCAGCGGTCATCCACGGTTTACGTGGGGCCCTCAACAATGACTGGGCCCGTGGCAACTGCCCCTTTTGCCCTGCATTAAAGACGGTCCTGGATTGTTGCCATTGACATATGTTGTGAGGCATCTTACGTCATTTTAACACATGCTTTTCCAAAGTGTAAGCCATTTTGTTCATGGGATTGCTATCCTCGTGGCTGTGCTGCCACATAGCGCTCGCTTCCTGCATGTGCTGCGATGATGGGATACCTCACTGATTTAGGAGAATCCTCTTTAGGGACCAAATTGAATAGCTTTATTGAAGGTCACGGGAGCTTATGATTCCAATGTCAGAGCATCTCCCTTCATTATAAAGGTCCTCTGCTTGACACCAAAGGTCTAAAAAAAAAAAGCACTTCCTCTTTGCCATGGTCTCTGACAAATGCATCTTCTAAAGTAGTGGTTCTCAAACCTGTCCTCGGGTCCCTCAACCAGGCCAGATTTTGCAGATCACCTTAGGGAAATGCAGACTGAATCCTGAATAGTGATGGACTGAACACCGTGTTCGGTTCACATTCGAACATCCGAAAAAGTTCGACCTCGAACACAATTCGAACACAATGCAAGTCAATGGGGCTCGAACGTTCAAAAATTAAGGTCCCCTCCATAGGGCATATATGCAAGATATTGGCCATAAAAGGTGTATGGGGGTCCGGGTACTGCCCTGGGGAACAGGAAACAATGGAAAAAAAAATGTAAAAAGTTTTTAACCCTGTCACTGCTGAGTGCTGAACCATTTCACCGCTGTGCGCTGAGCTCATTTTTACTGCTTTTGCTCACGTTTAAATGCGATTTGAAGCCGTGGGAAATGTTTGACCAACAATGAGTGGGAAATGTTTATGAATTCCATAGGCTTCAATGTTAAAAATATTCCCGTTTTAATTCATTATCTAATAAACTATTTATTGTTGTATTCTGCAGTAAAGAGTCTCTTTATTTTTAGATTTTTTAGGATCTTTTAAGCTTTTTTTTTTTTAATCCCCCCCCCCGAACTTTCAGCGAACGTCCCGAAAAGTTTGCGAATTTGAGCAGCCGATGTTGGAATCGAACCTTGAACCGATTCGAACCGGCAGCCCATCCCTAATCCTGAAATTACTGAGCAAATCATATCACCTATGCTGTGCTTAAGGTATCTGTCAAACTTGGCGTGTCAGGGGTTCCTGAGGACAGGTTTGAGAACCACTGTACTAAAGTGTGGATCTGTCCCTCCAATCCCATTACTGCTGGCCTCACCTTTGCAAGCTGCACTCTAACCATCTCTTTGATGATGGAGAGGAGCTCTATCTTGACTTTTTGCCATCAAGGAGGCTGAAGTTGAGTGGAGGACTGTCTGTATAAAATCACGTTTTCAGGGAAGTTAGACACGGTGGCCGCATTTTCTATGACTCCTAGTTAGATGGTTACAGGGAGAGCTTCCAATTTTGCAAAAAGGATTTGGGGTCAATATAAGAGAATCTTGATCAGGTGGCACTGGTTACCGGAGGCATGTTTGGCTATATCGGAAGAGCAGGATAATTTGAGTAATGGGGAGAAAAAAATAAAAGTTTATGACTTCAATCTTAGAGAGTTTAAGTTCTGGATAGTGTATGTCTCCAAGAGAGAGAGACATAGCATGTTGGTTACATCTGATCTTTCCCCTTTCTCACGATCCGGAGAACGGAAAAGTCTGAGCAACATTTAAATTCAAATGGTGGTACAAATATTGATCCTTTTTGTTTCTTTTTTTCTTTCTACAGTCTAAGAAATTAACCCCACGACCTAAAGGTTCACGTCTCTATCTAAGTAAGTGCAAGTTTTTTCCACCAGGAGTACAGCTAAGCGAGGTCTTCTGATGGGTGGCCACTGTCATCCTCCAGAACCTGTCTGTAATTCGGAATACTATACTTTTTCTTGTGGTGTCGCCCTTTGTTTAATATTTCCAATCCTTTACTGCTTGGTCAATCTTGAAACTTATTTGCACGTTTTACAGTATCAGAGTTGCTCGATATATCCTAGTGATGGTCGCATAATGATACATGTCTATGTGTAGCACATAAGAAAATATGTATCATCCTAAGTAACAGACTATACAATGTAATATAAGGATTATGCGTGCTGTTTTATGCGGGATGCGATTACATAGGCTTGTTCAAAGTGGGTGAAGCCAGTTTTAAAGAGAGGAATCCTGCACACCCTTCCCACAATTTAAAACTTCACTTTTTGAGAGCATAAACAAGTATACAGATCAGTTTTGTATGTAAGGCACAGGCTTGCCTTTTGGTAAACCCTCCTATTTAGTCATAAAGTGATTGCCCTCGATTCTGTTTACTCTGGCACAATCTAGTTTGTTTTTTTAGCACCATCACACCATAACTTGACATGTACAGTAAATACCAACCACACGAGCATCACAACGTTCAGTTACTTCAGCTTAAACAGTACCACATCTTTCCAGCAAATTACATTGCACTCGGCCTAACAAAACCAAAACAGTCCGTCCAGAGACAGTTCTTAACCCTTTCGCTGCTGAGCCATTTCACCGCTGTGTGCTGAGCTAATTTTTACCGCTCTCGCTCATCATGTTTAAACGCAATTTGAAGCCATGTTTTATTATACGACCCAGACATATTATATATCGTTCTTTCCGGCAGACTCCGCAGATTCATAATATATCATTTTTATATGTATATGTCATGTCCTGCCTGTATAGTATAACAAAAAATACGATCAAATTAGAATTTTTAATCATCTACAGCGTGTAATGTGTTTTTTTTCCTTATTTTATCACATGAGCCTTTGCGGTTATATTTTCTATGGGGTGCGCTTGTACAAAAATTAGAAATGGGGACTCATTACATTTGGGGGGGATTACATGATTTTTAGCAAACGCATCCCACAGAAAAAAAATTGTGCAGCATCATTGTTCACATTATAATTGAAATGGGAACAATACTGCTGCATTAATAAAACAAAAAAAAACACGTTTATTTTTAATTTTTTTTTTATTATTTTTATAAAATTTTCTCTTACTTTTAACATGGTCATGTTTGGTATCATTAGAAAGGCCATGCGCACGTTTCTGGAGATGGGGGGTTATCTGGCACTTCAGGGGTTAAAGACAGGCATCACTTGAAAGGGCAGACACTGCCCTTTCAAGCAATGCCTTTCTTTTCTAGCGCCTCCCGATCCTTCAAGCGATCTCCCAGCATTGCCGGGGGGGGGGGGTCGCCTGAAAAATACATTGTGCGATGATGTCATTGACGTCGGGAGGGGTTTAAATTCGGCGTCTGACTTCAAGGAAATCAGAACGCCACGGGACCCCGGAGAGAGAGAGGGGAGTATCTCTGAGGGCTCCTGCTAGCGGAGGACATTAAACTGTGCGGCGACACGGACGTGATGACTGCGTTCGTCTGACGCTAGCCTAAAGGCTGCTACAGTGATGTTGGGAGCGGTGACCATGAAAAAAGGTATTTGAATATGAAAGTGTCACAAATAGTTCTACATATGTTGTTTTAAATAGACACAATTATATTTATTTATGAATATATTTCTCAACTTTCTCTCTGTTATGGTGTGTGTCTAGACTATGCACTTAGGCTGGGTTCACACCTGGGTGTAGCGCTGCGTCGCGCAATGCGTGCGTTTTTTTTCGCGCGTTGCAGAGCGTTCGCGGCTATGATATGGCCGCGAACGCGCTGCTGTATGCCCGAAAAGAAGCTCCCGAACTTCTTTTTGCGTCGGCCGTTTTAAAGCGCGTTCGTGCGCGCTTTAAGGCTATGGTCAGACGAAAGCATTTTTCCCCGCGAACGTGAAAAAGTGCGTCTGAACGCATTGACGTATTTTTTCACTGAATGCGCAAAAACGGTCAGACGACGCGCATTTTCGGGCGTGATTTTGTACGGATCGTCAATAAAACTCTTTTTGCGTCTGGACGTTATGTAGGCTGGACATTAGCAGCGTCTGACATCTCCTAATCTCGCAAACACGCCGCTATGCCGCAGCTGCGCACTCAGTACGTCAGTACTAGCGGTTCAGCGTTCTCAAAAAAATGCGTTCAAATTCCACTTGCGTTGCACGGCTGGACTTTTGTGCGGCCGTACATCGTATATTGGCCGTCATTGCCCGACATCTGCTGCTAGTGCGGCCGTAATTATGTGCGCCAGAACGCACGTTAAAAGTGCACTGGTCTGACCCCAGCCTAAAACGCTTAGGTGTGACATGCCCACATAGGAAATCATGGGATTTCATTGTTTAAGCGTTTTACACCGCGCAGGAGCGCTAACCTTAAAGGGACACCTCCACTTACATAAGCTGTAACTAGATTGCTCGTGCATTACAAACAAACAGCCCTGTATCTAATTTGCTACTCTGGTTGTTGCAATGGACACTCTAATGCACTTTTTCGTGGTTTTATGTCCGTTTTTTTTCGTTTTCGATGTAAGAAAGAATTTACTACATTTTTCCATACAGAAATACAATAGAATAAAAAAAAGGAGAATATAACACTCAGTCAGCAGGTAACGCGCAAATGTGAAAAAAGTACTAAATTCCAAATGTCAAAGCATTAGGGAACAAAACAGTGAAAAAGGAAAAAAAAAAAGGGAAGGGGGTGGCGTTAAAGTCAGAACGGCGACAACATCATTGGACAAATCAACCCACTATACAGCACCCCAGCTCCATCACCCACTGGGAGCTCGAGATCGGCCAGTTTCAGAAGAAGAAGATAAAATTAGGTACCTGTCCTTCCTTCCGTTGATAAAGAGCCAAATCCTGCATAGAGAGAAGCGAACCATCACGAAAGCCGTGCAGTTTCTTCACTGACACTATCAGGGTTATTCAGAAAGAGGTGAAAAGCAGGAGAATGACTGGAGAATGAAAAATTCTAGGTCAAAATAGCCGATTTGGAAAGTGAGATGAAAGGGAGAATTTTTCTGGTTTGGCTATTTTGACCTAGAATTTTCCATTCTCCAGTTATTCTCCTGCTTTTCACCGCTCTCTGAATAACCCTGTATTTGTTTGGGATATTGTTTTTAGTAAAATTTTATTTTTTTCCTAGATTTGTTGATTGTAAGCTCTCGAGCAGGGTCCTCTCTCCTACTGTTCTGTGTGTTTAACTTGCACGTAGATTTGTATTTCTGTCGCACCTATTGCGCAGCGCTACAGAACGTGTAACTGCTGTGTGAATAAAGCGCTAACAAGTATTTATAATCCGCATATCTTTCCTATGACAGAAGCAGCTAGATGGCCTAGAGCGTGTTAACGCAACTGAAGAAAAGCTAAACCACAGAAAAGGTTTGTATTGCTAACAAAGTACAAAACCGTTTGTGTTTCTATTGAAAAATTATCAAATAATATTTCCGCACCAGTGCATTAGTTTGTGGCGCATTTTCTAAGGCCTAGGGACCCTCTTTCTGTTTTATTTATAGAATTTGAGATTAAACTAACAAAGTAAATGACCGTTAGGCCTGTCTTTTAGTCACAGAAACAACAACTCCATCTACATGTGAGAAACAAAGCTTTTCTGTAGGAAACCCCCCTTCAAAAAAGAAAATTGCAATCCTATTGACACTGCATGGGTTAGAGTTGAAGAATGTCTCCTACAGTATGTTGTACTAGCCTAGGGTAATCCTAAAGTGGACCGTTTGCTCAAATGTACCTATAGGAGATACATCATACACCATCCTTACAAATACTGTAAGGATAAAACAATAGTCGTGGGCCGCTGTATCTCTTGTGCAGTAGACATGTCAATTTCCGATTGGTCTGATCTGAAATATGGCCACTTGCAAGTTCAGAATTTAGCATCCAAAATTCCAAATCGTCAATCCATGCCATCTGAATTCAATGTAGGTGAATCAGTCTACATGTATTCGGGACACATCATTTTCAGAGGACGGAAAAAAAAAATATATAAAAAAAATAAAATGCATTCGCTGTGCATTGCAAAATCTTTAACATTAACCCCCATCCTAAGCCAAGCAGAAATTGTAAAACTAAACCTAATACGAATGCTAACCTTAAAGGGACACCTCCACTTACATAAGCTGTAACTAGATTGCTCGTGCATTACAAACAAAACCAGATTATAAAACGCACGCTGCTGTTTTTTTTCCCCCTTGTGTCAAGTAATTGCATGGAAAAAGGAAATATAAAATTAGAATTTTATCTTCTGTTTCCATTTTGTGGGTTTTTACCCATGATGCAACATTTGCCAAAATCCTTTCAAAAAGTTAACTTTACAGCTGTGGTTTAGCTTCTACAGTATTTGACAGACAACGGGGTTGAAGAGCGAATGTTTAGATTAGGCTTCAGGAGGTATATTGTGATGTCCTGGCCACCAGAGATCTGAGATGGCAGCTGAATGAGATAAAACAAGGATCTTAAAAGACTTTTAATATACACACTAGAGATGTCCTTTGAATACATCCCACAAAGTAAAATTATGTGTGTCGGCTGCATGACCCATAGACTCCGTTCTATACTCAATACCACACAGTGAGGAGCGAGTGAGGTAAAGCTACTAATGGGCGGGCAGTTTCCAACACAAAATATCTCACAATGTAGGCACCCAGTGATACATATAGACACATGAGAAAAACACAGCACATGTAAGATATCAGCAACATAAAATAAGCAAGAACATTTCATTTTTTTGGTGGTAGTTCCCTTTAGTCCTATAACAAGCACCAATAGCAAGTCTAATTTTAGATCAGCTAGAAATATTAATCCAAATACTAACTCTAAAAGTAACCATAATCCTAAAACACACACAAATAGTAATCCTATTATTATTATTATTATTTATAAAGCACCAGCATATTCCGCAGCGCTGTACAATAAGCACAGTATAGACAGGGTTACAATACATTGAACAACATTTGACAAACAGTACAGGAGGAGATGAGGGCCCTATTCCCGTAGGAACTCACAATCTGGGAGGGTTGGGGTTGGAAACAGGAGGAGAGGACTGCAAGGTGAGAGTGATTGATGGTTGCGTCAGTGAGTTGGGTGGTAGGCTTCCCTAAATAGGAATGTTTTAAGGGAGCGTTTGAAGGAAGAGAAGTTAGGGGAAAGTCTGACAGTACGAGTGAGAGCGTTCCAGAGAGTGGGGGCTGCGCGTGAGAAATCCTGCAGTCTATCATGGGAAGAGGTGATGCGGGGAGAAGCTAGGCGCAGGTCGCTGTTTGACCTTAGGGAGCGGGCCGGGGTGTATTTGGTGATTAGTGAGGACAGGTAGTGGGGGGCTGAGTTAGTGAGGGTTTTGTAGGTCAGGGTAAGGATTTTGAACTTAATTCTGCAGTGGATAGGGAGCCAGTGAAGGGACTCGCAGAGGGGAGCGGCAGAGACAGAGCGGCGGGTGAGGTGAATTAGCCTGGCGGAGGCGTTCAGGATGGATTGTAGGGGGGAGAGGCGGGAGAGAGGGAGGCCAGATAAGAGATTATTGCAATAGTCGAGTCGGGAGATTAGAAAGTCACTTGTCTGTTCAACTCTAACTCCAACTCTAACTCTAACCTTAACCATGATACTAACCCAAAAGTAGTCCTAAAACAAGAAGAAATACAAACCTTATTTCCAATACTAATCCTAAACCTGTTGAAATATTAGTGAATAATAGGTTTGACTGAAGACAGGGGTGACATGTGTCATGTGCGGTAGGGCATCCAACCAACGATAACTACAACTATTTGAGGTGCAAACATAGGTGTCTCTAGAGAGGGGCCAGCCCCCCCCCCCACCAGGGTACAGCATCCAGCTTCCCCCACTTATTCTGACTGCTGTATCTCCGGCCCAGTGCAGCATCCATGGTCGATTGAGGTGCCGTTAGAAAGAGCAGCGTCTGACCTTTTCAATAATACCCAAAGTGTCCATATTCAGTGTTAAATAAAACCCATAAATAGTAAAATAAAAACATAACAATTTTTTTTTCCATAGTTAAAATGGTCCATCTGTGAAAGGGTTAATGGTCAGACTAACTATTACATTATGTATTACTTTTATTTTTGCCTTGGTTTAGTTGTATATTAAGGGTTAATGGGCAGGCTCCATCGCTCACAGTATACATTTTAATTTTTTCCTTGAGTAATGGCATTTTAGGAGTTAATGGGTAGGCTACATGCCTCGTGTATTCATTTAATGTTTTCCCTTGATTAATGGCATTTTATGGGTTAATAAGTAGGCTACAAGCCTCACTGTGCATATAATTCACATTTTCCCTTGATTAATGGCAGTTTAGGGGTTAATGGGTAGGCTACATGCCACACTTGTTATAATTTTTATTGTATTTCCGGGGTTATTATAGAAGTTAGAATCTAGAGGGTCTATTCATCTTTAGATCCTTTGCTTTTTGTCACGATTAACACATTAACAATTTAAACTTTGAAAAACCCATACGTATAATCAAAGGTTATTCATTTTCTGCGTGCATCATTTTTCCCGTCTGGGCAACAAAATCTTCATTGTATAGACAAAAACATCTATTACAGTCGTCTTTCCATTACTACACATTACTTCAGAAATTTAAATGCGTTTGCAAATCTGAATTTTCTAAAACAATACCTTTTTTTTGTAGGTCAAGAAAACATTGACCAGACAAGTGACTTTCTTTCAAATCTCCTTGAAGATTGCTCTTGCTGCCTTTTCCACAAACTGTAATACATAAGTGAAGACTTCAAGGGCAGCTCCAGTCCTGTGGAATGACTTGCCTCGCCCTATCAAACTCTCCCCTGATCTTCAGGCCTTCAAGAAATCCCTCAAAACCCATCTCTTCAGATTAGCGTACCACATCACCGATGCAACTCATCCCTCTGCTCACACATGAAGCCGCTTCCATTGCCCCACCAATCCCGAACCACTGGCACTAATGATCCTGACATTCAGTAAAATTCCCCTCATCTTCCTCATCCCTAATCCCTCTAGAGTGACTGGAAACTCCTATGAGCAGGGTCCTCTACACCTCTTGTTTCCATCCTAAAAGATCTATTGCCTGTCATCCTGTAAAGAAAGGCCCACCTTTACAGTAACAAAAAGCTCAAGCAAACAACCAGGGAGGGGGCAGAATACAGGGAGAGCTCTGGGATCACTCAGCAGTGTACAGGGATAAGATTCAGGGGATTACCATGGCAGAATCTTCCTGTGCGATACAGATAAAATGTGTTACTATAATTTCCACACACACATATCTTATTTTTATATTCTATTGGTATTTTTTGGAAATACCTCTTTATTATATTAATTTAATTTGACCCAAAGGCCGTTACAGCCTGGATGCTAATAATGCAGACCCCATGTGAAACTGAGCAAAATAAAAGACGCCATTGAGAGTTAAGAACCTTTCATTCCACCAATATTTCTGTGAAGGATAAATCAATACATGAAAACTCACAACTGAACAAACTAGTACACATTTGTGGTTATTCAGAGATCTGAAGTTGCCCCAAAAATGCACCAAAGAGTGAATTTCCCCGTACGTTGCATTTTTGTGGCCATTCGGGTATTCAAAAAGCAGGCAGTTTGCCAAATTTTGGCGAACTGCCAGCAAATTAAACTACTGTTTGACAGCAGTGAAATCCCCCATAGATTAGCAATGGTTAATCTATTCACAGAACATCGAATGGCAGAGAAAGGCCTTATTTTCTGTGCTTTCCTTCGACAGGTTTAATAAGACCAATTCCATAGGTTTCAAATGTTAAAAATATTCCCATTTTTATTCAATCTATATTAAACCATTTATTCTTTTAATAGGCAGCAATGAGTCTCTTTATTTAGGATGTTTTAGGCAAAACAAAATTGTTTATAGGACATTATATGTTAATTCCAGACATTTTCATCTTCAAATTTGACACTTTTTTTAGGCCCGTGTCAGATGAATGCAGTGATCCCGTCCGTGTTGCCGCACATTTTAACTTCCGTTGTAGCATAAAATTATCATCAATAGAGACCCACACACAAAGTACGTCATCACAGAAGTGCGGACGCACAACGCATGTGGCACCGGACGCAATTTAGGCAAGGACGGACGCACAGAGTGCGCCACGTCCACGTAGCTTTGTGTGTGAGTGATGGAACGTGGTCAGACAAAATGGTTTTTCATACGTATCAATTTTTTTCATTTTACATATTAATTTTATTTGCCATCTACATCAGTCAAAAAAAAACAACGGACCATGTGGTGTCTACAGTATCATCAGTCAGAAAGTACGTCAGTTGTGCACGGACGCACAGTGTGCTCAGAATGCGTTCGTCTGACATTAGCCTTAAATCGTGTTTATTTCGTGTTTTTTTATACCCCATTTATCGGCTTTTTTTCCGGCAGCTGGTCGACGCTGTGTTCAATGTTTTTTTTTTTTTTGGCAGATCGTCAGTTTTTTCTGATGCGGTCGGCGATTTTTGCGACGGTTTTTCAGATGCTGTCGACTTATCCCTGCTCTTCCGGGACCATGTGGTGATACCGCAGGATCAGCGAACTGGAATCGCCCCATAGTGCAGGGAATGAATGTTCCCAGTGCAGCATGTTATGCATGTCAAACTAGTCTACCCAAGAATTGGAACTACTGACATCCACAACTAAGAGGCCTTGGAAATCATATCAGGTCTTTATAAGTATTATACACTAATCACTACTGGTCCTCAATATCCCTCCTTCAAGAAAGGTTCTGATACATGTTTTTTAACTTTGTTAGCTCCATTTAAGCCGGTCTGTGATAATTTGTCCTCTGCGTCCCCCTAGTGGTCCTGAGCTCGATTGCCATTCTGGCATGATCTTGAAGACACATTTAATAAAAGTTATGTTTTAGATACTTTGTATCCTCTACCACCACTATATTTTGACAATTGACTGGGTTACCCCCTGTAACAGATATCTGCGCCCAGACAGGGTCACATCTGTTAAATGCCGCTTCCTCACTGGACACCCAGGTTCTCTTCGGGGTTCACACCTTTCTCTAGTACCTTAGATGCAGCTTAAGGCCAGCTGCATGTAGAGAGCCTGGCTAGTACCCCCAGAAATAAGCCGAAGCAGTAGACCTGGAGCCTTTCCTTGGCACAACGGGCAAAAGATTCCTGGTACCCCAAATCATGAGTCGTGACTTCAAGCTTGGTCAGAATAGAATAGAACTGACTGTTTATTACACAGGCAAAGAGATACACTGGCAAGAACAACCTCCTCCATGCTTATACCCAACAGATACAGTCCACCACCAACACCACTTGCAAACAATCAAGCAGATAGCTGCACAGGACCTTCAAACAATGGGATTTCCTAGGAGAAGGGGGAGGGAGAAAGAAGGGTAAACAAAATTAATTTCTTGGAAAGCGAACTTACACAATAGAGAGAGCAGGTACTAATACAGAGATCTACACTATATAAGGAAGGGTTAGATAATTGAGGGAATGTACGCAAAATACACAAGAGACTTTACAATAAATACACAATGGAATAACACATACACACAAATCTTTAGTTAGGCTAGGGTCAGACGAGCGCATTCTGTTCGGACTGTGCATCCGTGCACAACGGACGTACTTTCTGACTGACGACAAGGTAGTGCCCACACAATCCATTTTTGTGACTGACTTTTTTTTGACTGATGTAGAAGGGAAAATAAATGAATATGAAAAACCATTTTGTCTGTCAAAAATGCTGGACGTCAAAAATGCAGTTCGTCTGACTTTGTTCCATCACTCACACACACAGCTATGCGGACGTTGCGGATGTGGCGCACTCGCACATCCGTTCTAGCTGTTTTACATTCTTGCCTAACTTGTGTCCGTTTGCTGCGTCCGTTGTGCGTCCGCACTTCTGTGCGGGTCTCGAATGATCATAATTGTATGCTACCACGGATGTTAAAATGTGCGGCAACACGGACGTAATCTGTGCGTTCGTCTGACCTTAACTGGCAGATATATAAAAACAGCGAAGACCAAATATATTGTAAAAAGATCCACCAGTTCCCCCAATAGTCTCTTTCACGGGTCATAGTCTCTGGGCAGGAGGCTAGCGCACAGCCCCCTCCAAGTCACAGTGACAGCGTGTTCTGTCACACCCCCGTTCTTCTTCAGTGATACCTAACAGCCAATAGGAGCTACTAATACGTTATCATACACTTTACCTCATCAGTAATTGTCACTCACGTATTTGAGGAACGAAAGGGCGCTGAAATGTCAGTGACATTTCAGTGCTCTGTGGCTAACCCTGACTATGTTACGCTTTTCATTATCTCAGAATGACAAGATCAATGCAAAATTGCTATTTACCCCACATCAAAGAGTTAACTAAAAGTTCTCCCAAGCTCAACACACAGCCACCACCACTCCACCGCCTCTGCACTCCTAAGGACTCCCAAGGTACCCAGCAATCAAGCATGGTGTCATTCAAGCGGTTCCACTGCTCCACTCCTGTTGTTTTGATAGTCTCCTATATTTTATGTATTATTCCCAGGCTGATTACTTTTCCCTTTAATGCCTTCCCTCCATTCTTGATCGTACCAAAAACTTCTGGTTTACCTCCATGCTTCCCCCACCTCCTCCTCCCCCCCGCATGTCATTAACTGCTTGCTTACAGACCCCTCTCCTAATAGCTCTGTCTCTTCCTTTCTACAGCTCAACACACAGCCACCACCACTCCACAGCCTCTGCAGTGCCACCCACCCAGTCCTAGGCCCAAATTCATTCCCTTCCAGCTGCTGCCAATCAACCCATAGTCCAAGATGTTGGTCACTCCCATACAATCCTTGCCATTTTCTCTCTAGCCACCAGATCCACACTCCCCTTCTGTTACCCCTGTCCTTTAGATTGTAAACTCACGAGATGTCTGGCTGAGCTCTTGTGTAAAGTGCTGTATCAGTAGGGCAATTATCCCAAGGGCAGGGCCATCTGTTCCTTATGTGTTTTTAGTATGTCTCATGTCTGCGCTCCCCCATTGTACAGCGCTGCAGAATATGCTGGCGCTTTATATATAAAGTATAATAATAATGGTTATGTGTTTCAAATTTTATAATGAGCCTTAATTCAGGGACCGATGAAAATACAAAAGAGTATAAAATAAAGAGGATTAAATGTTGTGCATGGCTCGCTCTGCCGTGGCAAGAAAATTTATGTGAATCCTTTGGAATTAGTTGAATTTTCTGCATGGATTGGTCATAAAATGTCATCTCTTTAAATTCACAATTATAGACAAACACAATGTGCTTAATCGTACAATAAACAAATGGTTAGAATCTTTCATGTTTTATTGAACACATCCCATTAAACATTCACATAGCTGTAGAAGAAGTGAACACTTGGATTTAATAGCTAGTTGATCCTCCTTTGGCAGCAATACCAAGTGTTCCTGGCAGTTGTGGATTAGACCTGCACAATGTACGGGAAGACTTTTGGTCATTCCACACCATCTGTATGAGGTTAAGGTCTGGGCTTCTCCAAAAAGGTAGATTTTTTTGTTTAACCCCTTCGCTGCTGAGCCATTTCACATCTGTGTGCTGAGCTAATTTTTACCGCTTTTGCTGATAGTTTTTAAATGCAATTTAAAGAAACATTTTATTATATGACCCAGACATATATATATATATCATTTTTTTTCCGGCAGATTCATAGATCATTATTATATGTATACGTCATGTCCTGCCTGTATATTATAACAAAACAATTGCAATAAAATTTGAATTTTTAATAATCTACAGCGTGTAAAGTGTTTTTTTTCCTCCACATTTTATCATCCGAATCTTTGCATTTATATTTTCTATGGGGTTCGCTTGTTAAAAAAAAATTATAATTTAGAAACTGGGACTCCTTACATTTTTACGTGACCCCATAGAAGAAAAAAAAATCATTAGTGCAGCATCATTGTTCACATTATAGTTTAAATGGGAACAAAATGACCTTGCAACTGCTAAATCCAATGGGTGCTACTCACTGCTGATCCTTCTTGACCGCCTTTGATACAGTTGACCACTCAATCCTCCTTCAAACTCTTAGTGATATAGGCCTTCAAGGTTCTGTTCTTTCATGGTTCGCATCCTACCTGTCCCAACGATCGTTTAGTGCCTCATTTGCTGGGAGTACCTCCTCCTGGCAGCCTGTCTCTGTTGGGGTGCCCCACGGTTCAGTACTGGGCCCTCTATTTTTTTCAGTCTACACTGCCTCCCTAGGGAAACTGATCAGCTCCTTTGGATTCCAGTACCACCTATACGATGATGACACTCAAATTTACCTCTCCTCCCCTGATTTCTCTCCAGCTCTCCTGGATTGAGTCACTGACTGTCTCTCCACTGTCTCGAATTGGATGGCTTCCCGCTTCCTTAAACTCAATCTTGCCAAAACTGAACTTCTCGTCATTCCTCCCTCCAAGAAGAACCCAATACCACCTATCTCTCTACGAGTAAATGGAACACCCATTAGCCCAACATCCCAAGCTCGCTGCCTTGGTGTCACTTTTGACTCTGACCTAACATTCTCTTCCCACATCCAGACAGTGACCAAATCCTGATATTTTCAACTCAAAAACATTGCCTTGTCTGCCCCTTTCTGACACAAGATACTACAAAAGTGCTGGTTCATGCTCTTGTCATTTCACGACTTGACTACTGCAACTCGCTCCTTATTGGCCTCCCCAACTCCCGTATCGCCCCTTTGCAATCTGTAATGAATGTAGGGGCCAGGCTTATTTTTCTCACTAAACGCACCTCGCGTACCTCCCCCCTCTGCTGGTCCCTCCATTGGCTTCCTGTACGTTTCAGGATACCGTTTAAAATACTGACACTCATGTTCAAATCGCTCAATAACTCAACCCCTCCCTACATGTCTTCATTACTCCGCAAGCACGTCCCATCTAGACAACTCCATTCAGCAGGGGATCTCCACCTGTCATTGGTCTACACACGCACAGCCAACTCTCGCCTCCAAGACTTCTCAAGGGCAGCACCAGTCCTGTGGAATGACTTGCCTCGCCCTATCAAACTCTCCCCTGACCTTCAAGAAGTCCCTCAAAACCCAACTGTACAGATTAGCGTACCGCATCACTGATGCAACTCCTCCCTCTGCTCACCTACTCACACTTGATTGAAGCCGCTTCTATGGCCCCACCAATCCCAAACCACTGGCACTAATGATCCTGCTATCTAGTGCAATTCCGCTGGTCTTCCTCAACCCCAATCCCTCTAGACTGGAAGCTCTTCTGAGCAGGGCCCTCTACACCTCTTGATTCCATCCCATGTCCGTTTATATGTATTTCGTTCCCTTTGGTTATTGTAAAGCGCTGCAGAAACTGTTGGCGCTATATAAATGACGACAATAAATAAGAATTAATAAATTTAAAAAAAAATTAAAAATGGGGGGTCGCCTGAAAATGACATAATCGCGCATGGTGTTGGGAGGCGTATAAATGCGGCGTCTGACTTGAACGCCGCAGGACCCCATAGAGGAGAGTAGCTCTCCCAGGGCTCTTACTAGCGGGTGATGTGTGGGGAACGTCCCCCGCATATAGCGGGAGTCAATGAGGATGTTTCCCACACGTCACCCGCAGTGAAGGGGGTTAAGACATTCTGTAGTGGATATACTTGTATGTTTTTGGTCTCTTGTTCTACTGTATAGCCCACCTTCGCTTCAGCCGGTGCATTAACCCTGTTCTGTGAATTAACTTGCCTCTCAATGTGAAGTATTCCAGCCTGTACACAAGCCTGTCAACGCAGCAAAGATTGTTAATGGGTATATGAATAACAACGCAAACTATAACACGCGCAGCTAGAACATCCAGCGCACCAACGTTTCATCAAAAGTAGTCAAAATGAAGCGCAGATCTCTACACTGCATAGGCATCTCTACAGGAGGGGGGGACTGCAATATTTCCATCCCTGTGCGTTGCATATGGACGATCTAGGTGTCACTGGAATGGACAGAGTCTAGCCTTTCCAATGATGACCATAAACATGACCATATTCAGTGTAAAATAAGTCATAAAACATTAAATAAAAACGTGTTTGTAAACATTTTCACAGGGTTGAAATGGCTCAGCAGTGAAGTGGTTAATGTTCAGACTATACATTACATTGTGTATTACATTCTCTTTAGACTTGGTTTAGTTGTAGATTAAGGGTTAATGGGCAGGCCTTATCCCTCACAGTATACATTTTATTTTTTCCTTGATTTATGGCATTTTAGTAGTTAATGGGTAGCTACATGCCTCAGTGTATTCATTTCATGTTTTCCCTTGATTAATGGCATTGTAGGGGTTATTATGGAAGTTAGAATCTAAAGGGTCAAAATCATCTTTAGATACTCTGCTTTTCGTCACATTTTGGGGAATTTCGCTGAAAATATGGTGAATTCCCTATATAACGAATGGTCACTGTAATTCGCTAAAATTGGAGTCACTGAATCAGTCATCGGACATTCAGTGAAAACCGTCAAATAAAATATTGAATTTAAGTATCAGGTTAGTACAATAAAAAGGTGTCATTGCACCAAATTACTGTGGGGTTTTGGAACCTTATTTATTTATACACACACCTATTTAGGGCACTATTACCTGGTGTGAGCCAACTCTAGCGTTGGCATGGTTTTGCATTAGTGCCAGGTTAATTCAGTCTAGCACACAGAAGAAATGGTCGGCGCCCAAACCTGTGCCACCACCAGTTGACCAATGCCAAAACCAGAAAATCAGTGGTTTCCCCCAAACCAGTGTATCAATAATGTTAGAAGTACGTATCTGGTGGCGCGATGGTAGTCGCTTTTGGGTATCCAGTGGTTCTCGTAATTCATATTGTCCATATGGACTACATAAAAGGAAGCAAACAACATGATAGTGCAGAGCGTACTGTGAAATATTATACAGGAAAACTGTTATACAATGGTTCCACTCACAAATATAGAGCCCCAACACTGGCTCTGAGTGGATAGATGCATTCGGGTACTTTACTTCTTCACTTTTAAGGTGACCCACACCTTTTGGTGAAAGGACTTTCTTCCAATGTGGAGTATATGTGGAAATATAGAAAAACAAGGAGACTTCCTAGTGATCCTCCATATTCAATATTACAAAAGTAAAATATGGAATGCCAACTCACATTTGATGGAGCTTAAGACCAAGTTCTTGGTGGATGTGCCTATGGACTTATTAACAGGTTAAGTCCATGAAAACCCTCTCGAGTTCCAGAACAACTTCATAAAAGATTTATTAAAACATAAACAAAAGTAAAAACAACAATATAACTGGCACAGCCAGATGACCAGGACGCGTTTCGCCAGTTTAAGTGGCTTCCTCAGCTGGTTTACAGTTTCAACACAATGTTTATATAGTGTCTTTATAGTGTCTTTATAATCCTGAAAATGTCCCCACATGTTCCAATCACGTAATTGGCGTGCATTACACGCCTCTAACCGTACCATACTCGATATGGGGTGGACGCCGCCATTTTGCGCACGCGCTCTGTTGATGTATGCGTTCCATTCTGCGTATCACGCCATTCTTCCGGTTGGTACATGTGTTCCACCACACGTGTCACGCTGGACCTCCGGTTGCGCTAGTTCTCTGCTTCCCTTTTCGCTGTATAGAACTGTCCCACAGCTACCGTCAGTGGCACCTGAGCATATATACAACCTCAAAGAGGGAAGCAGATATATCCGGATCAATAATACAATAAAAACTTTACTCGAATCTTCCCTTATCTTCCCCAACTCTATTTCATATGCTGGAATGGAAGCATGTTCGATCCGTGCATTGATTACAATGTGGACCCTAAGGGTGTATCCCTATTGTATCATTTAGTGTGATCTATAATAACGTGCTATGTTGATAAAGTGCCATATAATATCTTAAATTGTGTTATCCAGGGATATTTGAGGTGGATAATTATAATTAAATTATTAGGTACCTTAATGGATACTAAATTTGACCAATTTTATTATTAAAGTGGGATGTAGATACAAAACCTATTTAATAAATACAGTGAAATATTACTCCAACTCTATTTATTTGAGGGGAATAAAAACCCGTTAAATCCGTGCATAAATAATAAGGGTGTATCCCTACTGTACCATTAAGTGAAATATATCTCCATTGATAATAAAGTGCTATGTTAATAATGTGACATGTATTATCCTTAATTATAATATCCAGGGATATATAAAGGGGGATAATTCTAACTTAACCAATTCTGTTATTATGGTGGGATTTAAATATATGTAGATATAGATTCTACTTAGTGCATATAATAATCCTTCATAGTATTGTGGATTATATAGTATCTTTAAATCTATTCGGTATAATTATAAATCAACTTTAATAACTTATTTTGATGTGAAATATAACTAATGTACTATTAATGTTACTGTGCAAATAACTTAACTTTGATAGAATATTATCCAAAAAAAATTTAGAAATATGTTGGTAATGTATTACTACAATAAAATATTTGGAGGTGTAGATAAATCTTGTGTACAATGAATTGTATAATCACCCAGATGTAGAGTTGAAGAAGATATATATGCTATTCACAAAAATGGATAATCTCAAAATCATCGTTTAAACCGTATGGGGTTAATGTACCGTTATCAAAAATATGTCTCATCTCTTCCCTTCCCAACTTGCTTATTACATCTTCTTCAATCGCAGTTTTTTTAATCTGTTTTATTGCCCAAAATTTCAAACCTGCAGAGGATCTATTGTGATGAATCTTAAAATGTAGAGAGACCGAATGTTTCTCAAAACTGTTTCTGACATTCCGCGCATGTTCGGCTATCCTAACGGTAAGGGCCCTCTTAGGCCGCAGGGGCATTCTAACATATAAATTTTTTAGAACAACAATTAAGTATACCACCTATCCTAACTGTTTTATTCTGTTTATGATTAAAATAGGAACTTGTATATTTCTTTTTATTTCCAGTGGATCTACAGGCCAAACATAGGCCACAATGGTAGAAGCCCTCTTTAAGCCCAGAGAAACCACTCACACTATCTTTCTTTTTAGTTTTACTGTGGACTAAACAAGATTTTACATTCTTTGTCCCTCTAAACACTTCTTTGGGGGTCGTGCCTATATAGGCCCCTATTACAATCCTCGCGCAGCGCATGTGCGTGCGTGCAAATGCGCTTTTGCGTGAGGACAAAACCATTTGCGCGGAACGTCGTGTTACGACATTCGCGCAAACGATGCGTGTTAGCGTCTACCACGATTGTCCCTGCGCGAACCCAGTGCGAGCGCAAGTGCGTGCGCGCATCCCATACTTACCATTGTCAGCGCGAATGCGTTCGAGCGGATGGTATTACGATCTTCAAGCAACGTCGTACGAACGACATTTGCGCAAAGTATCGTAACGGCTTTGAAAACCTGGTGTTAACTTAAAATCTGAACGTTCTGGCCGAAACGAAATGAACCTGCACAAAAAAAAAATACAGCACAGTACAGTTACACATTCTACACATACCCAAACAATAAAATTAATAAATTGTTACATTTTTTATTTTTGTTGCAGCACATATACGCAGATTGACGTTGACAGGCGCAACAACCGAAACTTAGCAAATGGTGGTTCTTAATTCTGATTGCATGAATCCCGTGAAAAAACAGTCTGCCCACCGATTCCTGCACGCAACGGTCATTTGCGCCGGCTTTGCGCGTCGGATTTGCGTTCGAAAAAACATGAAGGCTGAAAAACTGCGCTCGGATCGGAATACCGCGTTAATTTGCGCACACTAATGTATTTTTGCGTGCGCAAAAAAATTGCGCTGCGGTAGCGCATTTGCATGAAGAGTGTAATAGGGGCCATAGTCTCTTAGATCACTGTCGTTTCTTAAAATGTGCCAGTGTTTTTTTTTTAATTTGTAGCGATGTGTTTAAAAAGACTGTTCTGCTGCATTTACTTGCAATGGCCACCAGAGGGAGACAGAGACCATGGAAAGTTATGCTGGACAAACACAAGGCACTAAACTACCTTTTCCATGATGCTTTGCGTAAGGACAGGAAGTGGGTGTGTAGGAAAGGAAAGGCATCACCAGCCTCGTGGAAAGCATGCTCAGAGTGAGCTGGGAGCTGAAAGGAGAAGGAAGCAGGCCGAGCTGTGGAGGATCGTGACCAGGCCAGAGCGCAGGGGCTACCTCGCTGGTGCTGGGGGATCGGGACAGTGACCCTGCAGAGACCTGTCTATACCCACGCTGCGATCAAGGCAAGCAGAGGACCCGAGTGAGGAGTACCGCAAGTCCATTGGATGGGAGAGCAGGCGGTAGCTGGACAAGTCCGGGTGGGAGCAAGGAAAGCCAGACAACGGATCCAGTAGCCAGTATCACAGCCAGGCATTAAGCGGAGAGACGTCCTGGGTCAGCGGAGCCTTGGTGATCGAGCGGATGGGTGAGAGGCCACCAAGGCCGGTTTATAAAATCAAGAAAGCACGCTGCTGTTTGTTTCCAAAACCCACAGGGCCCCAACTTGACTAGTCAAAGACATCGTTATAAGTAATTCACTGGCCAGTTGAATAGTACCCGGGTACCATATACACACACGTACACACCCTTTACATTCCGGGACTTAACCTGTGCGGGACTCATTTGTTACGAATCGGAACAGGGGTTAAAGATACGTTCCGAATATATTTTTCTCTTTTCCGCTGCGTGTTTATCGTAATACGAAGAGATTGTATTTTTGGGTTTCGCTACGTGTCCTTTTTTCGAATATTCGTGCAATTGCATTTCTTTTCTGTTCGGTTGTGAAGATATTATTATTCCGAAATATGAAGCCTCGTGTTTCGTTTCTTTCCCGCTACGCGTTTTTACCGCGATACGAAAGTACTGTAATATACCTGTGAATACCGTGTCTCAACATCTGCTTATTATTTTAGTAAACTATTTAAATTATAAAAACTCACAACGGTGTTGGAGTATATTTATTCTCTAGTGCGGGGAGACTGACCCGTGGTTCAATTTTCAGCGGCTCCTCCGGGAGTGAGCGCTACAAATTCTTTAAATATTATTTGCTTTACTATTGAAGTCACAAACGAATCGAACTTCCTCCACTTCTTTTTGGATCTTAGGTTTATATTTCAGCAAATAATCACGTTCTCTTTGCATTACACTAGAAATAATATTATCTAGATCTAATTCTTTATAACCCTTTTACTAGAAATCTTTCTTAAGGGTGTCTGCTTGTTCCTTAAAGGTTTCTACATCTGTACAGTTGCGTCTTAATCTAATAAACTGTCCCTTAGGGACACCCTTAAGCCATGTGGAGTGATGACAACTTGTTTGGTCAATATAGGTATTCGTGTCGACATCTTTAAAAAAGGTTCTTGATTTAATATGGTCTCCCTGTATATAAATTTCTAAAGCAAGAAGGTTCACTCTTTCTAAACTCCAACTATTTTCCAGCTTAGGCTAGGGTCAGACGAAAGCATTTTTCCCGCGAACGTGAAAAAGTGCGTCCGAACGCATTGAATTTTTTTTCACAGAATGCGCAAAAACGGTCAGACGACGCGTATTTTCGGGCGTTATTTTGTATGGATCGTCAATAAAACTCTTTTTGCGTCTGGACATTATGTAGGCCGGACATTAGCAGTGTCTGACATCTCCTAATCACGCAAACACGCCGCTATGCCGCAGCTGCGCACTCAGTACGTCAGTACTAGCGGTTCAGCGTTCTCAAAAAAATGCGTTCAAATTCCACTTGCGTTGCACGGCCGGACTTTTGAGCGGCCGTACATCGTATATTGGCCGTCATTGCCGTCATCTGCTGCTAGTGCGGCCGTAATTATGTGCGCCAGAACGCACGTTAAAAGTGCGCTGGTCTGACCCCAGCCTTAATGCCCCACTCTATACTGTTAAGACTATCCAAAAATATCCTTAGATCCTCTTCCTCCCCTCTCGCGCCCAGCTACGCGAACCATAGACAAACCTGAATATGGACAATATGAATTAAGAGAACCACCGGATACCCAAAAGCGACTACCATCGCGCCATCAGATACGTACAAACTCACCAACACAGCGGGCACTTACAAAGGCTAAGTGCCCACTGTGTTGGTGAGTTTGTCCTTGCTTTTAAATTCACAGGGATCGGCATGGTGTCTTCCCTTATTTTTTGCCTCAATGACACGCTGGGCAGTAACAAACAGCGCTGGTATGGGGGGTGGAGCCTGTAAGTATCCAGCGTTCAGGGTTGCTAGGATACCCGATGTGGGCCACTGGGCGAGTTTCTAGGTAGACGCATGCGCGCAGGGAAGACGCCGACACCGAACGTTGGGGAGTGGTGAGTTATTCAATTAATGTTTGTATGTCCTTTTTTGTATAAAATGGTTTCTGCAACATTGTTCACTTGTATATTCTGATGAAAGCCTCGGGGAGAGGCTGAAACGTTGATTTTATGGATTAAATAAAGAATCTTTACAGTCCTGGAGTGCCACCGAGATCTTGTGAATTGCATCTTGAATATCGAGCCCAGCGGTAGGCACCAGGCAAGTTTTTGGACAACAAGCATGAGTGCATGGTAGACTTTTGAATAAATATATATATGTTTAATATTGCAGAGGCCATTTACAAATCACAGCAATTCAAAGAACTGCATCACAGAGCTCGTGTGTTACATTCCCCATATGCAAAATATGTGGGTGACAGTAGCTGATAAATTACATATTTTCCTTGTAAATCTTGTTTATCAGCCAAAGGAAGCTATTACTGAGTATCACTCAAAGAAAAGAGGGGGTAACATCATATACAGCGGTAAAGGATACAAAGTAAACTTTTATTTAATGTGTATCAGATTCAGGAGAATGCCAGACTGGCAATCGAGCTAATGGCCACTAGAGGGCGTCAGAAAAGAAATATTCACATACAGCTCTCGAAGAGCCGACAGAGAATCGAAAAGACGGTGGCTTTTCGTTCTCTTCAATTCGGTGCGATTCGGCGACCCCATTTCGGTGACCCTGCAGTGTATTCAGCAAGCACCACAGGGCCGTCGAAGTGCAGGGAAAAGCCGCCGCAAACCCGCCCAAAACTCACCGCAAAACCTTGCGAAGGCACACCGAAACCCAAAAAAACATCTGGATTAACCCTGCCGAACACGCCGGAGAAACCCGAGCAGGAGCCGATGAGAGCACAGAGCAGCCGCCGGAAAAACCCGACACCACAGACGAATGGAGTGAAAAAAAAAAACAGTACGCTTGAATGTTTGAAAAGTGAAACTCTGTTTGCAAAGAAACTACAAAACGAAAACGTCTGAAATTTACATATAAAATCCAATGAATTATAATAAAAAGGGCTGTTACAGAAAAAAAAGGAAGAGACTTTTTACTGCGGAATATTAGGTATGAATTAAAACGGGAATATTTTTAACATTGAAGCCTATGGGAATCGTCTGAATAAACCTGTCGAATGAAACCACCGAATAGCAGGGCATTTCGGCAACTTTTCACTGCTGGTTTTTGTTCTCTGAATAGACGAACCATTGCTTCTCTATGGGGATTTCACTGCCCTCGAACAGGCACCGTATGTGCAGGCAATTCGCCAACATTTGGCGAACTGCCTTCTCTCTGAATAGCCGAACGGCCAAGAAAGGTAACCGAACGCTGAATTTCAGCGTTCGGTTACCGTTCGCCAGCAATTCGGAGCGCTTTGAATAACCCTGATAGGTGTCTCAGAACTGCCTTGAGCAGGGCGAACCTGTCGAACCTGTATTGATTAGTAGGTGCACTTAGAAAGGTGAAAACCAGGAGACCCGACAGGAGAAGAGAACAATCTAGACCAAATAGTCGATTTGGAAATTGAGATCAATGGGAGAATTTTTCTGGTTTGGCTATTTTGACCTAGAATTTCCACTTCTCCAGTCATTCTCCTGAGGTTCTCCTTTCTTTGAATAGACCTGTATGTGATTTTTCAGGCTCTTTGTTTGTATGGCCATGGTTTCTATTCATGGGTGGAGAGGGTCTTGCAACCTAAACATGCCATACTGAGGAGAGGAAGGGTGAACAGTTTGTACCCGTGTCTCTTATTATTACTTTGAAATTTTACAGTAGGTACAGAAATACAATGTTCTTGAACCCAGAACATACTTAAAAAATGAGAATTCTCAATGTATCCTTCCTGGTAAAATCCTTTATAAATATGCTGCAGGTCTGTGTGCACGTATGCAAATATGGGTGAATTGCTGGTGAAATGCGGCAGCGAAATTCCCATAGAGAAAGTAATGGGAAATCTAGTCAGAATGCTGACCAGCCCTGAAAAGTTGGCGAAATGTCCAGGTTGTCGGTGGTTTCATTCAACAGGTTTAACCTCCCTGGCGGTCTAATTTTTTCAAAATTTCGTGTCTAAAAGCGTCTCAATTTTTTTTTAAAGGAAAAGTGTTTTTGTACATAGTTAGCCTGTAATAATTAGGAATCACGCACTGAAATCCGTGCAATCAAGAGTCCTTACTGGTAAAATCCTTTATAAATAAATAAATAAAAAAATAAATAGTAAATACACTGAGTCCGATAAAGTTTGAAACACAACATAATAATTTATTATCCCAAAAATAATTATCCAAAATAATGCAAATAAATGATATTCAATAAAATATAACAAAAAACACTGAAATCTGTCTGCAAGCAAGGGTGAGACGATGTATGGTCTATCCTGTACTGCCACCTAGTGGCCGTTCATAAACATTACACTGTATAATCCAAAATGCTGTAAACTGTAAAAAAGATTTATTTTATGCTAGTCCCGCCCCCCTGCATCGTGTGATTCGCAGGGAGCCTTTCAGGAAGCTGTCGCGAGGGAGCCAGGAGGAGGGGAGTAAACATCCAGCCCGAGTGTGGCTCGGGGGTTACCGTTCGCAGTAGTGAAATTTAACCCCGAGTCACACTCGGGAATACCGGCAGGGAGGTTAAACAAGCAAATACCATACGGAAACAAAGTAAATAAAATTCAGCTTCTGTTTAATCATCAGGTGCAGCAAAAGGCTTTTTTTTTTTATTTTAAAACGACATTATTATTCATATGACCGTCTATTTCCATGCATTGTTTTTTTTTAATTAAACGCCCTTTTTATTTAAAAAAAGAAAAAACAGACTGGACAGCTTTTTTCAGCAGATCCAGTCGGTGCACTTCAGGGACACTGCAGTAAATGCTGAATTCACCACAGGGTCGGCGAATTGAACTCACCGAAATCACACCGAATGAGAGCACCAAAATTCCAGTGTGATTTGAATAACCCCTATTGTGTAGATGACATTGAAATCTGGTGCGGTCACAGGTCAGCCAACCCAGGAGGGCAAGGGCACGAGCCCAGGGGTGCAGTGACACAGCGGAGGCAACTGGTATGGTAATAAAAGGTAGTTTGGAGGGCAACACAATGCAGATGAGGGGCAGGGCTAGAATAGGGCCGACTCAGATACAAGGTGAACTGAAAGACAGGACAGGAAGGGGTTAACTAGAGACAGATGGACTGGACAGAAACAGGGCTGAGCGATACTAGGGAACACAGAGACCAAAACGGAAAGCAGGATTGCTGGTGTTGAAGTGGACGTCCAGCAGTGACGTGCGGTGAGGTCAGTGGCTGGTGAGGCACTGGCTAGTATCAGAGCCAGATATACACAGGGTTACGCAGTCGCAATTTATGTATTTGATTATCGTTATATACGAGAACAGAGTTTCACTATTTATAAAGTAAAGTTCGCATTTTTTTTTTTTTACAGTTCCAAGAGCATGCACTTACAATACTGACTAATAGAGGGCGCTATTACACACATGCTGACTGCTGAGCTCTGCCTGCCCGCCCCACCCCCACGACTGACTAGGACAGTCACATGACTGTCCTGCGTGAATCAATCCATGGGGAGCTCTGCCTCCCATGGGGGCGTTATTTTATAAAAAAAAAAGGAATTGCTTGAGACCAATGGAACTTTCCCATTGGCTCAAGCTTTCAATTGCTCTCAGTGCCTCCTGGAGGCAATGAAAAGCGTAGAACCAGGAAGTCAGCTTGAGCTATGCAATTAGCGTAGCGTTCAGCTGCGCAAATTGCGTAGGCTATGCTGGCCCAGTGCTGCCCCTGCTGTCTGTGTAGCGAATCACACACACAGCAGCCGGCAAACTGAAAGTACAGGGGAAAAGAAAGCGGAGGACAGAGAAGCACAGCGAGGGAGCGTGGAGAGTTGAGTATGAAAACGTTTTTCAATGAATAACATTTTATTTACAGATTAAATATACATTCATGTCATTACAGCACAATGAGCACATAAATCTACTGGAATGGCAGGGGAGGCAGGCTGTACGTCCCTGACGTCCAGGGGTACTGAGAGTGGGAGACCCAGGCACAGGGAGTCAGGCAGCAGGGTATGGAAATGGCAAATGATGAGGGTCTGAGAGACACAGTGCGGGTCTTTACTGTACAAGGAGAGCCTCAATGAGGGTCTCGACAAGGAACAAATAGGGTACCTGACATACAAGGGTCACAATAACAGTGAGGGTATCCTGGTGAAGTTCCAAAAAAAGAGTAATACAAAAGAGCAGTCAATGGTAATCCAAAGGTCAAGGACTAGCAGAGAGTGGCAATCCGGTAGGCACAGCAGGGTGTCTGGTACCGCTGGTAAGCAGATACTGGTGAGCAACAGTTCAGGCTTCTTGCTGAACAAGTTCCATACTGGACATCAATGCTGAAGCACTCTGGGAAGGGTGCGGCCTCTTTAAGTAGGAGCATGCTGGGTAGGTGATTAAGTGCACCTGAGTTTGTTGTGGAGCTGCAGGAAAACTCAGTTCATAATAGGGCAGCACTACCCTCATGCACTACCAAGGTAGATTCAGGGTGCCGCAGCACTGGATTTTTCCACCGCCGGTGGTGAGGGCCGTTACAGGTGTCTGCTAGAGTCAGAGCGCCATGATATGTGATCAGCAAACAACGTGCGCTCTGACTCACTGAGAGCAACGTGCGCTCTGACTCACTAAGAGCAACGTGCGCTCTGACTCACTGAGGGCAACGTGCGCTCTGACTCACTGAGGGCAACGTGTGCTCTGACTCACTGAGGGCAACGTGCGCTCTGACTGACTGAGAGCAACATGCTCTCTGACTGACTAAGAGCAACGTGCGCTCTGACTCACTGAGGGCAACGTGCGCTCTGACTCACTGAGGGCAACGCGCGCTCTGACTCACTGACAGCAACGCGCGCTCTGACTCACTGAGGGTAACGTGCGCTCTGACTCACTGAGGGCAACGCGCGCTCTGACTGACTGAGGGCAACGCGCGCTCTGACTCACTGAGAGCAACGCGCGCTCTGACTCACTGAGAGCAATGTGCGCTCTGACTCACTGAGGGCAAAGTGCACTCTGACTGAGAGCAACGTGCGCTCTGACTCACTGAGAGCAACGTGCGCTCTGACTCACTGAGAGCAACGTGCGCTCTGACTCACTGAGAGCAACGTGCGCTCTAACTGACTGAGAGCAACGTGCGCTCTGACTCACTGAGGGCAACGTGCGCTCCGACTCACTGAGGGCAACGTGCGCTCTGACTCACTGAGAGCAACGTGCGCTCTGACTCACTGAGAGCAACGTGCGCTCTGACTCACTGAGAGCAACGTGCGCTCTGACTGAGAGCAACGTGCGCTCTGACTCACTGAGAGCAACGTGCGCTCTGACTCACTGAGAGCAACGAGCGCTCTGACTCACTGAGGGCAACGTGCGCTCTGACTCACTGAGGGCAACGCGCGCTCTGACTCACGGAGAGCAACACGCGCTCTGACTCACTGAGGGCAACGTGCGCTCTGACTCACTGAGGGCAACGCGCGCTCTGACTGACTGAGAGCAACGCGCGCTCTGACTCACTGAGAGCAAC
The DNA here is from genome assembly GCA_009667805.1 of Leptobrachium leishanense. NCBI lineage: Eukaryota > Metazoa > Chordata > Amphibia > Anura > Megophryidae > Leptobrachium > Leptobrachium leishanense. The sequence goes on along the minus strand of CM019063.1, from coordinate 503,881,758 downwards.
GCGCGCTCTGACTCACTGAGAGCAATGTGCGCTCTGACTCACTGAGGACAACGTGCACTCTGACTGAGAGCAACGTGCGCTCTGACTCACTGAGAGCAACGTGCGCTCTGACTCACTGAGAGCAACATGCGCTCTGACTCACTGAGAGCAACGTGCGCTCTAACTGACTGAGAGCAATGTGCTCTCTGACTCACTGAGAGCAACGTGCGCTCTAACTGACTGAGAGCAACGTGCGCTCTGACTCACTGAGGGCAACGCGCACTCTGACTCACTGAGGGCAACGTGCGCTCTGACTCACTGAGGGCAACGTGCGCTCTGACTCACTGAGAGCAACGTGCGCTCTGACTCACTGAGAGCAACGTGCGCTCTGACTCACTGAGAGCAACGTGCGCTCTGACTGAGAGCAACGTGCGCTCTGACTCACTGAGAGCAACGTGCGCTCTGACTCACTGAGAGCAACGAGCGCTCTGACTCACTGAGGGCAACGTGCGCTCTGACTCACTGAGAGCAACGCGCGCTCTGACTCACTGAGAGCAACGTGCGCTGTGACTCACTGAGAGCAACGAGCACTCTGACTCACTGAGGGCAACGTGCGCTCTGACTCACTGAGGGCAACGTGCGCTCAGACTCACTGAGAGCAACGGCCGCTCTGACTCACTGAGAGCAACGTGCGCTCTGACTCACTGAGAGCAACGTGCGCTCTGACTGAGAGCAACGTGCGCTCTGACTCACTGAGAGCAACGTGCGCTCTGACTCACTGAGAGCAACGTGCGCTCTGACTCACTGAGAGCAACGAGCGCTCTGACTCACTGAGGGCAACGTGCGCTCTGACTCACTGAGAGCAACGCGCGCTCTGACTCACTGAGAGCAACGTGCGCTCTGACTCACTGAGGGCAACGTGCGCTCTGACTCACTGAGGGCAACGCGCGCTCTGACTCACTGAGGGCAACGAGCGCTCTGACTCACTGAGGGCAACGCGCGCTCTGACTCACTGAGGGCAACGTGCGCTCTGACTCACTGAGGGCAACGAGCGCTCTGACTCACTGAGGGCAACGCGCGCTCTGACTCACTGAGAGCAACGTGCGCTCTGACTCACTGAGAGCAACGTGCGCTCTGACTCACTGAGGGCAACGTGCGCTCTGACTCACTGAGAGCAACGTGCGCTCTGACTCACTGAGGGCAACGTGCGCTCTGACTCACTGAGGGCAACGTGCGCTCTGACTGAGAGCAACTTGCGCTCTGACTGAGAGCAACGTGCGCTCTGACTGAGGGCAACGCGCGCTCTGACTCACTGAGAGCAACGTGCGCTCTGACTCACTGAGAGCAACGCGCGCTCTGACTCACTGAGCGCCAGTGCAAGAGACTCTGATAAGCATCAAGTCAGTGTCATTGATCAACATCACCATGACAACGGGGTTGATGTGATTGACTGTCACATCGAGCACATGGTATTGTGATTTAAAGTCACTTCTCCTCCCATGGGCAAAAACACTATTCCTGTAATTGTATTAAATTTACATAAAGTGATAAAACTTGTCAGGAATAACAGGCTGGTTTTAACGCTAATGGGCTGCTTGTTTGTATTTGCCCCTGGCCAAAGGTTGGCAGCCCTGCTCTGGTATGATGGGACAGATACCCCTCTGTTTGAGGGTCGGTGGTCAGGTCTCTGTGACAGGTTTTATTAAGAAATGTGCCCGTGTTAAAGTGAGAAATGTGTCTAGTAATTGTATTTTTTTTCCGGGGGGGGGGCAATCTGGAGCCCCCCCCCCACTCCTGAGGGCCAAAGCCTCTCTGTCTGTGATACACAATGGGTGCAATAGGGTTTTCCCCCCTGTATCTCTTGCACAGGGCATCAGCTCGCACTGCATGCTTTGTATACAAGAGACTGAGCTCAGGGAAAAGCAATCGACTGCCGTTTCCAGGAGCCAATCGCCGCAGCGCGCCGTGGCTCTGGCAGTAGATTGCACGGCCTGCTGTGGAAGGCATGTGTCAGGCTGCGGGTGGGGCCTCAGTCAGCTGTCCATTCGCAGGGATCCAGGCTCAGGCGGCTGCACGCTGGCATGGCAGGGGCACACCTAGGCTGCTAATGCTGACTGAGCGCTGCTGATTACCCCCCCCCCCCACCCCTCTCTCTGTGGAAGAGCACCCCGGCGGCCAGGACGAGGGGCCTCACCCAGCTGCCTGCCCGGTAATGAGACCTCAGTGTCTGCTCGGAGCTCCCGCAGGCCCCTCCTCTGCTCGGGGTGATCAGCATGGGGCAGGTTTGGACATGGAAACAAGTTGTTCCCCTGCAGCGATTATGAGCTCATGCATGTGGTTCACGGGAAGGGCAGAGGGTGGCACATGAAGCAGGGTTTGCCTGGCATGCCAGGGGCAGATATTGCACTGGATCCCAGATCCTTGTTTGCCATAAATGGTGAGCAGTGAGCTTCCACCAGGGCTGGGACTACGGGCAAGGGGGGGGGGGGGTTGTCAGGCTATGTGGCTGGGACTACGGGCAAGGGGGGGGGGTTGTCAGGCTATGTGGCTGGGACTACGGGCAAGGGGGGGGGGTTGTCAGGCTATGTGGCTGGGACTACGGGCGAGGGGGGGGGTTGTCAGGCTATGTGGCTGGGACTGCAGGCAAGGGGGGGGGGTGTCAGGCTATGTGGCTGGGACTGCAGGCAGGGGGGGGCAGACTATGTGGCTGGGACTGCAAAGTTGGGGGAAGCTTAAACTGGGTGCAATCACTGCAGGGTGTCACCCCCCCCCCCCCACCCTCTACAATGGGGGTTGGGGGAGAATCTGAGGACTCTAGAAATCTGTATATGTGTTTTTAATATCTTGCATTTATTACTTTGTATTTCTGTAACAATGCAATGCTCTTGAACCCAGGACATACTTGAAAACGAGAGAAATCTTAATGTATCCTTCCTGGTAAAATACTTTATAAATAAATAAATGTAAGGTGTGTGTGTGTGTGTAATATATAAATATATATATATAATCAGTATAGGGGAGGCAGCAAGGGTCTTATTAATAAACATTTATTTATTATAATAGATTAAAAGACATACCGACGTTTCGGCCCCTGGGGGCCTTTATCAAGGTGACGCAGTATTTTATTCTACCTAATATAAACATTAGTATTTATTTACGGTATCCTCTTGATAAAGGCCTCCAAACATCAGTATGTCTATTAACCCTTTACTGCCAGGTGTACTAGTACATCCCGCTTGCCAGCCGCTGCGGCATGCCGCACCTCCGACCTGCCTATGCGGACATCTTTGGCTGCATGGGGATGACCAGAGTTAAGGCTTTTCCGCCGCAGCCAATGATGCATGCCAACAGGTGGGCGGGACTATCACGGCCCATAGACTCCAGCGGGGTGTGCTATGCCACCTCATGGTGTTAAGGCCAACCCACTGCCGGGACAGCATAGGACGCCCTGCGGCATTAAAACATGTATTTATTAGAAGACCTTTGCTGCCTCCCCTATACAGGTGTTATAATTTTTTTTTTTTTGGGGAGTTTACACTCAGGCGTTTAGAACTCTGCTTTTCTTTGATAATCTATATAGAAGAGAATGTGTGCTTACCTGATTCTTTGCATTTGCTATATATATATTTGTTTACATAGGGTTGCCAGTAGGGATGAGCCGAACACCCCCCGAGTTCGGTTCGGGCCCGAACTTCCAAGTCAATGGGGCTGAAAATTCGGTTTTTTAGAGTGCCCTCCAAGAGGGCATATATGCTACATATTTGCCATAAAAGGTGTATGGGGGTCCGGGTAGTGCCCTGGGGGACAGGAAACGAGGACAAAATTTTAAAAAAAAAACGTTTTTAAAGGGACAGTGAGTTTTCCATGAAATAAGGGTTAAAAATAAAAACGAAAAATTCCTTCAAATATCGTGCCTAGGAGGTCCCCATAACCTGCCCGTGAAGTGGCGGATTTCTAGGATGTATAGAAATATGTAAAAACCAAAAAATGACATTTCAAATGACGGTAAATGCTTTTCCTTTAATCTATCCATAAACAACTGCTTGGGGCGGCAGTCTGTATGAAAAGAGGAGACATTTTCGGACACGCAGAAAAAGTTTACTGATTTTCTTGGTGGTGAAAAGCAGGAGAATGACTGGAGAATGGAAAATTCTAGACCAAATAGCCGATTTGGAAAGTAAGATAAATGGGAGAATTTTTCTGGTTTGGCTATTTTGACCTAGAATTTTCTCTTCAGTCATTCTCCTGAGTTTCACCTTTCTCTGAATAACCCTGTCAGGGTTATTCAGAGAGCGATGAAGAGCAGGAGAATGACTGGAGAATGGAAAATTCTAGGTCAAAATAGCCAAACCAGAAAAATTCTCCCATTTAGGCTAGGGTCAGACTAGCGAATTTTTAACGTGCGTTTAGGCACACTTAATCACGGCCGCACTAGCAGCAAATGACGGCCAATATACGAAGGACGGTCACACGAAAGTCCGGCTGCGCAACGCAAGTGGAAAATGAACGCATTTTTTCGAGAATGCAGAACCGCTAGTACGGACGTACAGAGTGCGCTGCGTCTACTAGCGACCAGAGCATGGCCTTTCCAAGGATACTAAACATGAGCATAAAAAATGTTTTTTTTTAAAAAAAATATATTTAAAAAAAATAAATTTGTATTTGTTTTGTTAATGCAGCAATATTGTTCCCATTTCAATTATAATGTGAACAATAATGCTGCACTAACGGTTTTTGTATGCGGTTCGTTTGTTAAAAAAAGCGAAATTTTCCCCCAAAAAAATGTAACGAGACCCCATTTCTAATTTTTTTAACAAGTGCACCCCATACAAAATATAACCACAAATGATCGCATGTTAAAATGTGAAAAAAACACTTTACACATAATAAATTATTGAAAATTCTAATTTTATTGCATTTTTTTGTTATAATATACAGACATGACATAACGTATACAAATAATAATAATCATATTATGAATCTGCCAAGTCTGCCGGAAAGAACGATATATAGTATGTCTGGGTCATATATCAAAATATGGCTACAAAACGCGGTTAAACATGATGAGCGAAAGCGGTAAAAATTACCTCAGCACAGAGGTGTGAAAAGCCTCAGCAGCGAAAGGGTTAAATGCAGCATATTAGGATGTTTTAGGAGGGAAATTAATTCTCAAATCTCAATCAGAAACAGACACCACCCCCTCACTATATTGTACAATGTATCAAATTGATTACCAGACTAAAAACACCTGGTGTTATGCCCGTTTGTGAACAGAGGTCATTTAGAGTTGATAATCTTTCCACGTACACATTAGTTTTTAATTCAATATCTAATAAACCGTTGCTTATAATATTCTGCAGTAAAGAGTCTCCTTATTTCTAGATTATTTTTTTAGTATTTTTAAGCATTTTCTATACTTTTTTCAAAATTTCTTTTTTTTTTCGAACCCGAACCGAACACACCCAAAAAGTTTGAAATTCGCAAACTTTCGAACTGCCAAAGTTCGGGTCGAACTCCAAACCACTCGAACAGCTCATCCCTAGTTGCCAGATTGGCTATGATTTCTAGGACACACATTACTATTTCATTCATAGGAGATAAGTGCTGCCCCTGCATCATGTATAATTCACATACTGCGGGAAGAAAATCAAGGCAGGCCACCTGGGAGTACTTTCTAATTTCTTACCCACAGCGTATGGGGGGCATTTTTCACGCACTGCCCATCGGTGTGAATAAATTGTGTCCAGTAAAAACGTGTCTGGAAGGGCCTCTCTGTGTCATACCTGCAGCAATCACAGGTTGCCAAAGTTGCTTTCTTTTCCGTTTTATTCCATTTACATTTTGCTCCGGTTAGACTTAAAACTAAACCTGTACTTTTTTACAGAAGATGCTAATGTACAGGATAACGTGCGGTGGGGATCTGAGCAGGGGCCAGGCTACAAGCATTTGTGTTTAATAGAGAGCACCCTACTCTGTATATCTGTGTTTGAATCAGTGGCCCAGTGGCTACTAACTCATTCATAATAAAATATCACTCCTTCAAAATAATGAAGAAATAGTAGCCGCGTCACCGCCGGCGCTGTTTTTTCATGCCTAAATCGCAGGTGGGCTTGGGTAAACACAATCGTGTAGAATAGGGGGCAACCCACCATAATTTAACGCATTTGAAATCAGTGACCCGGTGCCCATTAAAGGGCCACTACCACCAAAAAAGTCCTTAATTTTATTTATGTTGCTGATATCTTACATGTGCTTTGCTTTTCTCTTGTTTAGTTAAAGGGATACTCTAGGCAACATGACCACCTAAGCTTTTTTTAGGTGGTCATGATGCCCTGAGTATGCCCCCCTCTGTCTCCTCTACCCTCCGATCAGCTGAGAGATGCGGAGGACTTTACTTCGCCCTCCCAGCTGTCAGTCAGCAGAGCGGGATTCATATTTCCTGCTTTTGCCGAGTAGGAGACGTCATCTCGCTGGAAGCACGATGACGTCTCCAACTCGCCGCAGTAGCTGGCGGCAGCCTGAGGATTAGTGTTGCGCGCATCCTCTTGTGCGCAACACTAATCCTCAGCAGATGGAGTCGGGAGGAAGCCTGCCGATTGGCTGGCTTATGTGAGAGGCGCGCATGCGCACTTCTCACGTAAACCATTAGCCAAGTGAAAGGAACAAGGACTGGAGCGGAAGAGGAGGGAGGTGAGTATAAAAAAAAAAAAAACGCAGTTGGAAAGAAGTGGATTTTAGGGTAAGTATTACAGTTTTAAAAAAAAGAAATCCCTACCTATTTATAAAGGTATTAGGGATAAAGTAATGTAAAAAAATGGAGGGGGGGATTTTTTTATTAGTGTTCCTTTAAGAATATATTTTCGTGTGTGTCACTGGGTGCATCCATTGTGTGATATTTTGTGTTTTAACCCCCCCCCCCCGCATCTTTACCTCACTTGCTCCTCACTGGGTGGCTTTGGACATTGTATGGAGTCTATGGGTCAGTCACTGACTCACATCATTGTATTGTGTGGGATGTATTCAAGGGACATCACCGGGGGTAGATTAGAAGTTTTATAACCCTTTCACTGCTGAGCTATTTCACCTTTGCCTGCAGAGTTCCTTTTGACGGTTTTGTGCTCATCATGTGTAAACGCGATCTGAAGTCCTGTTTTATTGTATGACCCAGACCAATCATGCATCCTTTTTCGGCAGATTCATAATATGTCATTATTATATGTATACGTCATGTCCTGCCAGAATGCTGCCGCAAAAAAAAAAGTAATTTTGTTCACATTTTATTATTTAAGCCTTTGCGGTTATATATTCTATGGGATATGCTTGTTTAAATAAAAACAAAAGAGAAATGGGAACCTGTTACTGTATTTCTGAGAAAAGCCGTGATTTTAGCTAAAACTGAAAAATGAGCTTTTTTTTCGTTAGTGCAGTATCATTGTTCACATTATAATTGAAACGTGAACAACAGTGCTGCATTATAATAAAAAAAAAATACACTTAACCTGGTCATGTTTAATTTTATAATTGAAAAGTGAACAATTCAAGATTTTATTATTTTTTTTATATAAAACCTGTTCATGTTTGGTATCATTGGAAAGGCCATGCTCTAGCCTTTTCGATGATACCAAACATGACCCTTCTGTTACTGATCAGAAGATACGATGACTACATTAACGTAGTTTATTGGTCACAGTGTGTTAGGAGTTTCCCGAGTGTCACATCACTCAGCACAGCCTGACCTTCACTCTTCCAAGATCATTAGATCATAAATCTGCTTTACTGCCCTTGAAGGACATTCACTACCAATACCTTGCATCTTTTTGCTCATATGTCATCTCTTTGTCCTCTGACCTGAGCTAAATGTTAAGGAGATACTTAATACAACCTGGTCTGTTTTTACCATATGGAGGGGGGGGGGGGTAATGGTTGGGATTAAAAGCATAGCTGTCATTATTATGAAACCAGGTCAATTTTTAGTAGGTACACATCTAATTCATGGCCTTCCAGATCCATGGCCCAGAGAGTCAGGTTTACCAAGAACGTTCGCTAAAATGTAAATGCTGCTAAATAACTTTGACAGAAACTACAGCGGAAAGAACATTGGAAAGTATGGCAAACTACGGTTGCATTTCCCTAAATAGAGAATTCGGCGTAGCTTTGCCATGCTTACCCCACCGTAATTTGTCAAAGAAAAAACACTTTCTTTTCTTTCTTCTATGAATGGTTGTTAATTATAACCCCCTTTTGACTATGGGTGATAGGTATGACACAATGACCAATGACAGGTATGACTACGGTGATTGGTATGACCCAAACAGGTTTATCCAGTAAGTGCGGCATTGCAAATACTGATGAAAATATTGTAATATGGTATTGTAGGGCTGACAAACATCAGCGTTTCTCAAAAGGAGAAACCTCACATTGGAGCTCGTCCTGTTGCTTTAATGGATTGTTGTTTTGAGAAACTCCAGTGTTTTTTGGCTTTTCTTTTTGGGTAAAATCCAAGGCTAGGGTCAAACAAACGCATTATTTGCAGCAACCGTCAAAAAGTGCATCCGAACGCATTGACGTATTTTTTTTTTTCACAGAATGCGCGAAAACGGTCATACGATGCGCATTTTCGTGCGTGATTTGTTACGGATCCAAACCAGGAAACTTAAGGTGTCTGGACGTTATGTTGGCCGGACATGAGCAGGGTCTGACGTCTCCAAATCACGCACACACGCCGCTAGTGGACGCAGCGCACTCTGTACGTCAGTACTAGCGGTTCTCCGAAAAATGCGTTCGTTTGCTGCTTGCGTTGCGCGGCCGTACTTCGTATATTGGCCGTCATTTGCTGCTACTTTGGCCGTGATTAAGTGTGCCTAAACGCACATTAAAAATGCGTTATTCTGACCCCAGCCTTACCAGAAAGCTGTCAAATGACCCTAGGTGGTAGCTGGTAAACTCTGAACAAACCAGTCGGCTTTGATGTAAAATGATGCGTCTACACGACGAAGAGGAGTGTGTCAAATTTTTACACTGTTTTCCACAACTAATTTTACAGCCTTGATCTTGTCGTTGGGTTTGTTGTTCCAACTGGTATGTATGTAGCATGTCAATAAAATGGAGTGTGCGGCCAGGAATAGCCCAGCTGCCGTAGGGTGGCTGGTCGTGTTTCGGCATAGGTTGTAGTGCAACAAGTGCAGAATATTGTCATTTATTATTGTGGCATCATTTTGTTTAGTGATGGTTGAAAGAAGCCAGAGGTGTAGAAGAGGGCCACGCTGAGAGGTTTCCATCTAGAGGAGATGGATTTATTAAAGTGTGAACGGACGTCTTGATCAGTGATTAGGATAGATTAGCTGGTTAGTGGATGTACTTGATATATTTATAAAGAAAGAAGATGAGCACTTGATGCTGGAGATCAGAGAAATAAGTTTGTGAAGAGGTTAGGAAGGCACTCTCCCCCACAGCTGTCCTGGCCAGCTGTTGTCTCTCGCTTTAGGAATAAGCTTGGCTCTGACCCATTAATGATCATGCAACATGTGCTCCAGTTACCACTCGGTTGCCTCTTCATTGTTCGAAGCCGAGGCATCAAGGAGACTGCTGGTCTCACCAACCAATTACTCATTAAATTTAGTCAGGGCTGGGTCGGAGGAGACCTTCATTTATGAAGGCCCTTCCCATTGACCGGGGACTTCCAAAGCTAGGGTTTGGAGGGGGCAGATACTTAGACACCATGACCATTTCAGTACATTCATGAGGTCAAGAGTGTTCTTATAACATAGCGGTCAGTATGTTTCTATTTGATCCTGAAAGGTACGCAGAGCCAGTATGTGCGGAGGGATGAGTGAAGACACTCATTTTGAGCAGGGTTCTTTATGGATTGCAAAGGAGCGATGTAAGCCCTGGCGAAAAACCAGGAGTGAGCTGCTGTGGGCAAGTTCGGCAATGGGACGTATCGGAACAAGTTAAGGATGAACGCAGACTTTGCGTAATAAAAAGACCTGAAGCAAAAAATTGGAGCGAGATACCATAGGGGCCATATTCCAAAGTTGGTGCCAACTTAACCAGAGCTGTCGTAAACTTTCCATAGAATATAATGACTCTGGTGTTGTTAAGTTTACAGCCGCTCTGGTTAAGTTGGCACTAACTTAGTAATATTGCCCTAGGTTTTTAATAAAATTGTAAAAATAATAGCAATCCACCATGGACCAAGAAGTCGTTTTGGCTGGCTAGTGTGATACGATCAGGTTAAAACCTAGAGGTCATATGGGCTGCCGCTCATTACTGGTGATTAAGTCAGAAATTGTATTTTCCAACAACGAAGTCGCCAGCCATCACTGATTTAGTGTATCCCATCTGGTTCCCTTTTATTCGGTCTTGAAGAATATTTAGTGGTGACAAAGTAATGTATGAAGGTTTGACTGAACACCTGCCCTGCTTTAAATGTTACTGGGCAGTTAGAGGCAAAAAAAAAATAGAAATCCTAGCAGAAGGGCACATGCCTTGTAAGTGGGCGTCCACACCCACGAGTGGCAAGCTGTAAGGTCGCAACAAAAGAAATGCACCAGTTCCACCAAAGGAATCCAATAGAAGTGGTTTATTTGGAACAAAACATGCAATAGAGCCCAGATCAAGCTTGAAGCCGTAGCTGTCATTCAATAAGCTGTGTGTATATATATATATATCAATTTATTTACCCCTTTTGTGCTGGAATTTGCCTCTGTTTTAAATGGAACAGTGACAGTGTATTTATTATCCCTTTTTATATAGAGAAGATGGATCCAGAGCCGTCTACCCCACCACCAGTGTTCGGCAGGTCACAGTTAAATGCTGCCACGTGTGCAGATGCGTCTGAAGATGGTCAGAAACCTGGTTCTGCTTCTTCTCGAGTCTTTGCCCCTGTGTCAGGTAAGATGAAGGGAACTATTTTGCATGTTAATATGTTTTAGAATGTAGCGCTGCAGATACAATCGATTTCTAGTTTGCTGTTCTGCATACCTAAGCTGCCGACGCTTTCTAAAGTCCTTTTTCCCTCTCCTCGATACATGGTACATGTGTGTTTTATCGTGCAGATAGCACAGGAACTTACTATTTCCCAGATTAGGTTTCAAGTCTTAAGGCTGGACGTTCACTGGATCCGTAGTCGTGCGACCAACTTGGTCGTCAGACTAGAAACGATATCTGTCGTGCGACTTGGTCTGACGAGGGTCGTCCACTGCATCAGACTTGCAATCAGCGACTATGGACCCAAAAACCAGTTTATTCTTTTCTTTTTTTCTGAGACTTGCATATTGCATTCTGCTTTTGGAATCACTGCAGTCCTTTGTCTGTGTGCAAAAATGGATATGGAGGAGTTGGATGCGTTAGTTCGGTGTGTGTGAATTTTAATCTCTTTTGCACAGCTGAAAAAGGATCTAAAATTCATTCAAACGCTCCCCTAAGTCTTTCCTATTTAGGGAAGCCTACCACCTGACTCACTGACGCAACCAGCCCATCGGCCTGGCCTCGCAGCCCATCGGCCTGGCCTCGCAGCCCATCGGCCTGGCCTCGCAGCCCATCGGCCTGGCCTCGCAGCCCATCGGCCTGGCCTCGCAGCCCATCGGCCTGGCCTCGCAGCCCATCGGCCTGGCCTCGCAGCCCATCGGCCTGGCCTCGCAGCCCTCTTCTGTTTCCACCCGCAAAGCTTGTAGATTGTGAGTTCCCACGGGAATAGGGCCCTCGTTTCCTCCCGTACTGGTTTGTCAAAATGTTGTTCTTTTGTATTGTAACCCTGTCTATGCTGTGCCTATTGTGCTATATAAAGAAATACGTATCTGGTGAGCACAAAAGTTCAATTGCTCTGGAGTACAGATGGCTCATGCAGGTCCGCAATTCATCTTCTGATAATATGTAAAGAAGCAAAGATAATACTCATAGTGCAACATGCAATGAACACCTATTAAAACAATGAGGTATACAAGACAATCCACTCACAAACACTGAGCCCCAACACTGGCTCTGACTGGGACTGCGCCTCTATGTGGTTTTCTTCCTCCCTGTTTGCAGGTTATTATTATTATTATTTATTTATTTATTTTATAAAGCGCCAGCATATTCCGCAGCGCTACCCACACCTTTCCGTGGTAGCAATCTCGACTCCAAATTGGCAGTAGATATAGGATAGAGAGGGCAGAAAAAACACTCTCCTTGTGTAAATCAGACTAAAATTAGGCAAGGTTTATTTTACTAAGTCGAGACTTACTCTTGGTGGAGCTACCATAGCTCGAAGTGGAACACCTATGGATTTTGTGGAAAAAAAAAAAATCCAAAATAAAAACCGTTCTGGATACCAGGACGTGGTCTTAAAGGATTTTTATTAAAATATAGTTAAGACCACGTCCCGGTATCCAGAACGATTTTATTTTGGATTTTTTTCCACAAAAATCTATAGGTGTTCCACTTCGAGCTATGGTAGCTCCACCAAGCGGTCCCTCTATTTAATGTATGTAATCTATAAAAATGAAGTGATCACATTTTGACTTTAAAATCGTTACTCTACCTCTGGTCTAAAAAAAATGGCGGCATAGGTAATAATTTTGAGGTCTTTGTTCACCATTCGCACATATAATGTCATGAAGGAATATCTGATTCCGTCGTGTAGATGTCACAATGTGTGAGCTGCTCCGAGCTTGATCACAGGACGTGGGAAATTGTTGTCACAGAGGTCAAAGATATATTAAGTAACGGAATGTTACTGGAGCTTGTACGAGCGCACAGGAAGGTTGTATGGGTTTCTTTAAGCAAGCAAATTAAGTTTTCCATAAAGTAAATTAAGTTGCATAGCGAAAAACGAGAAGAAAGAAAAAAACAGGACAGGCGGTTCAATGGCTACATTGTAAAACAGGACACTCCTGTACAATGGATTAAAATTAAAAGACCAGTTGCAAGGAATTTTAAGTCATTGACTCGGAGGCTCCTATTTGCTTCTCTTTCTAACATTTAATCCACAGCAGTAAGAGAAAAAATTGAACAAGTGAAAAAAACTAACATAAGTTCCCCTTAACCCCTCCCTCCAGTCCACAATCCCCTGCGGTCCAAGTCTATGTGCCTGAACCCGGAAATGCGTCCTCTTTCTTACTGCTGCAGCAGTAGAGTTAAGTAGTCTGCTTTTCTCATATTTTTACTGTTTGATATTTTCTCATTAATTAGCGTTGGCTGTTCGGTCGTCCCGGCTATAACCTAGGGGCGGCCGCCGGCCATTACGTTTACTACTTTATTGTATTATTGTTGTATTCGTTACTTTACAGCCCTGTAAGTTTATTTTCGCGGGCTTTGCTATCGCGCGCTGTGTTGCCGCCGCTTCTCTCAGCTCGCGCCAGCATTCCCTCACGGTCTCCGATATAGCCGCGCCCCTCGCGCCGCCCCTTTACCTCACACACAGCCATGAGTAACCGCCGCGAAAAAGCAAAACGCCGCTCACCCTCTCCCTCAGCATCTGACCCCGATTCAAGGGAGGGCTCAATAATGGCGGACGAGTTCCACGAAGCTAACGATTCCCTAATGAATGTAACGGCTCACCCAGACGGTACCTCATTCCCTGAACCCCCTTTGGGATCCTCAGTGCAGGCTTCCATTACAGCAGCTGTTCAATCAGCCGTTTCTAGCCTGTCAGTCGACCTCCACCGCTCCTTAGAAGTCGTCATGGCGGCAGTTAAAGCTCTTACCTCACCTGTTCCTAATCCAGATATTAACCAGGCAGAGCCTTCAGTTTCCCATTACATGGGACATAAAGCAACATCTAAAACTAAACACACTGAAAGAGGGGCTGGCAACCCCACAACACTGCCAATTTTTGATGCCGAGTCCCCATCTCGGAAACGAGCCCAAAACCGCAGGGCGCATGTGGCGGTTGTCCCTAAAAAAACATAAATTTGATTTTGATACGGCTCCCGTAGAGGAGACCACTGGGAAAGAATTAGTATTAGCCACCCCCCGTGGCGATGATGAATATGATATCCCAGAGGAGGAGGATGAATTGACGCTATATGCGTCCGAGAATGATCAATTTGACTGGGAAGAATCGGAGGAAACCCCTCCTTTTTATGAAGAGGGTAACGTCATTTATGACCCCCATGGCGACCCTCTTTTTTGCCCTGAGGATCTCTCCCATCCTCAATCCACCGCATGGTACCCCCTACCACATGTTGAGAAATGGGTGGATGCTAATATCAGAAAACCCTTAGACAAAGCCACTAGACAGAACATGCGGGCCGAAAGCCCACGTCCTTCCACCACAGGCAAAACCTGCGTAACACCAGAGGTCGACCCATCCATCATAAAATTCATTACCAATCGGGGATGGTCCCCTAAAACTGGCCTAGATCACGCCTTTCGCACCTGCGAAGATAAAATGTTAGACATGGCAGGCCCTTTAATTAAACTTTTTAATATTGCTGAGGAAGCTAAATTAGCTAATTCCACCCTCTCACCTACCCTCGTGCGCGATTGGGTCCAAAGGGCGCTATCCTTTTTCGGCAATGCCAACGCCGCCTTAGCCGCCGAGCGACGTAAATCTATTCTTTTAAAGGTCGATACCCAATTAACTGCCATCGCAGACACTGACCTAGGCAGCGCAGCTCAGGGGTTTTTATTTGGAGAAGCCTACGTTAAAAGTATGGGCACATACGCCAACACTTTCAACTCCCTAGACAAAATATCCTCATCATTAAAACGAGTGTTCAGGGGCAGGGTTTTTGGAAGGGCCGGTAGATATAGGGGGCGCCCTACCGGCCGTCAAGCGACCAACACCAGGTCCTATCCTAGCCCCACGGCACAACAACAACAACAGCCAACGGAGTTCCAATCCTCCGGCTCCTTCTTCCCTTCACGCACCCGCCCTTGGCGCGCTCGAGGTTTCCGAGGTTCCAGAACCCCATTTCGTGGCAGACGACCCGCAGGTAAGACCTCTGTTAATACAGCCAAAGGTCCAAGTAGGGGGTCGAATACGATTGTTTCTTCACAAATGGCAAAACCTTACATCAGATCAATGGATCTTGAATACGGTACAAGGGTTTATGATTTCTTTTCTGTCACTCCCGATACAAATGTTTGTCCCACCACCACTTCATTTCCTCGGGAACAAGAGGTACTGATGGACAAAGAGATACAAGATCTATTAGACAAAGGAGCCATACAACTAGCTCCTACCGGAGAGATGGGTTTCATCAGCAACCTATTTCTGGTCTCAAAGAAGGGAGGGGGTTTACGACCAGTAATCAATTTAAAAGACCTAAACTCGTACGTACAGTACAACCACTTCAAAATGGAAGGTATACACTCCCTCAGAGATATCCTGCGTCAAGGGGATTGGATGGCAAAAATCGATCTGAAAGATGCCTACCTTACGGTACCAATTCACGAGAACTCTCGAGACTTTCTTCGTTTCCGATGGCAAGACAAGATGTGGAGATTCACTTGCCTTCCTTTCGGCCTATCCTCAGCTCCGTGGGTTTTCACGAAACTTCTGAAACCAGTGATAACGTCCCTTCGAGAACGCGGGGTCCGCTTGGTAATCTACCTGGACGATATCCTATTGATGGCAGATTCCCAACCAACCCTCCTATCTCACTTACAATGGACGATGGACATCTTACAAGAACTCGGGTTCCTCATCAATATGGAAAAATCTCTAACGACACCGTCACGAAAATTAGAATTTCTAGGTTTAATGGTGGACTCCATCTCCATGACGCTTCACCTTCCACCTCAAAAGATAATGTCAATTCCGAAAGAAATACGGAATACCCTCCAAAAAGATCATATCACACTACGATGTCTGGCACGAGTGATCGGTCTACTTACAGCCACTCGTCTGGCAGTACCTCCAGCTCCATTACATTACAGGGCCCTCCAACGCTTGAAGGCCCATTTTCTCCGCAAAGGACTTCAATATTCTGCTCTAGTGACTCTCACCGACGAAGCCCGTTCGGATCTGATGTGGTGGATCAAGAACCTCCAATATTGGAACGAGAGACCCTTGATTCCACCGACCCCAACGATAATAATAGAATCGGATGCTTGCCGCACCGGTTGGGGAGCTCGACAGGGTCCCCTAGAAACGGGAGGCCGTTGGACAACGCCAGAGACGACATTACACATAAACTGTCTGGAGTTATTAGCGGGTTTATTCGCAATACAATGCTTCACAAAACATCAGAGAAATTGTGCAATTCTCCTCAAAATGGACAACCTGTCAGCGGTTCGGAGTATCAATTGCCTGGGAAGCCCGAGATCCGAACCTCTTTCAAGGATGGCGAACAAATTTTGGTCCCATTGTTTCACCAACAATCTGTCGGTATTGGCTCAATTCATCCCGGGCATGACGAATCTCGTGGCGGACTGGAACTCCAGACACACGGAGGACTCCGGAGACTGGAAATTGCACTCATCGATGTTCACAATGCTTGCCGATCTTTGGGGACCCCTAGAGCCTCTAGAGCCTCCAGGCTCAACAATCAAGGGCCACGTTTCTTCAGCTGGCGTCCGGATCCAGAAGCAATAGCGACAGACGCCTTCCTACAGGATTGGACCGGATCACGCCATTACGCGTTTCCTCCATTCTCCATGATAGCCAGAACACTATCTCTCATTCGTGTCCAACGGGTCACGGTAGTATTGATAACACCCCTCTGGAAGGGCCAACCATGGTTCCCATCTCTATTGGAGTTATCAGTGGATTTCCCTCGCCTACTTCCGATTCGCTCAGACCTGTTATTGAATCCGGAGGAACTACCTCATCGTTTCAACAGGGTCAATGCCGCCTGGTGGCATGGTTGGTTTCGGGGGACTTGGATCTCTCCCTGGTATTTCGGAACAAACTCGCTCCTTACTCCTGGAGGCCTGGGCTCCAGGGACACGTGCCTCATATAATTCAGCATGGCGAAACTGGTTTAGCTGGGGTGTGGGAAGACAGCTGGATCCCTTTTCAGCCCCTGTAAACTATTTCTTAGATTTCCTTACGGAATTGTTTCATGACGGTCGAGCATATCGTACGATAAATGTGGTAAGATCGGCTGTTTCTGCTTCACATGTAGGTTTTCATGGCATTCCTTTAGGCCGTCATCCACTGGTTTGTCGTTTGTTAAGGGCCATTCGCTTATCTCGTACACCGGTGCCTCGCTATACCTCTACCTGGGACGTTTCTGTTATTCTACGTTTTTTGTCCGATTGGCCATCTAATGAGGTCCTCTCCATTCGACAATTGTCAGCGAAATTACTAATGTTATTCTGCCTTTTTTCATGTAAAAGAGTGAGCGATGTTCGGGCTTTAGATACTCCATCACGTTCCTTTGGTCCAGACGGGGTCACGTTTAATATTGTACGACGCACAAAAACTTCTATCACCTCTGTTTTTTATCCATATTTGACGGATCATCCGTTTATTTGCCCGATACTATGTTTGCAGGAATATGAATCTCGTACGAGTCAATTTCGACCTAATGGTGTATCTCCGCTGTTTTTATCACTAAAGGCTCCTCATAACCCAGTATCATCTGCATCCTTAGCACGTTGGATGCGTTGGCTTATGTCAGAAGCAGGTATAGACATTTCTTGTTTTGGGGCACACTCTGCTAGGAGTGCTATGGCTTCGTCCGCTGTGCTATTGGGTTGTCGTTTAGAGGATTTGATGCGGGCCGCAGATTGGTCCCGAGAATCCACGTTACGTACCTTCTATTTGAAACCTTTATCACATTGGTCTACTCCGATTCTGGACGAACTTTGAACTAGCAAATAGGAGCCTCCGAGTCAATGACTTAAAATTACTAAATTTTCCTATTACCATAACGGAAAGTTAGAATTTTAATAATGACTCGGAGGCGAGTATTTCCCTCCTCACCCTCCCTTACGTTCTATTTTGTATGTGGATCTATATATATAATAAATAAAATTTACAATAAAAAACGATGTACTGTTTTCTTTATATAACGGATTTTGTTTTGACATAATAAACAGATTGTTTATCAATTAATGTTCCGCTTATACTGTTCCGAGATCCGGCCTTCGATTGCCAGTAGCGGGACTCTATCTAATCTCTGGTCCGTGTCTTCTGCTCTGTTTTTCAGCCACTTGATTGGATCCAAACACAGTCTTCTCACAAGATGGTCTTCTACAATCCTTCGTTTCCTGTATTGACTATCCGTCCTTCTACGTCGGATCCTTTTCTTCATCCCCATTGGATTTACTACTCCAGTTCCACAACCTGTCTTCGCAGCAAGAAAGAGGACGCATTTCCGGGTTCAGGCACATACATAGACTTGGACCGCAGGGGATTGTGGACTGGAGGGAGGGGTTAAGGGGAACTTATGTTAGTTTTTTTCACTTGTTCAATTTTTTCTCTTACTGCTGTGGATTAAATGTTAGAAAGAGAAGCAAATACTTGCCTCCGAGTCATTATTAAAATTCTAACTTTCCGTTATGGTAATAGGAAAATTTAGTAATTGCAACCCATAGTTGACCTAAACCCTTTAATTATGGACAACTTTAAGCCTGGTGGTCCTTGGCTGTTAAAGGGACGCTACCACTTACATAAGCTGTAACTAGCAATACAAATTAAACCACCCTATAAAACACATGCTGCTGATTTTATTTCTTTGTGTGACGTAAATGCATGTAAAAAGGAAAAATGAAATTAGTTTTTTCTATCGAGATGCAACATTTACTAAAAGCTTTGCTTTGTGGTTCTTGTTTGCTTAATCTACAAAATTATTGAGGTGTATGATGGAATGTTTAGAAAAGGCTGCTGTTCTCCAGGCTACCTGAGATAAGAGATGGCATCGGAATGAGACAAGACAGGGAGCTTAAAAGACTTCTAATCTACCCCCCCCCCCGTGATGTCCTTTGAATACATCCCACACATACAATGATGTGAGTCGGCTGCCTGACCCACAGACTTCGTTCTATGGCCAAAGCCACACAGTGTGGAGCAAGTGATGGAAAGCTACTGTGGGGGCAGTTTACAACACAAAAGATCACACAATGGATGCACCCAGTGACACATACAGAGTAAAATATTTTCTTAACTAAACAAACAAGAGAAAAACAAATCACATGTAAGATATCAGCAACATCAAATAAACACAATAAAGACATTACATTTTTGATGGTAGTGGCCCCATGGTGAGTCTGAACCTGTATCATGTCTGCGTATTTTATACATGATGATCAATGTGAGAATACTGCATCTCTCAAGTTTTGTGTTTTTTTTTTTTTTTTTCCTCCGGTCTTCGTCGCTGACCCTAGGTCTGTTAGATACAGGCCTTCCAACGTTTGGCATTTTGGCCCTAAGGAAGGGTTTTGCACTTCATGGGTTTGAAACGACACAGCTGTGGACTTTTTTGGTTTTCTCAAGTCCCCCCCCCCCCCCTGCAGATCTTTTTTTTTTTTCTTTTCATGAAGTATCTTTTTTTATTATCTGAAATTGTGGCTTTCACATTTACTTACAGATAACTTGAGTGAAGAAGACGAAGCCACGTTACAGGAATTGTTGGAGAAAGCTAAAGGTGGCGATGCTAAAGCACAGACCGAGGTAACAATGCGGGAAGTTTATTAGCCTCTGGGATGTGCAAGTGTTGTGAATATCCACAAGCAGAGACTAGTCACTACTGTAAACACAATGATCTACAGCCGTACACGCCTACGCCAGCCTCCTAACATTATTTATGATTTACAAGCCAGTCTGACGCTGATAAAGGGTGCATTCAATAGTAAACATTTGGAAGACCTTTACTCCCAATTCTGAAATTCTTCTTTGAGATACTATTTCATTGTTATTTTTGTGATTTTACGTTTGTTCAGGTTTTCTCTTCTCTGCAGACTGCCAGTAGATGATGATGGTAAACATTGCCTGTTCATAACGTCAGTGCAAACACAAGCCCTGGAACCAGCATAGGAATAAAGATTGAGGGCGGAGAAAAACTCTTTTAACTGTTACTTTCTATAATCTAGAATTAAATGCATAATGATAATAGTAATTTAAATGACGAATAGAAACGTCACGTAACCGCCACGCGTAAATATACACAACTGGCTATTAAAGGGATGCAATAGTGTTAAAACAGGAAGGCATGAAGAAACAGAGGGGTTAAACATTAACCCCTCCTGACCCTCTCTCATTTAAAAACTTTTCCTTTAAAGACTCTCCTGAATCCAGCGCTGGTCTCTGTCTGATCGCTGCAGGATATGACATGCTTCCAGCTCAGCATGTTACCTGACCGCAGGGGAAATAGTCAATACAGCCAATCCATTGGCTTTCAATTAAGGATAGATCGGTATTGGCCCCTTTTTTTTTTTTTTTGCAGATAATTGGCTAAGCTGGCTCATTGCAGCCGTGACACAAGAAGTTCCGCCAGTTCAGGGCTTCTCCCACATCAAGCTGACAGCTTGGCTGACCACTTTTGCTGTAAGACTTCCCATGATCACTGATGGTATTGTGCATGAGTGTGATGACAACAGAATAGTCCCCCATCTGGTAGGGAATTCCCTATGCAGGGGTATATTTGGCCCCCGTGTTTCCTGTATTGCCTATATCCTACAGCAGGTGTCAGCAACCTTGGCCCTCCTGATGTTTTAGGAACATTTCCTGAGGCTCTAAGAACCCAATGAATAGCTCATTATCATAGATGTAGTTCCAAAACATCTGGAGGGCCAAGGTTGCTGTCCACTTGCATACAGAATCAGGTGAGGTATAAATGCACAGGCTGGAGTCTAGACCTGACCATGTTGTTTGTAAAAATAAAATCTTGGATAAAAAAAAAATTGTCTGTCTCCAGATGCCAAAATCACGAGTATAGCAGTCTGTAGTGATACCTTTTTTTATTGGACTAACGTTACATTTAAATGTAACGTTAGTCCAATAAAAAGGTATCACTACAGACTGCTATACTCGTGATTTATATATTTTAAATTGAATAAATGAAATGGACATGTGTAGTGCAATGTTATAAACCCCTTCAGTTAATTGCATAATGTCAGATTTTTTTGTCTTCCACCACCACATAGAAACCAAAATATCGGCACCAGATATCAGCCAGACAGGCTGCCGATTAATCAGTATTGGTATCTTCTGTGAAACATATCGGCCTATACCTACTTTCTATGTAGAAAGGCTTTCATACCATTGGATAAGGCTGGTTTCCAAAGTCCTTGGGACCTGATTTCTGTGGTTGCAGAGTTCATGTTCTGGGCGGGACTAAGCCTCTGCATTTGAATGGCTGGTTTGGC
Organism: Leptobrachium leishanense; assembly: GCA_009667805.1. NCBI lineage: Eukaryota > Metazoa > Chordata > Amphibia > Anura > Megophryidae > Leptobrachium > Leptobrachium leishanense. Next base: position 503,860,536 of record CM019063.1, on the reverse strand, counting down.
CCTCTGATTCCACCCACCTCCCCAGAGGGGAGAGAAGGAGCAGCAGCGTGACCACCCAGATAAGACTAAGTGTGTGCTAATAGGTGGGGAGAGCAGCTATGAAGAATCGATTCCCTCCACAAACATGTGCAGGAAGCACACTAACAAATTAATGGAAAAAAACACATTTCCGAGTGGAGAATGAGGAGAGAAGGGGGGGAAAAACTGAAGGGCCGTCGCAAGGCAAGCTGAGATATACAGTATACCAAAGGGGAATCATTCAGGGATATACAGACTCCTAATTCTATCCTAACTTTCAACACAGAAATGTTGTTTTTTTGCTGCGTGAGTCCGTGTCACATGCATTGTACGCGTTATTTGAGAGACACCGCATCGGCTATGCTCTTCATTGCTGCAATCGCAGTCTCAGTATTTCATTAATGGCCAGTATTTATTTAAGCTGTTTTTACATTTCCCTTGAGGCCTTTTCTTTTAATTTGTCTTGAAAGCATTTCCATGACATTTTTTTTTTCCCGTCTATTTTAATTTAAATTAGATTTTAAATATCATTTTTTTTTTCTTTTTTTTCAGCCCTCCCTCTTTGGCTTTATCAGTGAGATTCACCTCACATCCAGCCACACTCCCCCATGAGTTCCTCCCCCTAGTGGGAGGAATCTCACTATTTGATGATTCTCACTATCTGATAGAACAAACCCCTGTCAGGAGGCGATGCGGATGTGCTCATGCGGCCAGGTACACCCACGGAGGTGGCTGCGCCCGCTCATCAGTTCCTCCCATCCAGCAGGGGCCGTCCATCAGTTTCCAGTACCTCCCATCCAGCCACACTCCCCCATGAGTTCCTCCCCCTAGTGGGAGGAATCTCACTATTTGATGAATCTCACTATCTGATAGAACACCGGTGTTATTCCACTCGTAGGTGTTTAATACCTTTCCTTTTTTTTCTCTTTCTCAGTATAGCTGTTAAATGTGCACATTGTGGTCACAAATTGATAAGCCCTTTTCTCCAAACATTACATGGATGTAGCTCGTCTCACAGAGACTATATTAGGGCTGCAACGAATCGATTAATTGGCCGGTTTTTATTTTTATTCGATTAATCGCTTCATCGGATGTCAGGAAAACATAAGCAAATTGCATGTATTTTGCACACCGTGAACGAGCACCTGGTCTCATTGATGGATTGTTGCTGCATATGCATCAATGTCTGCTTTCTCCCCAAATGAACCCTGCTACAAGTGCTCAGATAGACCTGATGATGCCCGCGTGAAATTAGGGTGAGAAGGGGGAGACACTCCACACAGCCTGACCACTTTAGCTTATTGAAGCGTCCCTTTTACAATAATTTCATGAACAAACTCAGTGGGAGGAGAGTCTGGAGGGGGAAGGGATTGAGTTTGGGCAAGGGACTTGACCCCAGTGTGAGAGGTACTGGGTTTGGGAAAAAGACCGGACCTTCGTGTGGGAGGCAGTTTGTGGGAAGGCACTGGATCAAAGGGAGAGCTTGGTAACTCCAGACCAAAAAGGGGGTGACAGGCAGGTTAAGGTGGTGGCACAGGACGAAGCATAATCTGAAGTTCTAACGTTTAACCCAGCGTGAATCTCTATGTGTACAGCACCCGTTGTTAAATCGATCTATCGATTTTTAGATGTTTCAGCCCTAGACTATATTTGGCCCTATTACATTCCTCGCGCATTTGTTTTTGCGCGCGCAAGTTGCAAAACCGTTTGCGCTGAACGTCGTATTACAATGTTCGCGCAAACTATGCATGTTATCGTTTAATGCGGATGGACCTGTGCGAGCGTGATGAACTGTGCGCGTCCTATACTTAACATTGTGAGTGCAAATTTGTTTGTGCGCTGGTACGCGGATGGTATTACAATCGATGCGCATCTTTTTACGAACGACGTTTGCGTGCATAATTTTAACGTCTTTGAAAAGCTGGTGGTAACTGCAAATCTGAACGTTCTGGCCGAAACGAAAAACACCAGCACGAAAAAAAATAATACTGCTCAGTATAGTTACACATTCTACACATACCCAAACAATATAATTGTGAATTTGTGCGTGTTTTTTATTTATTATTGCTGCAGCATGTATACTCAGATTTACTTTGACAGGTGCAAAAACTTGAGTCAATTAAGGTAAATTGATGTCAATTAAGGTAAATTGATGTCAATTAAGGTTCTTAATTCTGATTGGCTGAATCCCGTGAAAAAAACCAGTTCGCACACTGATTTACGTGCGCTACATTACTGCGCGCGTATTACTCTTCGTTTTACGAACGCTATTTTTGGACTGATGAGAAAATGCGTTCGGATCGTAATACCACCGTTAATTTTCACGTGATAACGCTTAACGCTGCGTGCAAAAAAATTGCGCTGCACAGACGAATTTGCGCGAAGAATGTAATAGGGGCCAATGTTTTTACTTATTTCTTTTTCTAACTTTTAGTAGAATGTGATGAAGCTGCATAAATAAAAATTACATTTGACTAACTAAATGTAAATATGTTCTTGTTTGACTTCTGCGAATTTTAAGGTGATCCAGCTACTTTATAACCCAGTAGAATGATTTTAAAGCCTTCATAAATTGCATCTGGTAAAATAAGCATTTTTAGCAACTGAGAATATTCACACTTTCGGTTTATTCCGCAGCATTGAACACCTTGTAGACTCTGGTTTAGGCTGGTTACTTTCCTTGTCCTGAGGGTGTGGGAGATTCTGCTGTTCTGTGCAGGGGGCGGATGTTTGACATCCAGTTACAGAAATAAAAGACTGGCGATTTACTGCTGAACCTTGGGTCTTCCAAAGCGTCATACACTTCATTGTTTCCCTTTTTGGATAAAAATTATATATCTCATTTCAAGAAACTCATGATGCAGCTGGTAGTAGAATATTTTTTGGGTTCAGTAAAATGCTACTAAAAATTTTTTTTATTACTGTATCCAGTGGTGGTGGTCTCCCGTGCGAAAACTATGTTTGGACCCCTTAAGATTTCATTGCTAACAAGGTGGACATGGTATGGCGTGTGCCCAAATCCCCCACATTTGTCTCTTTCAATAATTGATTTTAAGAAGCCTCTGTCGGATACTTATGTCTCTTACAATGTCTGTTGGGCTGTAAAACAACCTGTGCGCCTGTGATTAGTTTACAATGGTAAATAATGGGGGGCTTTATTCTTAACATTACTCCATTAAGTGTTTAGACTTGTGTACCTTGTTTTGAGGTTTATTTACTGGACACCAGATGGTTTCTGCCGAGTTGACATCTCCTATACGCAATGGACACTGGCCACGTGTTTATGCCGCGTAATCTGACACCGCTTGGACCTGTGCCATTGTTGGTTGAGTTGTGTTACGCCTCAAATACAGCTTTTATTTACGCTTCGGTGCAATATACAAGAACCTTTAAAAAATGCTAATTTATGGGATTACTCACTAATCCTCTTGGTTTACTATTATTGCTATTGGCAGCAATTGGCAGTTATTGCAACAATGACAACATTCCTTGAATCGTCTCCTGCCGTAGCTGGAGTTTCCATCTTTGTGTAATGCTGAAGTTTGTCATCCTTGAAACAGCAGCAAACTGTTGTGGCTAGTGAGAAACTCGCCTTTGTTTCCATACAGTGACTTGACTGGGCTTGTGCGATTGTCTAATTTTACCAAATCCAAGTTTACATTAGTCCAGAAATACTGTAGATCTTCTCGTTTCACCTTTTGGGGCAATTCATCTATTCATAAAGCTGTTATTTTGCTGTCACAGAAAATGTGCCATAGACTATAGTGTCTTCTATTCGCAGAACGCCAGATTACAGTGAAATGCCCTGATTTTCGGTGTTTCAATAGGTTTAACCCTTTCCGGTGTACTATGCTATCACCGAGGTGGGGTAGGCCTTGAAGCTGCGGGACGCCATAGATGCCCTGCTGGTTTCAATGGGCCTTCTTCACCATGGCCACCAGTCGGCATGCTCCATTGTCTGCTGCGGGACGACATGAGCTCAGGCCGTTCCCCCTACAGCCAATGACGCGCGTCAGCTGAGTATGCGGGCTGGAGGAGGGGCTCGCTGCAGCAGCCAGCAAGCAGGGTGTACTATTTTGCCCTGCCGGCTTTAAAGTCCTGCCGCCAGGCACAACCTGCCCAGCGCTTAAAGGTTAACCAGGTGAATCCGATGGGTTTCAATGTAATAAATGGAATATCTTTTTTTCATTTAAGACCATTTGTTCTGTATAGTTTTTGCAAAAACCCTTATTTTTAAAAGACGTTTTTGTATTTTTTTTTTTTTTTTAAGAAAACTTTTGTAAAAAGGACACTACAAAAAATGACAAAAGAATATACACAGAGAATGAAAACTTTAAAGTGGACCAAGAATGGAGGCACCATCAGAGTAGGTCCGGGAAAGGGACGGGGGCCAATGCGCTTCCCGGGTAGATAATTGTTTTAATTTTAATTTTTATTTTTTTTCTGCAGCAAACCTTTTAAACGAGTTTTAAAGGACCTATTTTTTTATTATTCAGACACATTTTTAGTACATTTTACTGCTTTTAATTCCTATTGTCACATTAGAATAAGAAATAGTTTTTTTTCTCTTCCAGTTCGACGGTATTCGGCACATATTGGCACTACTTAGAAGTTTTCACAGACTCAAATTTCAGCAAAATATTGTGAACATTCGCTAAATAGTGAATTCACCGTATTTTCGGCAAAATGGAATTGCCGAACACAAGGCAACAAAATTTATATAGGATGTGCTACTACTGGCCAGGCTTTGGCCTGTTTTTTTCCTCAGTCTTGGGAGCCAGGAAACGTTTGTGGTGAGGCGTTTGGGAGCAAAAGGTAAATCTCTAGGAGCCAGGTAGCTGTAGGCTGTATGATACCCTCTTTTTATTTGACTATAACACTCCCTGGGCAGTGTTGTGAGACTATTTGCTTAACTCCTGTACATTCTTCACATTCTGGGGCGGATCCAGATACCAGTCTTGGGAGGGGCGCTCCACCAATTTTGGCAAAGAGAAATGGTCAGGTAGATGGAGATAAAGTACAGAGATAGCTGGATATAGACCATTCGTTGCTCAGACATGAAGAGATGGATGAATGCAGTGCTAGCTATAGACAGGTAAAAAGGTAGATGAATAGGTGATACCCACATATCACTGACAGGTAAAAAGGTAGATGATGCACAGACGGGTGATAACCCACATTAACACTTTATACCTACAGCCCCTTTGGCCGCTGTCTCTCTCTCTGCTGCAGGCTGTCGCCTCCTTGCTTCGCTGTCCTTTGTCTGTAGCAAGGTGTCCTGGTCACATGACCAGCCCTGATACAAGGATTAAAGTACCACAGGTTACTAGTAAATGGGCAGTGAGGCCGTCCGGCCCACAACTGGGCGAGGGGGGGGGGGTGTCCTTACCCTGTTGTATGTCCCCCTCTGATCCACCACTGCTTATGTTACATAATCGGGTGTATCCATACGGCTCTATTATACACCTTTTCATTACAGTGAACTGTCTTGATGGCTGGTTTTGTCGTCGTACACTCATACAGTCCACTTGTTTTTGTTTCAGATGTTTTTTACTGCCTGGGTTTATACGCAGAAGACTCCCATTGCATTACAAATCGGTGTATAGCTGCGGGGTTCTTTATAGTCACAAGGCTCTCTTATTAACTCGTAAACTCTGCCTTGTTTTGATGTGTCGCAGGGAGATTATACACATACATTCCTGATGTTACTGTCACGTCTTTGTAGAAGCAGCCAAGTCACAATTCACACCTTCTTTTTTATTTTTTGGAACAGATTTGGACTTCCTCAGCTCTGCTTATCGAGTAATACAAAAACTCTTACTAAAACTGTTTTACTTCTGGTTTAATTACCGCAAAACTGCCCATTTTCATGGTCTGACACTTCATCGCTAACCTTCCCTGGCTCCCTTTTATAGTCTCTGCATCGTAGAGTATCATGACTTGCATTATAGGTCCTTATGAGACATTATGTGCAAGGTAGGATTTTAATAGTAATAGCCATATTTCTTATGGAAATCTCAAGGGCTGAAACAATGAATTGATAATGAAAATAGTTGTCAACCATTTTCATTATCGATTAATCAGTTGTCGATTTTTAATCGGTTTGTGTACAGCACAGTGTTTGGAGTCCGACAGAGTTAAATGTTATAACCTCTGACTCTGCTTCAGAACTGATCGGAGAAGACGCGTCGCTGCTTTACTCGGTATGATTTAGTTCTAGGGTTATGTCGGACATAACCAGTTTTTTTTATTTTTTTTATTCAGTTTACTCTAGCAGTGCTATAACACAAACCCAGGGATACTGCCGCTGGATATGGGTGTTGTAACACTGGTGTTTTATCCTTGCTTGAAGCTGTAGTCCTGTGCCACCTCCCCGTCACCCCCTCTTTTGATCTAGAGCTGCCGTTCTCTCCCTTTTTGATCCGGTCCCTTCCCACAAATTCCCTCCCACACTCGTACAGTCTTTGCAAAAAAGCACTCCCTCTCATATTGGGCTCAAGTCCCTTGCCCAAACTCACTTCACTCTCTTCCACACTGGACCCTCCTCCTGCTCAGTTTGTTCATGAAATTATTGTAAGAGGACACTACGCACCCTGACCATTTTAGCATATTAAAGTGGCCAGGTTGCGTGGAGTGCCCCCCCCCTTCTCACCCTGCTTTCATGCTGACCTCATCCTGTCTGAGCGCTTGTAGCTGCATTCATTTAGAGAGAAAGAAGATAAGGGCTTTAGCTGCGTACTCAGCATTGAACAATCACTCTGACAAGGCACTCGCGTACCTTGTGTGCGAAAAGTATGCAATTTGCATATGTACGTATGAACGTAATATACACTATGCAAATTGTTTATGAAAAAAGGAGAGGGGGCGCAGAGGTTGCGGTCCCTCCCCTTTTTTTTCTTCAAAGTAAAAACAAAATGAAGTAAAACAGTGAATCGATTTTAATTGAAAAAACAATTGGTCAACTAATCGATTTTATGCAAATAATCGTTAGTTGCAGCCCTAGAAATCTCACATTCTGTCACTTGAATATTTACATGTGTGTCATTTTTTTGCATTGCGTTTGAGTACACAGTCACTGCCTGCACACGGAGCATAGAATATCCAACATGTAGGAACACATAAAGTTAAGCTGGTGACGGATTCAAATAGATTTTATAAATTTTGGATTTATTGTACCAGTATCCTCCGACCATTTGTGGTTCTTTAGCAGAAGTTCATGGGTTTCATGTTCTCAACAATTTGAAGTCGATTTATCCATCTACTGAACAGTGAATTTCTGGCTGGTTCTTCTGCTTTCAACATACAAAATAAAATAATTTTATATCCTTTTTCAGTAAACAAACCACAAACTACTGTGTTTGCACGCGAGACATTGAATAGACTCGCACTGGCTCGAGCTCTAACAAGGCAACGTTTGTGACCAGAGGTAAAGTGGGAATTCTGTTCCCTCTCTCAATTGGCTTTGGGAACTCCGATCCTATTGACTGATGCACTGGAAAAATGCAGGAAGTTTTTATTGTGACACATTTTCAGAAACAAAGTCTGTTTTTAAGGTTGTTTCCACTGCCATGGAGAACGAGTGGGAATGGCAAAGTCTGTATTTTTCAGAGGAATAGAATGTTCATATATAGACAACACAGCTGTTAATATTGGCCTCCGGTGGTCTTTGAGGACTGACTCTTGGAGTGTTCCCTCTTATTTTTCAGGACTTGACCCCTGGTTGTGACATGCCCACATGGTCAATGCCAGATCCTGTTTGCTTAAATTTAAAAAAAAATTATGTTCTGAGAGAAATGAAGAAGCAAACCTTATTAGATGTTCGTTAATTAGTCTCTACATACCGGACGTCTAAATACGTTTTCATATTTCTGTGAACATGTAGCAGTCAAAGCTAAGTATCGAATTCTACATAATTAGACATTGTACAGTGTCTAATGATCTTATTCCTCCTGCTTTCATCAGCAGTATTTCCACATGTGCCGTTTGCCCATCTGTTCCAATGTTCCTCTTGTAACTTCTCCAACAGTTACCAACCACTTCCTTCCAGACGCGCTTTATAGGTCCCTTGGTATTGATATGTGTGCCATGTTCAGCCTTTTGCCAACACAGACATTTCTGATCATCTAGAACAGGGCTGTCAAACTCCAGCGCCGCCCAGATGTTTCTGAAATACAACTCCCAAGATTCTTTGGCCATCGAATGCATTGAAAGAATTCTGGGAATTGTAGACGTCAACATCTGGGGGGCCGCGGGTTTGACAGACATGATCTAGAATGTAATTTTAATGATTTCTTGAACTTGTGTCCTCCTGTTCATCTCAAGACATTTTGTCTGTCTCCAGTAATGTCCCCACTGCAATGTGTGTTCATCCTGAGCTTGATCTAGAACTAGGTTGGACCCAGGTCCATTCTGTTACCTCAGCAGGATATACAAGAACTGTCTTGCTATGTGTGCATATATTGTGTTTAAACCCTCCAAATATATACCATGGTATGTTTTAACTTGAAAACGAGAGAAATCTCTAACCTTCCTGGTAAAATCCTTTCTCCAAAAAAAAAAAAAAACCTGTTCTTTTTGGTGGTCAGGGAGACCTTGATTTATACCTTGGCTTCTATACAAGCAAAAGAAACCCCTCTTGTATTTTATAAAAAAATAAACAAAAACAAGTACCACAATACAGAGACCTTATAATCCGGCCCTTTTAATTAAAAGCTTTTCGATACTGGTACGTCAATATTTTGCAACATAAAAGAAAGACGGGGGAGAGAGAAGACAAAAGAAGGAAGCTGGGAGTAGCCGACATCCAGAATCCCATCCGAAGTATCTGTACACTATCGCACAACAGACAATTTGCTAGTATTTGTATTCAGGACTGTCTTTAATATTGACTGGGCCCTGGGCATACATTTCTCCCCCCCCCCCCTATCTATTTTGCTCTCCACCCCAACATCCATAAAATAAAATAGTTTTCTTCTTGTCTATTCTGAATTTCCATAGACTTGTTTGGAAAGGCCAGACCCTGACCTGTCAAATAACCGCTAAATTGGCTTTGTGGGGTGTAAAGGGAAATACAGGGGCCCAAAGGACACCTGCTCTCCTCAAAGTGGTGTAATGGTTTGTGTTTTAGATGAACAAATGCGTAATAACTCCTTGCGCCATCACCTCCACATTTACTCCTGCCGTTGGAAATGAGAAGGTGAGTTAGTGCAGCAGCATTGTTTGCTTTACAAGTAAAAGTGCATAATGCCACCACCTTAGACCTGAGGGGGGGGGGAGTAAATTTAGTGTGTATATATATATTATATAGTTCTATTTAGTTTTTTACACCTTACATCACGATTTCTCAAACCTGCCCTCAGGACCCTTTGACACACCAGGTTTCCAGATATCTGAAGTACAGCCCAGGTGATGTAATTTGCTTCTCAGTGTCTGCATTTCCCCAAGGTGATCTGCAAAATCTGGCCTAGTTGAGGGTCCTCAGGACAGGTTTGGGAAACACTGCATTACATGGTCAAATTTTTGGTATTGATGAAAAGCCAAGACCCTTACCTTTCCAGTGAGCCCCTCACTTTACCTTGTGTGGTGTAATGATTACAGACACAGGGTTGCAAAGTATCCCCAAACCCAGCACCCCTCGTTGCACTGCAGGGGTTTACATTTTTGATGGAACAATGCGTAAGAACGCCTCATGCCATCACCTCCACACTTGCTGGCAACATGTGAAATGAGATGGTGAGTTAGTACAGCATCAATGTTCATGGTATATTTGAAAAGTGAACAGTCGCTTTTATAATTTTTTTTTAGATAAAACCTGGTCATGTTTGGGATCATTGGAAAAGCCATGCTCTTGACACTGCCTCACTTGACCCTCTATCTTCTATGGTTCCAGAGACATGGGAGATCAGGATCCCTGTAACACCTCCATAGGGAATTCCCTGCTCGGCTGGGGGGGGGGGGGTTCTCGTTTCCCATCAGTGGGCTGGGGGAGGTCCTGCAGGCAGCCCCTTACGGGAGAGGTCTGCGTTTGACACCAAGCTGCAGAGTAGGCCATGGGTTTTTGTGGGACCATGGGGCAGCTTCCTTGAGCCTTGCAATAATGACTGGGCCTGGGACAACTGCCCCTTTTGCCCCGCATGATAGACAGTTGTGGTTGTATTTATAAAACACCAGCCAAGGAGACCGTGTTTTAAGTTATGCAGTTTGTATGTTATTTATTGTCTCTTTGAATTCATTAATTATTTTAGTGTCCTGTATCTTGTGAGGTAACATGGAAAGTGGGAGAATCCCAGGACATACTAGAAAACGAGAGAAATCTCAATGTATCCTTCCTGGTAAAAATACTTTCTCCAAAAAAAAAAAAAAAATGCTCAGCAAACACCCACCAGTAGTATTTTGGTGATGAGCTTGCTTTCCTGTCACCTGGCAGAGAGAAGAGGCAGAGCCAGGAGTCCCTTCTAATAACCTGTTTTATATTGTATTTACCTGGTACTGTTAGTGCTTTCCTGTGCTTTGTTGCGTGTTCTATACAGTCTGTGTCGTCTTTCTATTTTTTTTACCTCTTAAGGCCCCAATATGCCACCACAATCCATGCTTGTTCTGGCGTCTCGCTTCGTCTGGCACCTGCTTCCTCTCTTTGCACATGTTACAGCAGTAACTTCCTTTTTAGTGCTGTCAATGTCCTTGTTATCAACAGAGACCTGTCCTTATGATGGTTGCCCATGAGCAATAAAGATTTGTAAATGGGTTGTAGATGACTCAACAGAATTTTAGGAGTCAAAGGTGAAAGTCTAGGAGCCTGGGGCTACCGTGTTCATTGAGCTTCGTATGTTTTCTGTACATCAATCATGGAACTCTACACTCTGTAATCACTGCCCATGATGCTACGCAATCCTTCCAGGATGCTTTCCAGTGTATCCCTTTCATCGAATTCATTCACCTCTTGTCTGTTTTTTTTCGCTTCATTGTCATTGCCCCACCACTCTTTACAGCAGCTTATTGGTAACCCGTTTTCTCTATCCTTGACGTTCCCATTGCTAGAGAACCAACACGCCTTTACAATATGGCGGAAACTGTCAACCTTATGGCACAGGTGGCAATCCAGTAGAAGCAGAACGTAGCGTGCCTGCTACAGCTACTACGGCTTTCAGATTTGGATCATGGGTTACTTTTCCAGTCTCCTGTTGTTTATATTGCAACGCATGTGTTATCCAGGCGCGATCTGCACAGTGACTTGTGTATGGAGGACGTTTTATCGGGAGTTGCCGTTTTTTACTAGATGCAATGTTTCAGACCATTGGCCATGATGATTAAGTCTAATCAACTGAAAAGATGCTTCTAATGCAGCTGTGTCTTCCCCAATAAAGATTTAACCATTTGGGCACCGTCTGACCTGCTGTACTTTCTATCACTTTGTGCTAAAGGGCGTTTGCAGGCACAAGTGGTCCAGCTGTCATTCCATGAAGGGGCTCTTGCAAATGAAGCATACTGTCCCTTTTCATTCTATAAATCTGTACATTGATATGTATCATGGAACCAGATCCCTTATTTGGTCGTCTTCCCCCCCCTATTTTTTTTTTTTTTACACATAGTGGATTGGTCCACTCTCCCTGTCTAATCCATAGTTAGTTTGGCCCAGCCCCATTTCCTGTTTCAAGCAAGCTTCCTATCCCCCAGCCTAACCATAGAGGCAGTGAGCAAGCATCTTGTAATGGGTAATTGCATTCTGTCGTCCCCCCCCCATAACAAAGTATGCTAAGAGAAGCCCTCTCTATCCACAAGACACCTTTTATTTGCTGTTACTTTCCCAATAAAGTGAAGAAAATACAAAGGACTTTGTGTACTTTCAAAAAGGGATGAGTAAAGCTATCTGTGTTCTGCCCTCACAGTGTGTCTGAGGCACAAAGCTTGGCAGACAGCTAACATAATAAAAATCTGGAAGCAGGATTGAAGAAAAGTCTTTACTGAACTTTATTTGTATCTTTACTTTTCAGATCTTTAAACTTTGTAAAACTGTGGAAAATACGGAATTATGGCAATATATTAGTCTAGGAATACAAATCTACACAAATAAGTGACAGGCATGCTACCTAGATGTAAATTACTGGCTAACAGAAGTTTAACTTAATGTGAAGACAATCAAACACTACTAAACTAATCTAACAGTGCTTTGAGTTGCTAAAAATATATACATAACTAAAAACATGAAGGTTCTACTTACACAGACTTATAAGCAGAAGGCCTGTGTAACAGAACTGTGGAGCTTGCTTTCTGCTTGACTCACTGGTAGCTATGCTGGTTGAATCTGGCTCTACCAGGAAGTAACTGTACTGCATGGCATCAGTAATGGCCGCTCAATTAAAGAAACAGTACTCTAATAAACTAAATGCTTAGAAATTTGTGAGTGACAGAACACTCCCCACTTTGGATAATAACATTATGCAACTATGTATCCTTTTTGAGAAGTAAGACAACTTCAGAAACAGGCCTAAAATAAACTTTTGGAGTACCTTCCTTCATGACTTTAATTTCTACCTTTCTAACTTTGTTGTCAACACTAGGTACAACTTTGATAATAAGTCCAACAGGCCATTCATTTCTATGAACTTGAGTGTCTTTCAGTAAGACAACGTCTCCGACTTGTAAGTTAGGCTTGTCAGCTTGCCATTTCCTGCGTGGCTGGAGCGTCACTAAATATTCCTGTCTCCATCGTCTCCAGAATGTGTCTGCAAGACTCTGCACTTGCTTCCACTGCTTGGTATGAAGATCTTTGAGTTCAAAATCTCCAGGAGGTGCCGTTGTTTTTTGACTTTCAGAGTCAGAAGCATCGCAGGTGTCAATACTTCTGGCATTTCAGGATCTGTGGATACTGGAACTAAAGGTCGAGCGTTCATGATGGCCATAGTGGATGCATCTGAGAAGGTGCATAATTCTCTTCGTTGTGTGACAGACAAAGAGACAGGAACTTTGGATACTGAATTGTTCAAGATCCTTCCACAGTTTCCACTGTGTTTCTTTCTCTTCAGGGAGATAAGTATCCCATTCATTTTGTTCACCTTCATTTGCGAATTCTCTCATGAGAGTTTTACCTTGCATAGTTATAGGGGCGACGAATCCCAAGGGATAGTACAAACTATTGACTGTGGACAAGACACCTCTTCTTGTAAATGTTTTTTCTTCTCTGGATACACAGAACGTGAAACTGTCTGACTTTATGTCCCAACTTAACCCTAGACTTCTCTGGAGAGGTGGTGAATCTGCTCCCAAGTCTAGGTCTTTGAGATCTTTTGCACGATCTTCCGAAGGAAATGCTTCCATAACCTTGTAGCTGTTGGAAGCTATCTTGTGTAGTTTCACGTTAGATTCAGCTAACATTTCTCTGGTTCTTTTTAAGGTGGCTATTGCTTTTTCATCACTGGGGAAGGAAGAAAGTCCATCGTCAACATAAAAATTCTCTCATGACAAACTGTTTAATTTCTTTCCCATGTTCTTTTTCACCTTCCTGTGCTGCTCGTCTCAGACTGTAGATAGCCACAGCTTGAGAAGGGCTGTTCCCAAACACGTCTACCTTCATTCTGTATTCCGTGACATCTTTGTTGAAGTCATTATCTTCATACCACAAGAACCTTAGGTAATTTCTGTGATCTTCACGGACGAGGAAGCAATAAAACATTTGTTGTACATCTGCTGTTACTGCAACACGTTCTTTTCGGAATCTTATGAGTACTCCGAGGAGCGTGTTATTCAAGTCGAGCCCACTAAGGAGGACATCATTAAGGGAGACACCTTCATGCTTTGCGCTGGAGTCAAATACTACGCGTATCTGTCCCGGTTTCTGAGGATGGTACACCCCGAATATTGGTAAATACCAACGTTCCTGTTTTTCTTCTAATGGTGGTGCCTTCTCCGCTTGATCGTTATCAAAGATCTTCTGCATGAAATCATGGAAGTGTTGTTTCATCTCTGGCCTTCTGTTCAGAGTGCATTGCATGGAAAGGAGACGCTTCATTGCTTGTCTTCTGTTATTCGGGAGGTGACATATCGTGGTGAACGGAAAGGTAAAGGAGCTACCCAGTTGTTTGATTCATCTATGAAGACTTCTTTGCTCATGATCTCAAGGAAGAGGTTATCTTCCACAGATAATGCTTGTTTGTCATCACTTTGTGTTCTTTCGAACACCTTGCACCCTAATCTATCTGTATCTTCTGTTGAAGCTGTAGTCGCCATGTAGACCTGATGCTTCTGGTGTTGCTTTGAGAGGACTAGTCTCTCTTTGATTTGCATGTTGTTTGTACAAGGGCTCAAACATGACGTGCGTCCATTTTGCAACAGGTTCGTTTTGTAGACATTCACTTTTGTTGGCTTGTGAACTCCGTCCAGACACACGTCACCAATGATAACCCATCCAAGGTCGAGACGTTGCGCAAATGGTGCGTTGTGTAGCCCATTGTACTGTTCCCTAACCTTGTGTACTCTCAGTATGTCTCTTCCAAGTAGGAGGAGGATTGCAGAGTCTGGGTCAAGTATTGTATCTTTTCTGCTATTTGTCTCAGATGAGGATGTCGACGTGCAATTTCGGGCGTGGGGATCTCTGATCTATCATCTGGTATCATATCGCATTCTATGAGAGTTGGGAGGGACAACTGTGTTTTTCCATCTATTGACTCGATGATATAGTTGGTTGCTCTTCTCCCTGATGTCTCTATAATACCTGAGCAAGTCTTCAAGGTATATGAAACCGGATTTCCACTATCGTTGAAGATTATTATTATTATTATTATTCTTTATTTATAAAGCGCCAGCATATTCCGCAGCGCTGTACAATAAGCACAGTATAGACAGGGTTACAATACATTGAACAACATTTGACAAACAGTACAGGAGGAGATGAGGGCCCTATTCCCGTAGGAACTCACAATCTGGGAGGGTTGGGGTTGGAAACAGGAGGAGAGGACTGTAAGGTGAGAGTGATTGATGGTTGCGTCAGTGAGTTGGGTGGTAGGCCTCCCTAAATAGGAATGTTTTCAGGGAGCGTTTTGAAGGAAGAGAAGTTAGGGGAAAGTCTGACAGCACGAGGGAGAGCGTTCCAGAGAGTGGGGGCTGCGCGTGAGAAATCCTGCAGTCTATCATGGGAAGAGGGATGCGGGGAGAAGCTAGGCGCAGGTCACTGTTTGACCTTAGGGAGCGGGCTGGGGTGTATTTGGTGATTAGTGAGGACAGGTAGTGGGGAGCTGAGTTAGTGAGGCTTTTGTAGGTAAGGATAAGGATTTTGAACTTAATTCTGCAGTGGATGGGGAGCCAGTGAAGGGACTCGCAGAGGGGAGCGGCAGAGACAGAGCGGCGGGTGAGGTGAATTAGCCTGGCGGAGGCGTTCAGGATGGATTGTAGGGGGGATGGATTGTAGGGGGGAGAGGTGGGACAGAGGGAGGCCAGATAAGAGATTATTGCAATAGTCGAGTCGGGAGATTACCAGGGCGTGTATGAGTTGTTTTGTGGCGACAGCGGTAAGAAGATGTTGAAAAACTCTGTTCTGGCCAAAGACCTGTTGCTCTGCTCATCTAATACTGCATACATTCTCACAGTTTTCTCTCTGTGACCTTCAGGATATACTTTTACTAAACATATCTTTGAGCATGATCTAGGACTAAATGTCTTTGTACAGATCTCTGTACACGTTGACGTTATTGCTGGTGCTACGTCCTCTTTTTGCTCCCCACCATGATCTTCTTGGGTGGTTACGTTCTCCTCTGCCCAGGGTGCTGGGCCTGGATGCATTGCAGAAAGATGCTTGTCACTGTGGCATTCTCTGCATTGTATTGCTGTCCTACAATCTTTTGCGAGATGTTGAGTTGAAGCACAGCATCTGAAGCAGATGTAATGGTCTTTAAGATAGGACTTACGTTCTTCGATTGTCTTGATCCTGAAACCGCGACATTTTTTCAGAGGATGAGGTTTGTTGTGTATCGGACACTGATCGTCTGGATCTTCAATTTTCTTTTCTGCGATTCTATTGTTGACGTATTCAGACTCAGGTGGTACTTCTGTCTTCCGTACAGACACCGTTGTCCTTGATTCCCTGTTCGGCTGCAGTGATTCTGTTCTGCTATAGTTTGGGTTTCCCAGGTTCAAAAAGGCAAAGCTTGGGTCATTGCGGGTTTTCGCTTGGTTCGTTATGAAACTTAGTGAAGAAGGAGAAAGGTGGAAATGCCACTTGATAGCATTCTTTGTATTTTGACGCTGCTGTAACCCATCTTTCTTGCAAGTTGTAAGGAAGCTTCACTATTATAGGGTTGACCCCACGTGCAGTGTCTAGATATGAGAGACCTGGTAGGTGTCCACCATTTTTTGCTGATTCCATCTCCAGGAGTATGTCTCCAAGCTCTCTTAACTTCTGATTGTCTTTGTTTGTTACTTTTGGGAAATTTTCAATTTTCTTCAGGAGTGCATCTTCAATTACTTCTGGTGATCCATAACCTTCCTCCAATCTCTGCCAACCATAGCGAGTCCTGTTGTTGCGTTGTGAGCGTGTACGGACCTAATTCTTTTGGCTTGTTCGGAAGATTCTGGTCCGAGCCATTTAGAGAGTAGATCTAGTTTTTCTCTGTCTGTCATGTTTAAGTCTTGGGTGCTGCTAAGGAAAGATGACTTCCAGGCCCAATAATTTTCAGGACAGTCGTCAAACGTCAGGAGACCGGAACTCACCATTCACGGCGTATCAGGTACTTCGTTACATCTGAAATTCCAGCTGCCTCAGGTGAACGTACTCTGGGAACAGACCCCGGGCTTGGCTGTGGCTGATAGGACGGTGGGGTTGTTAGGTCAGGCTTGATCTGGTTATATGGTGTGTTTTCCTCATTGTAAATAACTCTCCTATAGCCCACATTGGTGTGTGCCTGGGTAGGAATCGTGTCGTTATTGATTTGATGTCTGGAAGAGCTGGCTAACTGGTCTTTGGGTTCGTAAACATTTGGCTTGTCGTGTTGGAACTCTGTTTTGGCTTTGCAGACTTTAGGTGATTCTAGGTAGCCGTCTGCTAGAGGAGCTTTTGATAGTTTTAATGCATTGTCAGTTTGTTGATCGGTGTACACGGTTGTGTGTAACTGAACATACTCCCTGGTACGATGAATTGCACTGAGAGGTGTCACCTGTTCTTCTATGACAGGGAATGTTTCTTTATACTCTTCTTCTGCCGCATTCATGAGAACTTCAGCTTCTGCTACTGCTTTCATGAGAACTTCAGCTTCTGCTGCTGCTGCTGAAGCTGCTTTCTCGTGTTGAAGAATATGTAGAGATGCTTTTACCTCTGCTTTTCTTCTAGTAGTTTCAGCTTCATTCTTATGCTGTTCTTCCTCTATGTAGCCCTGTTCTCTTATCATTTCAGCTTCGCGTATTGCATAGGCAGCCATTGCACATGCTTTTTCTGCTTTTGCACGTGCCTTGATGGCAGCAGCACTCGCCGTCGACAGGTTGGAGCAGATTGAGTGTCTTGAACTAGTGTGTTTGGACCTGGCAGTTTTAGCACTAGCTGATGTCAGATCTGATTTACTAGAGACTGTGGAGCTTGTGCACCGTGACCTGGTGTTTGGTGTGCTGAGTGTGCTTGCTCTGCATCTGAAAAGCTGAGGAATGACTGGAGTAGCATGCTGCTCTGTGTGCTGCATGGTGAGACAGATTACTACTTTGCAGGATGCTTGAGGAAGTTAGAGATAGATATGTGTAGAAAGAATCCACTTTTCTTTTGATTAGGTCTGCTGAGTATAAAGTCTTTTTACTGTTCTGCCCTCACAGTGTGTCTGAGGCACAAAGCTTGGCAGACAGCTAACATAATAAAAATCTGGAAGCAGGATTGAAGAAAAGTCTTTACTGAACTTTATTTGTATCTTTACTTTTCAGATCTTTAAACTTTGTAAAACTGTGGAAAATACGGAATTATGGCAATATATTAGTCTAGGAATACAAATCTACACAAATAAGTGACAGGCATGCTACCTAGATGTAAATTACTGGCTAACAGAAGTTTAACTTAATGTGAAGACAATCAAACCCTACTAAACTAATCTAACAGTGCTTTGAGTTGCTAAAAATATATACATAACTAAAAACATGAAGGTTCTACTTACAGACTTATAAGCAGAAGGCCTGTGTAACAGAACTGTGGAGCTTGCTTTCTGCTTGACTCACTGGTAGCTATGCTGGTTGAATCTGGCTCTACCAGGAAGTAACTGTACTGCATGGCATCAGTAATGGCCGCTCAATTAAAGAAACAGTACTCTAATAAACTAAATGCTTAGAAATTTGTGAGTGACAGAACAATCTGACTTCAATCATATCCTGCATGTGACATTCACTTCTTGGCAAAAAAGAGAGGGTAGACCCTGGCTACCTAATTATCTTTATTAGGTAGCCCGTGTCTACCCTCTCTTTTTTGTCTATACTATTAGGGTTATGCCCATTTTGACACTGGCTTGGATTCAAATCCCCGGTGTACTTTGTTCTATAATCGTGCGACATTCACTTCTTGCATATGACCCTGGGGTTCCAGAATAATGCGTTATGTTGTGTGCTGTGAGTTTTTAGAGAGCGTATTGCTTTATTTTAACACAACATTTGAAATTCTTTCCAGGTTCTTTCTCCTTTTTGACCTTTTATGGTGCTTACGAATTTATCTGAAACGTGGCAAAGTGTGGACGTGTTGGTTTTATTGAACGTTCTGGTGAATCTGTTTTGTTTTTTTTTTTTAAAGAAATTGTGTTCACGCTGTTGCGCTACAAATATCGTTGGACGTATGTGTGGTTTCTGTTTCCAGTGGGATTCATCTCTTCTAAACCTAAAAATACTATATAGAACAGAGGTGTCTCTTCTATATTGTGATTCCTGTTTTTGGAAAACACGAAGAACTATTTTAGGAATGTGATTGTGTAAGTCCGTACATGAAAGGGATATGCAATGATGTTGAAATGTAATTTTTTTTTTTTAAAAGAGAAAATTTGTGTGATCGTTATAGGGGTTATTCACAACGCACTGACATTCCAGCGCTTTGTAGTATGGTGCAATTCGGCGATTCCATTTTGCTGACTCTGCGGTGAATTCCCTATTCCCTGCAGGGTCACCATACTGCCCCGACAATGTAATCGCCGAACTGCGGGGAAAAAATAAACAAAACTCTCCTAGTAGTTGATTAAACCAGTAAAAATGCTCTTAAAATGTGTCTTAATAAAAACAGTCCTTTAAAAAATAATAAAAAGGTCTTTTACAGAATAAAAAACTTTTTTAAAAAATACAAAAACATCTTGAAAAAAATCCTTTTTGCTGAAAACGAATAGCATAAACCTTGTATTTAAAAAAAAAAAAAAAAAAAAATTACTTTACATTGAAACCTATGGGATTCGCCTGTTTAAACCTGTCAAACTGAATCACCGAAAATCAAGACATTTCACTGACACTTTGGTGCAGGTCGGCGTTCTCTGAATAGATTAACCATTACTTCTCTATAGGGACAATTTTGTTTCTGCCGAATTGCAACAAACTACACTCTAATTCACTGTAAATTCACCAGTATTTGTCAGTTTAGTGAATAGACAACAGACTGCCACGAAGTTGCACTGTACAGTGAAATTCACCATTCGGTGGCAAGTTCGTCACTTCGGGAATAGCCCCTGGTCTTTTCAATGGTTTTAGACGAGTGACCTTTCATTTCGCATCGCCCCTGCTGCTGAAATTTCCATGCGTTTGCCAAGCATCATGGGACGTACGCGTGTCCAAAATATGCATGACTTTTTTATGTGACGGCGTTATGAAGAACAAAAAACATATTTAGGAGAAAGGGCAACAGCGTCATTTCATGTCAAATCAATCAATGCATAAAACCTGAATGTCATGGATTTGGTTCTTTTTTCCATAAAATGTTTAAATTTTTTTTTTCTTTGTCCACCCGTTTTTGAGATTGCCGTTTACAGGATACCTATGATAGCTACATACATGGGAAACTCTTAAAGCTTATGAATAGGGCGTTCATTTGATATAGCATGACACAATTTGTAAAAGTGCAATTCACACATGAAAATAAAATTTGATTTAGTTTTCAGAAAATCTTTATTTTTTTACTATTTTCATAAAATTCACACTTAAAGGTATAAATATGTCTTGTAGCCACTCAGTCCAAATTCCAAGATGGTATCAGAGGACATCTGGGTACATTTCGCTCATTTAAAAAAGTTTTTATGCACTTCCATGATTCTGCAAATGTAAAGTGATACAATTTGTTCTTTTTTATAATTTTATCGTGTATTAATAATGTCTCAAAATACAGTTTGTAGCACCTCCTATATATTTGACTGAATTTAGTGTCGCCCCAGACGAGGGGCAAGGGCAGATATTAAACGCTGGTATACGCTTCATATTTATTTATTTGCAAAGTATTTTACCAGGAGGGATACATTGAGATTTCTCTAGTTTTCAAGTATGTCCTGGGTTTAAGAACATTGAAATTTTACAGTCGTTACAGAAATACAAAGTAATAAATGCAAGATATTCGAATCAAAATACAAATTATCACAGAAAATAAATATGTAGGAAATAGTCATTATGTTACATGTTTACAGGTGCATTCTGTATTGAGGTATGTTAATAGGGAGCTCTTGAGTGACTTTAGACTGGGGGAAGATTTGATAGCGTCTGGGAGGTTATTCCATAATTGTGGTGCTCTGTAGGAAAATGAGCATCGAGCCACTTTCTTTTTGTATTGTGGTATTGCAAGTAAGGTGCAGGTCCTGGATCGGAGGTTATAGGATGAGGGAAGCAGCCTATTCAGGTGGTAGCTTTCCAGAAAAGCTCTTAAACACCAGGTTGGAAAGGTGAAGGGTGCTTCTAGATTCCAGCGATGGCCAGTTTAGCTCTTTTAACATGTCAGAATGGTGGGTCATGTAGGTACATTGTAGCACAAAGTGGCAGAATGAGTTATACAATGTAGTAAGTTTCTGAAGATGTGTTAGCGGGGCGGCTGCATACACTACATCTCCGTAATCAATAGCCGGCATAAGCATTTGTTGTCCAATCTGCTTTCTTACCGCGGGGCTCAGGCAGAATTTGTTTCTGTACAGGGCACCTAGTTTGGGGTAAAGTTTAGATGAGAGTTTTTCGATGTGGGGGCCGAAGGATAGATTTGGGTCTAACCACATACCTAGATATTTGAGAAAAGTGACTGTGGTCAGCATGCCATTTGATTTTGTCTTGACACATAGATGGGGATTTTGCAATTTATGTAGTTTAGGTGCTGTTCCAAAGAGCATTGTTACAGTTTTGTAAGTATTTAAGGACTTTATTATTAAAGCGTTGGTAAGGATGAGAGCTGATTTTGCAGATGGTAAACCGATCAGGCTCCAGACCATAATCTGATGGTATCTGGCAGGCGTTTGGTTATTGCTAAGGCAGTGCATATTCTTACAGGCCGGTAATCTGAGATAATATAAAATGTCAGCTGGAGTTGCCTGGATTGTCCATTTACACATGCTAGAAATACATATAAACCAAAGGTACATTCTTAAGAGCTCTAATAATGGACAATACCTCACAGTAAGCTCCATAGTTTGTCCTTCAGGTCTCACAGAAATTTTAATTCACTTGTACCTTGACGGAGTAAACCTATTGTGCGCGCATTTCTATCTGGTCCCACTCGGCAGATTTGAAATACAGGCTGGTCTTTGTTGTGGCTGGCTTGTTGCATTTCTCCTACAATCATTTGTGCCACAGTTGGGCCTTGTCACGGTGTAACCTATATCCCTCGAGGCCCAGAGAGCGCAGGTTTCCATGTCCCCGGGTTATTCTCTAGTGTTTAGAGCTGCAGTAAGGGCCCTGTTTCATTATCGATAACTGGGCACAAGCTGATATCACGTACTGGTTCCCTGTTACTGGGCTTATTCTACCTATGCCGCTGCATTAGCGTCTTGCGTTAAAGCTTTGGGAGCCGCAAACTGATACTGGACGCCGCCACTGGTTTTGGATCCTGGAGTCCATAAGGACTCCGTGGAGGCAAGTTTAACCCTGTGTTTTTTTTAACATCTTCTAAAAGATGTGTCGCGTCACGCTGCCCTCCACACTGCAGCATCTGAGGGGATTATGGGATTTTTTTGGTGTTAAGTGACTTTTCAAAAGTGCTGAGCTTTTCCGAATACCGGCTCAAGCCGCAAACTAACAATAGCTCCCCCGTCGTCGTTTGTGAGCAGTTGCAAAGTGTATAGAAGCCTTTGACGTACAGTAGGGAACTGCCATTTCTGAGGAAACCCATACCATGTGCTTGTCAGCCCTAGAATCTTAACCCATGGCAGCCCTCAATGATCGCTTCTCCTGAATTGGGCCTTGTCATTGAGGTGTGACTGAGAAGCCGAAAGGCACACTGAGCAATGGGCTCCTCATCTTTGTCGCTTGCCTGTGGTTGCTCCATCACGGTCATTCACATTTGATTGAAATTATTGGTTCAGAGCAGGGCTGGATTCTTGCATAGGCCATCTGGGTCTGAGCCTAGGACAGCATTCTTGTTTCCTAATGCATTTTCTTTTTAGAGGTCCAAATATATATATATGTGTGTGTATAACCTTATTTCCAGTACGTCTCGAAGCTCTAATAAATGTTAGAAATAAGATGGTTCCAAATTGCATTTTTTTTTATTGACATAAATGGCCTCACCAGGTCGTGAATATTTGGCTCGAATTATTATTGCTGGGGTTTGGGTTACTGTATTTGATCTTAAGTATTTTTATTGCAGCTAGGAAAACACTATTTAAAACTTGCTGAGGAAGAACATGAAGAGGTGAACAGCTGTGCCGCGGTGGAATGGCTTGTCGAATCTGCCAAGCAAGGCCGGAGAGATGCGGTGAAGCTCCTGCGCAGATGCCTGGCAGACAGAACAGGTTGGTTTGTTCAGTCATCGTCTGATAATCACGTTCCTTTCACGCGGCTTTATCAGAAACTGTTCAGATAGAGCTCAGTTTTCTAACATTGCCAATTTCCTGCTACATTTGTATGTAAAAATAATTAACAATACGGTTCTGTAAGTCCGTTTCATTAAGCATTGTAAGATACGCCGGCATCGTGGTAAACCATATTTTCCTTATGTGCCAATTGCAATAAATCAATCACACTTCAGCTTTGCCGCAGGCAATAGGTTTAATACACAACGTCTTATATATAAAGTGTCCGTGTCATCATTGTTTTGTGATGGCAACGATGCAAGGAGAACATTATGGACTTCTCACATCGCATGTTTTCATAGCCGTGTCCAAAAAATAAATTGTTGTCCCCTCCTGCTTTGTGATGGAATCTCTTTGCTCCGGGTCTTCGTCCTTCACACTCATGATATGAATTCCCAGTTTTTAACGATGTCAGAGCTTTTGGTTTACTGTAGGAATAACCACTGAAAATGAAGAGGAAGTGAAGAAACTCTCCTCCGAGACGGATTTGGAGCGAGCTGTGAGGAAGGCCGCGTTGGTCATGTATTGGAAGCTGAACCCAAAGAGGAAGAAGCAAGTGTCCGTGTCTGAAATACTGGAAAACGTTGGTCAGGTCAATGCAGAAGGTTGGTAATGTTGGCATTTCCGTTGCCTTTAAATGGACACTCTAGCCACCATGACTGAAGGCGTTTGGTTACTTGGTCACGGTGGATAAAATGTGTAGGGTCCAGCAATCCTTATAGAACTCTGCTCTCAAACATTAAAAACATGGATGCAAAGGACTCTGGGCCCCACAGGTCCAGGAACGGTAACTCAAATAATGTGAGGATGGTCCAGCACTCGAAACGTCTATTGAGGCTCGTAAGTGGTAAATGGCAGTAGTGCTTCTGTTTCCAGGTCTTTGTCCAGGAAAGACCAGAAAATGGGGCGCAACGTTGCAGCTGTTTACCACTTGTGAACCTCCTATAAAATGTTGTAGTGCTCTACTGTCTTCACATTATTTAATTGGTCATGGTGAGCTGTCGTCCCCTTACGTTTCCTTGCGAGCCCCAGTGGTCTCGGTCTTCCATGATTTCTTCAATAATAAGCATAGCTGTAACTGGTTTTATCGTTGCATAAATTCATATTACTCTGTCTCCTGCTTTCCAAATGTTGGGCACAGAAGAAACCCACCACAAAGCCCACGATTTAAATGCCGACTTTCTGTCTCTGGTTTCAGACTCGGTGCAGCAGCCAGGTCCAGTTCCAAAGGAGGCTCAGAAGCAGCGCAGGATGCTGGAGCGTCTAGTCAGTAGGGAATGTGAGTAGACCCTGTATTGTCCACACACTTCTCAACCCCCCCCCCCCCCCGCCTTTCAGAAACTTACAGCAGGTGGAAGGCGTTGCCAAATAAGCGGTCTGAGGAAACCTGATCCAACAATACAGTGACTGTGTCTGATACTCAGTCTGGAGCTGCTCGCGTTGTGTCTCAGACTCCGCTTCTTAGTGATTCCTTGGCATTGTATCTCAGAACTTTGGTTAAAGGGCCACTACCGCCAAAAAAAATGTCCTAATTGTGTTTATTTTATGTCGCTGATATCTTAAATGTGCTTTGTTTTTCTCTTGTTTAAAGTATTTTACTCTCTGTCACTGGGTGCATCCACGGTGTGATCTTTTCTGTTGTAAACTGCCCCCCCCCCCCGGGTATATTTACCTCACTTGCTCCTCACAGTGTGGCTTTGGCCATAGAATGGAGTGAACGGGTCGATCGCTGACTCACTCATTGTGTGTGGGATGTATTCAAAGGACATCACTGGGGTTAGAAGTCTTTTAAGATCCTTGTCTTCTCTCCTTCGGCTGGCAGCTCTTGTCTCCGGTAACCTGGAGAACAATAGCCCTCTGCAGCCTTATCTAAACATTCTTTCCTCCACCCCATTGACTGTTAAATACTGTAGATTAAATAAGCAGCAGGAAAGTAAAGCTTTTGTGCAGATTTTGGTAAATGTTGCATCATGGGAAAAATGCACAAAATCGAAAAAGATAAAACCTGACTTTGATGTAATGGCATGTAAAAAGGAAAAATAGAGAAACAGCAGCATGTGTTTTATAATGTGTTTTTTTGTTTGTAATGCTCATGTAATCTAGTTACAGCTTCTGGAAGTGGTAGTGTCCCTTTAAAACTGTTAACTATTGCAAAATGCAATGTGGACAAGATTTTTCCACGACTTTTAAAGTTATAATGGGCACCATATGTATTTCCTCGTGGCTATAAGACCTACCTCATGGGAAAAATAATTTATGCCAACCCTTCTACACCTGTCTCCACAGGGCACCGGTGGTTTATATCTGGCTCTGTTTTTTTTACGTATCATTAACATTCACTTAGTAGCTTTGAACTTTAAGATACTTGTCTAAGGTGACATCACTATCGACACCGAATTAGAAGCAAAAGTAATGATTTCACAGTTTAAAATATGTTTTACAGTTAATTATGTAAGCCGAGAAATATATATATATATATTTTTTTTTTAACCCTTTCACTACCATGATCGATTTATACTTGACCTTCAAAAGCTCCTGCTGTAGCCCAACATTGAGTAAACTCGATCTAGGTCATATTCTGGAGCAATGCAAAGGAATTTCACTGACTTAAAATGAGCTCCAGAATACGCCCCAAATTGTCAGCACCTCGGCCATGTCATCCAAGATGATGAAACCGTTTTCAACAGCTAGTATTTCTTTCAAAAGGAAAACCTGAATCCCAGAGATCCAGCTGTATTATTATACATTTTAAGGCTGGTGTCAGACGTCCGTTGCAGCGTTGTGACGGCCACGCCCTGTAGCGCCTGCACGAATTGCGCGTGCTACAGCGGCCGTACTGAAAGCCTCCCTGTAGAACCGCTACAACGCGCATTCGGAGCTGCAAAGCGCTATCCTCCATAGGAGGATCAAGACTTTGCAGCGCTTAGAGCACTAACTTTGCTCAGCGAGGTGGCCAGACGAGCGTGGAGTGGAAGGCACATCCACTCGCACGGACGTTTCTTCCACACTGAAAAAAAGGCTCGTCTGACCCTGGCCTAACAGGACTTTTTGGACGAAATTGGCTTTCTGTCTCTAAAATGTATGTATGAAGGGTACATACATTTTTATACTGTCTGCAGTGCGAGTGCTTTTATGGAAAATCACCTGGTAGTTAAGGGGTTAATGCACTTTATAATACTTTGTTTTTTGAGGTTGTGCTCTTTTCTTATGGTGTCTGAACATGTTAGAGCTTTGTGAAATAATACTCGTGTTTGGATTGTTTCAGCTAAGAGTTACATTGCCTTGGATGACTTTGTGGAAATCACCAAGAAGTACGCAAAAGGCATCGTCCCTACCGACCTATTTCTACATGATGACGACGATGACGATGAGTTTGCAGGGAAAGGTCCAGGAGAATTGCCACTTCAACAAAAGGTATGCGTGTAAATGGGAAACACTGCGCGATTTATGGGAAAAAGTTACAAAAATATAGATTTGCAAATGTAAACTTGTCAGTGTATAAATCGCTGCACTGACTCGATTTTCCACATAATTTGGACGAATGCATTAGAAACAGGAGAAATCAAGTTTTTTTTTTTTTTTTGTTTTTTTTTGCCCACTTTTCCTGTGATATTTGAAAAAGAAAGGGGGGGAAAAGTTTGTTTTAGATCCATTTTCCAGTCTGAATCTATTGCAAATTCCCTGGAAAGCTGTTTGGAGCCGGGCCGCAGGGATGTGCATTAAAGATTGTAGGGCGTTCCTGTGCTCTAGAATTGTGCGAGAAGTATATGTCATAAGGGGTTATTCAAAGAGCCGAATTGCACCGAATGGCGAATTTCCCTGTACGGTTCAATTGCGTGGCCATTCAGCTATTCAAAAAGCTGGCTATTTGCCAAATATTGGCGGACTGTCAGCAAAAGAGAGAAGCAATGGTTAATCTATTCAGAGAAAAGTTGTCGAAATGCTCTGATTTTTCTTTTTTTTTTTTCCATTCGACAGGTTTAAGCATGCGAATCCCATAGGTTTCAATGTTAAAAATATCCCCTGTTTTTATAAAATATTTAGCAGTTTATTCCTTTCATTTGCAGCAAAAAGTCTCTTTATTTTTCTAGGCATTTTTCAGAATTTTGTTTCAGCAAAATTTTTATTTCCAATACGGTTGTTTTTTTTTTTTTTCTTTTTTCTGTAATAGACCTTTTTATTGTTATTCATAGGATCTTCTATATTATTTCCAGGCATTTTCATGCACGACTTCTTCTTTTTTGTTTTTTAATTTTTTATTTATTATTATTATTCTTTATTTATAAAGCGCCAGCATATTCCGCAGCGCAGTACAATAGGCACAGTATAGACAGGATTACAATACATTGAATAACATTTGACAAACAGTACAGGAGGAGATGAGGGCCCTATTACCGTAGGAACTCACAATCTAGGAGGGTTGGGGTTGGAAACAGGAGAGGACTGCAAGGTGAGAGTGATTGATGGTTGTATCAGTGAGTTGGGTGGTCGGCTTCTCTAAATAGGAACGTTTTAAGGGAGCGTTTGAAGGAAGAGAAGTTAGGGGAAAGTCTGACAGTACGAGGGAGAGCGTTCCAGAGAGTGGGGGCTGCGCGTGAGAAATCCTGCAGTCTATCATGGGAAGAGGTGATGCGGGGAGAAGCTAGGCACAGGTCACTGTTTGATCTTAGGGAGCGGGCTGGGGTGTATTTGGTGATTAGTGAGGACAGGTAGTGGGGCGCTGAGTTAGCGAGGGTTTTGTAGGTAAGGATTTTGAATTTAATTCTGCAGTGGATGGGGAGCCAGTGAAGGGACTTGTAGAGGGGAGCGGCAGAGACAGAGCGGCGGGTGAGGTGGATTAGCCTGGCGGAGGCGTTTAGAATGGATTGTAGGGGTAGAGGGGGAGGCCAGATAAGAGATTATTGCAATAGTCAAATCGGGAGATTACCAGGGCGTGTATGAGTTGTTTTGTGGTGACAGCGGTAAGAAATGGCCGAATTCTGGAAATATTACACAATTGGTATCTGCAGGAGGATAAAAGAGACTGGATGTGGGGGATGAAGGAAAGAGCAGAGTCAAGTGTAACTCCAAGACAGCGAACCTGGTTTGATGGGGAGATAGTGACACCCTCCACCGTGATGGAAAAGTCAGGAGGTGGAGAGGAATTAGTAGGAGCTCAGTCTTAGACATGTTGATCTTTAGGTGGTGGGAGGCCATCCAGGAGGAGATGACAGATAAACAGTCGCTGACTTTGGAAAGGACAGGGGGAGAGAGATCAGGGGTAGAGAGGTAGATCTGAGTGTCATCAGCATAGAGGTGGTAATTGAAGCCAAAGCTATTAATGATTTTGCCCAGGGAGGAGGTGTCAATGGAAAATAGCAGAGGACCAAGGACAGAGCCTTGAGGTACACAAACAGATAGAGGCAATGAAGAGGTGGAGTTACCAGCAAAAATTTATTTATTTATAAAGTTGCAGGGTTTTTGTTTTTTTTAATCCGTTTGGCGACTGGTCGGCTTTTTCCGGATCGAATTTGTGGTTTTTCAGCAGGTTGCGGTTGGGTTTATCAGCGGCATTCGGTGCATCGATTCTGTGCAGTTCGGGGACCCTGCTGTGAATACTGAATTCACTGCAGAATCGGCGAATTAAGGGTGCCGAAGTGTGTCAAAGTGTGCTGATGGAGAGGCACTGAAATTTCTGTGCTCTCTGAATAACCCCTATAGTTTAGGCCAGGGTTCTCAAACTCTGGCCCCCCTGATGTTTCTGAACTACAACTCCCATGATTCCACGGCCATCTATTGCATTCAAAGCATTCTGGGACTTGTAGGCAAAAACATCTGGGGGGCCGTGAGTTTGAGATCCCTGGTTTAGGCTGTAACACTGAGTCACCATGTTCATAATACATTTAAAACATTTGAAGGGACACTCTAGACATTGAGACCACTTGATTTTTGAGTCCTTTATACTCACCACCTTAGGTGGCTTCTGTAGAGGTGATTCAACCCTCGGAGTGCATTGTCCCAGTCCCACCCAGAAGCACAGACATTGGGACCTGGAAGTGGAACAAATTTGGGTCCCACCTCCCAGTCATTGGATTGGTTGGACACTTGCTGGAGCGTCCAGCTGTGTGGCATGCTGCTGGCTTGCTGGAAGATATCAAGCCCAGATGATTGAAGAGTCAGCACTGTGCTGGAAAGAAGGTACTTTTTAAAACTACCTTTTAAGGGTTACAACAGGAGGGGATATATATATATATATATATCTCCCCTCCTGTTGTAACCCTTAAGGTAGTTTTAAATATATATATAAAAGGTAGTTTTAAATATATAGTTTTAATATAAATAAATAAATAGATATATCGCTCTCTCTCTATCGCTCTCTCTCTATCGCTCTCTCTATCGCTCTCTCTCTATCGCTCTCGCTCTCTATCGCTCTCGCTCTCTATCGCTCTCGCTCTCTATCGCTCTCGCTCTCTATCGCTCTCGCTCTCTATCGCTCTCGCTCTCTATCGCTCTCGATCTCTATCGCTCTCGATCTCTATCGCTCTCGATCTCTATCGCTCTCGATCTCTATCGCTCTCGATCTCTATCGCTCTCGATCTCTATCGCTCTCGATCTCTATCGCTCTCGATCTCTATCGCTCTCGATCTCTATCGCTCTCGATCTCTATCGCTCTCTCTCTATCGCTCTCTCTCTATCGCTCTCTCTCTATCGCTCTCTCTCTATCGCTCTCTCTCTATCGCTCTCTCTCTATCGCTCTCTCTCTATCGCTCTCTCTCTATCGCTCTCTCTCTATCGCTCTCTCTCTATCGCTCTCTCTCTATCGCTCTCTCTCTATCGCTCTCTCTCTATCGCTCTCTCTCTATCGCTCTCTCTCTATCGCTCTCTCTCTATCGCTCTCTCTCTATCGCTCTCTCTCTATCGCTCTCTCTCTATCGCTCTCTCTCTATCGCTCTCTCTCTATCGCTCTCTCTCTATCGCTCTCTCTCTATCGCTCTCTCTCTATCGCTCTCTCTCTATCGCTCTCTCTCTATCGCTCTGTCGCTCGCTCTCTGTCGCTCGCTCTCTGTCGCTCGCTCTCTATCGCTCGCTCTCTGTCGCTCGCTCTCTATCGCTCGCTCTCTATCGCTCGCTCTCTATCGCTCGCTCTCTATCGCTCGCTCTCTATCGCTCGCTCTCTGTCGCTCGCTCTCTATCGCTCTCTCTCTATCGCTCTCTCTCTATCGCTCTCTCTCTATCGCTCTCTTATCGCTCTCTATCGCTCTCTCTCTATCGCTCGCTCTCTATCGCTCGCTCTCTGTCGCTCGCTCTCTGTCGCTCGCTCTCTGTCGCTCGCTCTCTGTCGCTCGCTCTGTCGCTCGCTCTCTGTCGCTCGCTCTCTGTCGCTCGCTCTCTGTCGCTCGCTCTCTATCGCTCGCTCTCTATCGCTCGCTCTCTATCGCTCGCTCTCTATCGCTCGCTCTCTATCGCTCGCTCTCTATCGCTCGCTCTCTATCGCTCGCTCTCTATCGCTCGCTCTCTATCGCTCGCTCTCTATCGCTCGCTCTCTATCGCTCGCTCTCTATCGCTCTCGCTCTCTCTCGCTCTCGCTCTCTATCGCTCTCGCTCTCTATCTCTCTCGATCTCTATCGCTCTCGATCTCTATCGCTCTCGATCTCTATCGCTCTCGATCTCTATCGCTCTCGATCTCTATCGCTCTCGATCTCTATCGCTCTCGATCTCTATCGCTCTCGATCTCTATCGCTCTCGATCTCTATCGCTCTCGATCTCTATCGCTCTCGATCTCTATCGCTCTCGATCTCTATCGCTCTCGATCTCTATCGCTCTCGATCTCTATCGCTCTCGATCTCTATCGCTCTCGATCTCTATCGCTCTCGATCTCTATCGCTCTCGATCTCTCTCGCTCTCTCTCTATCGCTCTCTCTCGCTCTCGCTCTCTCTCTCTATCGCTCTCTCTCTCTCTATCGCTCTCTCTCTCTCTCTCGCGCTCTCTCTCTCTATCGCTCTCTCTATCGCTCTCTCTATCGCTCTCTCTCTCTATCGCTCTCTCTCTATCGCTCTCTCTCTCTATCGCTCGCTCTCTCTCTATCGCTCGCTCTCTCTCTATCGCTCGCTCTCTCTCTATCGCTCTCTCTCTATCGCTCTCTCTCTATCGCTCTCTCTCTCTCTATCGCTCGCTCTCTCTCTATCGCTCGCTCTCTCTCTATCGCTCTCTCTCTCTCTATCGCTCTCTCTCTCTCTATCGCTCGCTCTCTCTCTATCGCTCTCTCTCTATCGCTCTCTCTCTCTCTATCGCTCTCTCTCTCTCTATCGCTCGCTCTCTCTCTATCGCTCTCTCTCTATCGCTCTCTCTCTATCGCTCTCTCTCTATCGCTCTCTCTCTCTCTATCGCTCTCTCTCTCTATCGCTCTCTCTATCGCTCTCTCTCTATCGCTCTCTCTCTCACTGTTCCAATTTTTTTTTCCGGCTGGGGTGTTCCCACCGACCGGCCGCTCTAAACTTTTGCCAGCGGCCTAGTGCATTCCGCCGGCCGCCACAGCAACTCGGATGCCAGCAAGCCAGCTCAGTACTGGCCTCGGGTATCGGGGGCATCTGCACGAGTACCAAGTACTCGCGCAAATGTCGGTATCGATGCATCCCTAATATATAGCCTCTTCTGCCTCATCTCCCGTTTTAATCTGAACAATTATGTCTGCAAAAATGTACATGAGCCGTGATATAAACCTTTTATAAAACTGTCTGAAATGGATGGAAAATATAATTGAGGCTTATGAATAGCTCTAAATAAATGTCTAGGTTAATGATTTTGTTCACAAAACCATTAACTTTGGGGTTTTTTTTTCCCCCAGATCATTAAATATCCACTCCATGTAATTACGGAACTTAAGGAGTACCTTATTGATGTTGCATCGAAGGCTGGAATGCATTGGCTGTCTACGATCGTGCCTACCCATCACATCAACGCCCTTATCTTTTTCTTCATCATCAGTAACCTTACCATAGATTTTTTTGCTTTTTTCATTCCTCTTGTGATTTTCTACCTGTCCTTTGTTTCCATGGTGATCTGTACCCTCAAGGTATTCCAAGACAGCAAGGCCTGGGAGCACTTTCGGACATTGACTGATCTGTTACTCCGGTTCGAACCAAACCTAGATGTTGAGCAGGCGGAAGTCAACTTTGGATGGAATCACTTGGAGCCGTATTTCTATTTTCTGACATCAGTCTTTTTTGTGATCTTCTCCTTGCCTATATCGGACAGGAGTTGGATCCCCTGCTCGGAGCTGGCCACGATCTCCATTTTCTTCACAATCACGAGTTACCTAAGTTTGAGTACCTGTGCGGAGCCTTACACACGCAGAGCTCTGATAACAGAGATGGCGGCTGGTTTACTATCGTTGACGGATACCATGCCTGAATCTTTATACTATATTCGGTTACTTGGCAAAACGTTCTTCACTGTGCCCATAGGCCATTTCATTATATTCCGTTTAAGCATCCCATGTCTCCTTTTCATTTATTTATTCTATCTGTGCTTTAGGATGGCACAGCTGCGGAATTTCAAAGGTGTCTATTGCTACCTGGTGCCATATCTAGTGTGTTTCATGTGGTGTGAGCTGTCTGTTGTAATTCTGAGGGAGTCGACAGCCATAGGCCTTATCCGAGCATCCATAGGCTATTTCCTGTTTCTTTTTGCGCTCCCAATACTCATAGTGGGTGTTGCTGTGATGTGTGTCGTCCATTTTATTAGGTGGTTTGTAGCCTTAGAAGTCACCAAGATTGTAGTTACTCTTCTGTTATGCGGCATCCCGTTGACGATTCGATGGTGGTCAAAAGCCAACTATT
This sequence comes from Leptobrachium leishanense, assembly GCA_009667805.1. NCBI lineage: Eukaryota > Metazoa > Chordata > Amphibia > Anura > Megophryidae > Leptobrachium > Leptobrachium leishanense. The sequence continues at coordinate 503,827,738 of CM019063.1, read as the reverse complement.
CATTGTTCGGAATGGTGAAATCGCTCACCAAAAGTTCCATCGTGAAGCTAATATTGGTGTGGATTACCGCTATCGTAATGTTTTGTTGGTTCTACGTTTATCGCTCGGAAGGAATGAAAGTTTATAACTCTACCTTAACGTGGCAGCAGTACAGCTTTTTGTGCGGACCCAGGTCATGGAAAGAGACCAACATGGCACGTACTCAGATTTTGTGCAGCCATTTGGAAGGTCATCGGGTGACCTGGACAGGCAGATTCAAATATGTTCGGCTTACCGAAATCGATAATAGTGCAGAGTCGGCAGTTAACATGCTTCCTCTGTTGTTAGGTGACTGGATGCGATGTTTATATGGTGAAGTCTACCCGGCATGTGACCCACAAAACCTAACGCTAGAAGAGGAGGAACTCTGTCGCCTCAAATTTCTCTCTAAACATACCTGCCACATGAAAAGGTTCGATCGGTACAAATTTGAGATAAGCGTCGGTATGCCGCTCAACGGTAAAAATGGAAACAAGTCGAGTGAAGATGATGACATTACAAAAGACATTGTGCTTAAAGCGAGTAACGAGTTCAAAACGGTGTTGCTGAACCTCCGACAAGGCAGCATGATCGAATTCAGCACCATTTTGGAAGGTCGTCTAGGCAGCAAGTGGCCAGTGTTTGAACTCAAAGCTATAAGCTGCTTAAATTGCTTGACCAAGCTCACTCCTGCCTCAAGACATGTGAAAATTGAACACGATTGGCGTCGTACTGTCCACACAGCTATCAAGTTTGCCTTTGATTTCTTCTTTGCCCCGTTTCTTTCAGCCATCTAGAAAATTTACCCCGTGGAACTGGTACGGCCATGGGGTCTCACTGCTGAAACCAAAGTGATGCCTTGCTGCAAAGTGTTGCTTTATTTGTGTTCTCCACATTGCACTTCCTTAGATGTATTGTTTTACACTTTCTTACCTTGTGGAAAGAGGTGAAACCCATGTTTCTCGTTGCACTGCTCATACACTATTTTGGAAGTGGAGTGTTTTTGTTTCCTTGGAAAACTAACACCTTTGCTGTGAATGTTTGTTTATTAACGATAAATGCTACATAAGCGGGATGGCTTACTCCTTCATTAAACCCTAACGGTGGCAAATAAAAAGTTCAATCTATAAGTCATAAGGGGTTATTCGGGTACCGCCGGTGTTTGTTGAATTTGGAAACATCAGTGAAACTTGCCATTGTTGCAAGTCTGAAAAAAGCCAGGATGTTAAAGTAAAATCTGAAGAGCTGCACAGTGAAACTTCTCCCGCGGCCGTTTAGATGGAACATTTGTGAAATTCCAGCTTTTTAGTGGAAACACCAGCAGCGCCTGAACAAGCCCCACTGAAAAATGTGTTGGTACCACACACAATCTAGGCGTTCTAAAAGTCTGTAGAACTAGAATCTTAAGAAAATTTTACTTTTCAATTTATGCTCCTATTCTGTAACTGTCACACCGACAGGTATTTCTGTTAGATGGAGATGTTTCTTTGTATTAGTTTCTTCTTCAAATATTTTTAAGCTTCAGTTTGTTCCACCCAATTACCAAGCTTCTTTTATTCCGTCTTGTAACTCTTTTAGGAGGATGTGATAAGCGCCATTTGACCAATAGCATTGACCATGCCTTAATTTGTTTGTCCTTGTCACAATTCATTGCACCCCATACTATTAGAAGGACATGTCCTTCAGGTAGCACTTGGTTGGATTTTGTCATCGAGGAGGAAGCTGAAGGGGTTACTCCAGATAGATAAATAGATGGTTTTGTGTGGTTTTGATGTTTTAAAAAAGCACATACATATTAAAAGACACACACACACACACTTTCTTTGCACCACATTTCAAAACCAGTTTAGCTTTAATATTCAAATATATTAAAACTAGTAAAACAAGAACATAATAATTTTAAATATGTACAAACCTGAGGTTTAGGGACTCGTAAAAGGAGAAAATACTATAGTTCTACAAAGTAATACTATATCTAGTTATACAAAGTTATTTCATGGCACAGTGTTCTGTTCTTCAAATATATTGGGATTCATGATATAATCGCTGCCAAGTAAGTTACGGATTCATTTCAGGTCCATTGAGAACGCCGGTAAGACTGTCCTATTATCTGGCTTGTTGGTAGGTCCTGAGACAAGCTGTCCTAGTTGGTGTTTTTAAACACCTAGGGGGTTAATTCAGTAATGGCCGGTGTTTGCCTTGATTGCGACCAACTTCAGCGTTTTGAAAAGAGAAATTCAAACGGCGGCAGAAGCTGCTTGTGTTTCCCTTTTTGGAAACACCACTGTTGGTCGTGGTCGCAACTACGGCAAACACCGGCACTTATCGTGTAAGCCCCTAAGTGTTGGGTCTCGTTAAAATGTACTTGTGCACCTTCTTATGCCTCTGTATGCTTTTTTTTCAATATTGTGTGTATGTGGTTTTTGCCTAGTTCACTGTGCCTTGACACTCTATGCATTATTTCTATCGGTCGTGTTGCAATACACTGTTGTACTTAATGCCTTTTTATATGTAAATCTAGAAAATAAATGTATTTTGCCTATTTAAGTTCTAGCTGCAAATCTACCTTTTTTCCCCAAAAGGCTTCGTTGTGAATTTCCTTTGACACAATCACATTGTCGCAGAATATGACTTATTAACCACTCGTCCGCTAATTGTCCAATAATAAAACCTGTCAGTGTTTGCTTATTCCACCGTCTGTTTTATGCAAGATATAGAATCTGGATAAACACTACAAGGAAATGTCGCTTTCATGCATATTTCTATTAAAAAAACAAAACACAAGTATTGCAATGACCTTATGAATTACAGTAAAGTATATATTATCAACCTGTCTAGTGTTGGTGGTTTTAATGTGTTTTTTCTTGGTGTAAACTTTTATTTTAGGTCTTCTCATTCCGTAATGAGTTCATTATTTAAAATATTTGAATACATTGAATATAGTGTGTGTGTAATCTATAATTCGCCAAAAGTCTGTCATTTGAGGCGGAAAATATTTTCTTCTAGAAATGAAAAAAGTTTGCAGCCAATGATAAACAACCTGTATCTCTACAACTAATATACTTCAGTTATTATACAGAAATTGCAGGCACGAAAAGGTAAACCTATATAAAAATTAGCAGTAGATGTAGACGCTATAATAATCTATTTAACCTGCCTGGCGGTATTCCAGAGTGTGACTTGGGGTTAAATTTCACAACCGAGCTCGGTAACCCCGAGCTACACTCGGGCTGTATACATACTCGCCGTCTCCGCTGTCACCACAGTGTGATCGCGGCACCCGGCGACTTTGCTCCCTGCGAGCGACGTGACGCAGGGGGGCGGGACCAGGCGGCAAATTTGAAAAACTGTAAATAAAAATAAAATTACTGTAAACTTTTGGGTGCTGGGATTCCTGTCCAGATGTACACTCCTTTGCCAATGAAATATACAGGACACGGGGGTACCAAAAAAAGTATTCTCAAAGCAGCTTTACTGTAATAAAAGGCAAATAAAAATTAATTTCTCAAATGTAATAAGGCTTTGCAATACAAGTTTCGCTGGTGCTTGCCCAGATCCAACAGCGAAACTTGTATTGCAAAGCCTTATTACATTTTAGAAATGATTTTTATTTGCCTTTTATTTCTGTAAAGCTGCTTTGAGAATAAATAACTTTTTTTGGGTACCCCCGTGTCCATCTGCACAGGAATCCCAGCACCCAGAGGAAAGAGGCATTTTTATGGTTTGATTTATATTATTGAATATAATTTATTTCCATTATTTTATTTTGGATAATCTCTCTCTGACTCCGTGTGTTTACTAGACTCTTGCTTGCAAGGATTTCAGGGAGTTATTCCTACAGAATACAGGCTTACTATATAAAACAACACATTTCCTTTCCAAAAAAATTGTAATGCTTTTAGACACAAAATTTTGAAAAAAATTAGACTGCCAGGGAGGTTAATATCCATTTTGGCTCATACAAAGGCTATTTTATGAGCTGAAACACATTTTAATGGATTATTATTTCTTCACACCGCAACCATCTACCAACATTCTCTGCCACAGAGCCAGCATTTTCACCCTGAACCTAACTTATCCTGCGATCATGTCTTCTACTCCACAATCTCTACTTACCCCTTAAGGACCCCTGACGTACCCTGTACGTCCTGTCCACAGGTCTCCCTTAGACCCGCGGACGTACAGGGTACGTCAGCGGCGCCTAATCCCCCTTCCGCCCGATACTCCCCTCCCTCGCTGGATCCCTCGGCGATCTGGCAGGGAGGAAGCCTGCCCATGTGATTTGCATGGGCAGGCGAGGCTGATGATGTCGCCACGCTGCGTGGTGACGTCATCAGCAGGCGTCCCCATGCAATTCAATGGAGGGGAGGGGGGGCTCCTTCGGAGCCCTCTATCTCCCCAACCATTGAAGCTAGGGAGATGCTGCTTGTACCGCTGAAAAGGTGAGAGTCTCCCCTTTTCAGCGGTGTATAGCATTAACGCGATTCAAAACTGGAGGGGGGCTGACATCTTGGATGTCAGCCAAGCCTCCAGGTCCCCCCCACCCACTGACAACCTCACCATATGTGTGAGGATGTCAGTGGGCCAGTTAACCATCTAGCTGCCATGTAGAGATATGGGGATCCTTAGGATCCCCTTATCTCCCGATCCATGGCAGCTAGATGGTCAGATTTGACATCATTTGAAAGGCCTGATTATGGCCTGTCCAACGATACCAAACATGACCAGGTTTGGTTTTAAAAAAATTTTTAAAAAAAATAAATAACACATTTTTTTATTTAATTTTATTATTTATTTTTTTTAAAAAAAAATTTGTCTGGGGGGAGTTTAATTAAATAGGACCTAGGCTTTCATCTAAAAATAATTAGCACAAAATGGTCAGAATGAGCGCAGCGCACATAGGTGAACTGTCTCAGCAGTGAAGGGGTTAAAAAGCAAACGCATGTAAAAATTGGGTATTTCTAGTCTCGGGACAAAATTTTGAACCTATTTATCCGGGGTCTTTTTGGGTGGTTGTAGATTTTGGGGATTAAATTACGAAAAAGTGTGTTTTTACCATTTTTTTTCCCTCCTATCGAATAATTTACTATAATGGTATTTATAGAAAGTCCATTTAATGGTGGGAAAAAGGGTGTATAATATGTGTGGGTTGAATAAACGAGTTAGGCTGGGGTCAGACCAGCGCATTTTTAACGTGCGTTCTGGCGCACTTAATCACGGCCGCACTAGCAGCAAATGACAGCCAATATACAAAGTACGGTCGCACGAAAGTCCAGCCGCGCAACGCAAGTGGAAAATGAAAGCATTTTTTCGAGAACGCAGAACCGCTAGTACGGACGTACTGAGTGCGCTGCGCGTTAGCGGTGTGGGTGTGTGATTTGGAGACGTCAGATCTTGCTCATGTCCGGCCAACATAACGTCCAGACGCAAAAAGTTTCATGGTTTGGACTCGTAAAACATCACGCACGAACATGCGCATCGTATGACCGTTTTCACATATTCCGTGAAAAAATACATCAATGCGTTCGGACGCACTTTTTTACGTTCGCGTTTTAAAAATGCTTTAGTTTGACCCTAACCTTAGAGGAAAATTTGACCTAAACACTAACAGCGCAGAAACGTAAAAACAGCAGCGGTCACTAAAAGACGGATTTGTGTAAAACCGCCCGGTCGCTAAGGGGTTAATCCTACTGTTCATATTTTATGTTTGCATTTATGCATTAATATTTTGGCTGATTGCTTTCTTGTTAACGTTTTGCTCTGTTTTGCTAAACTCTTACTATCAATTTGCTTCCCCTCCGCATGTCGTAAATACCTGGCACACAAAGCCACTATATCTCATTTTGAAACTTTATTTCTTCACACGCAGAGCCTGCATGTTTACTCTGCTGTCTCACCCAACCTGTCCTGAGGCCTGTTCAGTTCCTCAGCAGCGGATGAATTGCTACATTGCAGCAGTTCAGTTTGCTGCAGCCGTCTCACTGAATTCTTTGGCTGAATAAGAAGTTGCTAATTTATCACTTGCAGCTGAGAAACTGAACAGGCTTCTGCAGGTCTAAAACGTGTAGCTTCCCTTCCAGCTGCTTCCACTTTGTTAATCACCCTAACTCAGGGGTCAGCAACCTTGGCTCTCTGATGTTTTGAAAACTACATCTCCCATGATGCTCAGTCACCCATTAGGCTGACTGAGCCACATGAGAAATGTATTTCCCAAAACCTCAGGGAGCCAAGTTTGCTGACCCCTGCCCTAACGAGTCAAAGTTTCTGGTACCTTCCATGCAATCCCAGCTATCTTCTTTCTGGCCATCATCTCCACCCCCCCCCCCCCACCAGCTCTGTCTTGTTTCACATACCTCTGAACTTTAGATTGTAAACTCACTGGATGTCTGGCTGAGCACTTTTTGAGAAAGGATTTTACCAGAAAGGATACATTGAAATTTCTCAAGTGTGTTCTGGGTGGCGAGTAAGTACCGTTAGGTGTCTTGTCCAAGGACACTTACTGGAGAGGTGCTCTTGCTGGGATCGAACCCATGTCTCCACAGGCTCTCTCCACGCAGAGCAGTGATGTTATCTCTACTCCACCCACTTGATTCTAGTGCTGTTTTAGCAAAACAATTATCCTACAGGCAGGGTCGTGTGCACCTAATGTACCTTTATTATCAGGGTTATTCAAAGAGATCTGAACAGTGAAATTCAGGGTACGGTTACCTTTCCTGGCCATTCGGCTATTCAGAGAGCAGGCAGTTCGCCAAATGTTGGCGAATTGCCTGCACATACGGTGCCTGTTCGAGGTCAGTGAAATCCCCATAGAGAAGCAATGCTTCGTCTATTCAGAGAAACATAGGTTCTTATCTGCCGACATTTTTCTTTCGGCCCATCTAGTCTGCCCAATTACATGGATACTTTACCTGGATTTATCTTTTGTTTAGGATAGCCTTATGCCTATCCCATGCCTGCTTAAATTCAATTACTGTTTTGGCCTCAACCACTTCAACTGGAAGACTGTTCCATGTATCCACCACCCTCTCAGTAAAATAATGCTTCCTGATGTTACTTTTAAACCTTTGCCCCTCTAATCTAAGACTATGTCCTCTTGTTTTGCTATTTTGTTTCCTTTTAAATATACTCCCTTCCTCTACCTTGTGGATTCCCTTTACGTATTTAAATGTTTCTATCATATCTCCTCTGTCTCGTCTTTTTTCCAAGCTGTACATGTTAAGATCATTAAGCCTTTCCTGGTAACTTTTCTCCTTCAAGCCATACACCATTTTAGTAGCCCTTCTCTGAACTCTCTCTAAGATGTCTATATCCTTCTGGAGATACGGTCTCCAGTACTGCACACAGTACTCCAAGTGAGGTCTCACCAGTGCTCTGTACAGTGGCATGAGCACTTCCCTTTTCCTACTGCTAATACCTCTCCCTACACAACCAAGCATTCTGCTAGCATTTCCTGCTGCTCTATTACATTGACTACTTACCCTTAGATCCTCTGAAATAATAACCCCTAAATCCCTTTCCTCAGACGTTGAGGTTAGGACTGTATCAAATATTCTATATTCAGCCCTTGGGTTTTTACGTCCCAGGTGCATTATCTTGCACTTATCCACATTAAAACTCAATTGCCACAACTCCGACCATTTTTTTAGTTTACCTAAATCATTTGTCATTTGGCTGATCCCTCCAGGAACGTCAACCCTGTTGCAAATCGTTGTGTCATCAGCAAAAAGACATACTTTTCCATTAATACCTTCTGCAATATCACTAATAAAAATATTAAAAAGAATGGGTCCAAGTACTGACCCCTGAGGTACCCCACTGGTAACAAGACCTTGCGCCGAATAAACTCCATTTACCACAACCCTCTGTTACCTGTCACTCAGCCACTGCTTAATCCATTCAACAATATTGGAATCCAAGCTCAAAGATTGCAATTTATTGATAAGCCTTCTATGCGGAACATTCAGAGAACAAAAACCAGCAGTGAAAAGTTGCCGAATTGCCCTGCTGTTCGGTGGTTTCATTCGACAGGTTTATTCAGGAGACTCCCATAGGCTTCCATGTTAATATTCCCATTTTAATTCAATATCTAATAAACTGTTGATTTATAATATTCTGCAGTAAAAAGCCTCTTTATTAATAGATTTTTTTTATGATCTTTCTGGGATTTGTTTTTGCAAACATTTTATTTATTTTTTTTTAAATTCTTTTTTCTGTAACAGCCCTTTTTATTATCATTCACTGGATCTTATATGTGAATTACAGACATTTTCGTTTTGTAGTTTCTTTGCAAACACCGTTTCACTTTTCAAGCGTACTGTTTTTTATTTTTTCACGCCATTCGTCTGCGGTGTCGGGTTTTTCCGGCAGCTGCTCCACGCTCTGATCAGCGGCTGGGGGCCATATATACATACCCATGAGACCTGGGGGCCATATATAACCATGTCAGCTATCTTTTTTTATTTTGCATGAAAAAAAAAAAGTAAAAATTATAGAATTTTTGGGGGGGGTGGGGGGGCCCTTTGTGTATTCTTGCACCGGGGCCCTCAGGTTTCTAGTTACGCCACTGCATCACTGCCATTAAAATATATAAGGCCTGTCACATTAAGAATGACAAACATCCATTGCAGGCTTTTTATTTTTCTTGCAAAATTATTATTCCATTTAATCAATTTCCAAAATATTTTATGTGCTTTGATTTCCCTCTCCATATTGCTTTTGTGAATATTGTAATACCCCATGGTGCTCGGGTTTCAAGCCTCCCCAAATCAATAAAATTGCATTAAATAAATTATTTCCTTTACTTTCCAAATCGCCCAGTAGATGGCTCTGTAATATTACAAAATTACTACACTGCGCTATTTTAGGCAAATGTTCAATATCCGAGGAGTATTGGCACCGAAATACAATTTATTACCCCCGATTTAGCAAAGGGAACATAGTAAAGAGTACAGATGATTTTTTTTTTTTAATTATACCCCCCCCCCATGGAGTTAGTGCTATTGCAATGTATTGGTAAGTCCAAAATACTGAATATTTGGGAATCGGTATCACTGGCGAGTATATCTTCCTGCATGCAAGATATCTATTTTCTTGTAGTCCCTGTGATATATAATGCTACACACACACTGGTGAAAATGAATAACCTTAAGTATCATTGTGTAGATTGTTCAGAGCTCATGTGATCTAGAACGTCTTGCAACGAGTGATCCAATATAGATACAGAATATGCGTATTCAATAAAAGTACAAAAAAAAAAGTGATTTTATGTAAAAGGGATTAGTCTGGGGTGAATAAATCCGATACTATATGGTTAATCCATACATATCGATCCAAGCAGAGTATATTTGAAGAGCAATGTAGCAAGCAAACATTTCAGCATCCAGTTACCTACATGTTAATAGATACCTCTGCAATATATTAATTAAACTGCCCAGATATAATTAGTGATTGTACTTGGTGTCCGAAATGACTTGACCCAGATTAGATGTCTATTAAAATTCTTAGATCAATGTAACTAAACACAGCAAACTAATGACTGTAAAACTAGAGGTAAACAAAATAGCACTTCACTTCTTCCCTGTCGTGGCTTCATCAAAGTAGGGAGGAAGCACAGCATTGTCTTTTGCTAAACGTAATATGTAACTTCAAACAAGCTCCTGACGAAGTTTCTGGATGTCGAAATGCGTGGGGTTAGTTTATCAATGTTCAGAAACTTGATTTTATTCCCCCTTTGTAAAAATAGAAAGTCTTTTTTTTAAAAAAAAATATTAGTCATCCCAAATTGGCACATACATCAGTGGTGCTTATAAATCCAATCCAATTTTCTTATGTTCACCAGTTTCTGCTTTTGTTGATTTTGAGGAGTGTTTCCCATACACCAACTGCCTGGCCCTACACTGTATCTCTACCATCTACTCTTGTCACATTTAGGTGTTGTATAACTATTGTTTTGTTTAGCATATTATTTTGTGCTCTGCATGGATATTAACCCCTTTGTGTTGACAGGTGATTACAAACAACATGACTACATGGTATGATGTGACAGCCATTCACATTGACCAGGTGACTGCAAGGATGCTGATCAGTGTTGGCGACCTGCCACAGAGCGAAGGCAGTAAAAAGTGGAGGTCCCAACAAGGAGAGCCAAGTATTACCATATTCGTGACAGTGGCTCATTCACTTGGGTCATCGTTTTGTGGCTGCCATGGCACATCACCCTGTGTGAAATAACTACACCTTAAGTTTAGGTGTTTTAGGCACACCGCTGAGAGATCGCTAAAAACAAACACTGGCAGAGCTCAAAGGCAGAGCTCACTGACTTTAACCGCCTTCAAGGTGAGTGACATGTAACAACAAATGCTAATTCTTGAAGGACAGTCCTTGGTCGTAATATGTCATCAGCTGAAGAGGCTATACATACTGCTAGTACCGGGAGCACTGTCGAATGTCAACAACTGCGTGGTTGATGTGTTTTGACTGTCACATCAACTGCATGGCATTGTGACATGAACTATATTCTCTTCCTCAGAATGCAGAACAGCCCTCATTATGAAGGGGTCCTGTAGCGAGCGTGATTTTGAACTTGGGGTACATGGACCTAGAAATGCATTTGGGAGGTGCAGGCCTGATCTACAGTATATTGTTTCCCTGCTCTTTCCTAAGTCACCCTATACCTTCAATTCTAGGTGCAGGGTGTTTGTGTCATCTGTGCTACACATGAATACTGTATCTATGCTTATCTGTTACTATGGTTTATATGATTACTATGGGGGTCACTGTAACCTTTTCCAATTCTGACAATCTGGAGTGTGTTTACATCTGTTAAAGGTTGGAGTGGTATTTGGCAAACTCTGTCCCATTATCTGATGCTGTATAATCTGAAGCCCTTCTCTTAATTTGAATCCATTCTCAGAATCTACTATTGTCCGATTGATCTGTTTTGTTATGCTGCACAATGCGTCATTATGGCCAGAGATAATTCCATAATTTGTCCCCGGTCTAATTATATCCCAGATGCCAGGCAGAAACATCTGATGTGACGCAGCACTATACCAGGGGAGAAATTTCTGATGAAGCCCCATAAGACGCCAGCGTGTCTTTTCCCATTGGCCATCAGGCCTCGCCTGGCACTGTATATATTATTCATTAAAGGCGCAATTCCTCTCTCACTGTTCTAACCTCAAGATCTGGGTGGTGCCTCATTTCTGGGGAATGTTATCAATGCGCTTTCAGTGTACCCATCCTTAAGTTTCGACTAAGGGCTGGAGAAAGGCCTGAAAGAGTGCTGTTGGGAGAATGTGGGTCTGGCAATGGAGCGGCATTAACAGTTGTGACCCAGTCGGCGTATGGACACTTGACTCTGATGCAGAGGAAATGAGTTCTCACACTTCACGCGCTCTGTCCAAAGGAAGAATACAGTTGTGGGTGATTCCACAAGAATTGACAGTGCCTACTGTCAAGTTTGGAGGAGAAATAACGTGTCCCAGTTGCACCAAGGGTGAGGCGAGGTGGGACTCTTATTCGGGGTTAAAAGCTCAAAATACAGTAGACCCCACCTATACAGACAGGAGGTAAGGACACCACAATGCTGGGCAGAGACTCCTGCACTGCACAACCAAAATAAACCGTCCTTAACTTTGACTGGCCCGTCTTTTAAAGTAACTGGATCTAACCTATGAGGAGAGGACGCAAGGCGGCAGTGCAGGGTCTCAAGCAAAATAAACCAGAAACTTTACAGGAAGAAATCAGCACATCAAGGGTTAAAGCACAATCATAGTCTATAAGGATAGCCAAGGTCAGTACACAGAAATCAATGTGCTGACTTCATCATACGTTTAAATCTACAATGGCTTTATTTCTTTATTGAAAGAAAGACGTTTCAACCCTGGTGGGTCTTTGTCATATCTAGACTTGGCAAAGACCCACCAGGGTCGGAACGTCTCTTTCTTTCACTGAGGAAATAAACCCATTGTTGATTGCGTAAAGTGTGAGTAAAAGGGTCTCATCTCCCATACCCAGGACATACTTGAAAACAAGAGAAATCTCAATGTATCCTTCCTGGTAAAATACTTTGCAAATAAATAAATCTCCCCTGGATTACAGCTGATCTTACACAAATGTACCAGCTTAGAGATTCACTGAGGTCAAATTTCAAGAGTACTGGTCCATGAATGATCACTGTGAATACCGAAAACGCCGGAATGCATGCACGAAACAAAACAAATGGCTAAAGCCCAATACTTCAATGAAAATCTAAAAAATAACATATCAAACCCTAAAATTTTTTGGAGAATCATAAGTAACATACAACCACCCCCAGTCCACTCCCAGCCGGCTGCTGTCAAAGTAAACAACCAAACCCTGTAACACCCCCTAGATGTTGCAAATGCCTTTAATAATTATTTTGTTGGGAGCGCCACCACCCTAATTGCTAAGCTAGCAAATGACACACCTACAGAAAGGCCACACACAGGTCAGGCCCCTCCAACTGTGCAGGGACCGCATATCGCAGATAAATTCAACTTTAGACCAGTGCCTGTCAGTGTAGTTACTAAACTGCTTCGTAATCAAAATATGAAATACCAGTCTGGACCTGATCAAATCCCAGCAATGCTGCTGAAAATCAGTGCCCCGGCAATTGCAAAACCTGTCGCAACACTCAATGAATCACTGGCAACTGGATACATACCCAAACTCTGGAAGACTGCGAGAGTGGTACCTATCCATAAAAGTGGTGACAGTACTTTGGTATCCAACTACCGTCCGATCTCATTGCTCCCCGTTATGTCCAAAATTTTGGAAAAATGCATGTACACACAATTACGTGATAATTATCAATCTTCAAACTATTTAACCCCAGATCAATCCGGCTTTCGTCCAAATCACTCAACTACAACCGCCCTTTTAAAAGTTTGCAATGATATCCAAGCTGGCATGGAACAAGGAGACCTAACTGGAGCCATCTTCCTTGATTTTGCCAAGGCCTTTGACACAGTAGACCATGGCATCTTATTACAAAAACTTAAAAACTCTGGTATTGGTGATCACTAGGGATGAGCCGAACACTCCCCGAGTTCGGTTCGAGCCCGAACCCGAACTTCCCATTTGTTCGGGACCGAACCCGAACCCCCATGCAAGTCAATGGGGCTGAAAATTCGGTTTTTTAGAGTGCCCTCCAAGAGGGCATATATGCTACATATTTGCCATAAAAGGTGTATGGGGGTCCGAGTAGTGCCCTGGGGGACAGGAAACAAGGACAAAAAGTTTTAGAAAAACGTTTTTAAAGGGACAGTGAGTTCTCCATGAAATAAGGGTTAAAAATAAAAATGAAAAATTCCTTCAAATATCGTGTCTAGGAGGTCCCCATAACCTGCCCGTGAAGTGGTGGATTTCTAGGATGTATAGAAACACTTAAAAACTAATAAATGACGTTTCATATGACGGTAAATTCTTTCGAGGCAAAAGATACAAAACACACACAATGAACCAGCACTAGAGGAAGGGGTGTGCCCTGCTTATATGGAGAAAGGTCCTGAGTAAATGAGGAGCACCTGGTCACTGCCAACAGCAGAGGCCTGAGCCATTGGGATGCTGCGGATTATGGCAGAGCAGTGCCAGTTTCGCCCCTCCTCTTGCGCCAGAGGCGCGAACCGTGACAGGATCCACTGGACTAGGGTATGGAAAACAGCAAACAATGCAGAGATAAATGAAAATCAGAAAGACCGGTCAGAAATTAGCATAAACTCTTAAGCATAAATAGGGAATAAACCCAAAAATACAAAAAAAGAACTACAAATTGAAAAGAAATGGTGACGACTAAATGCCACGCACGAAAGAGTAAAACCATTACATGTATTAACACATATTACAACAATCTAAATGATTGGAGTATAGGTTCCTGCAAAAACTAAGTCAGACAAGTGATCAGGTTCCTATATGTAAAGTTCCAATACTAATTAGTGTATTTAACCCCCTGAGAGCTACCAGTAATCTAGGTCATCTCGGTACCGTCCAATAGGTTACTTGTGGTTGTTCGATCAAACAAGGCATCTAGTATTGGATCATGATCATAATCCAATACTAGGTATCCCTAATATAGATGCAGAGATCCAAGAACGGGTACTGGAACACAAAGGAACCAGGAGAAGCAGGAACAAGCAGCCGTGTCTTTGGCACAAAATGACTAATAATGTCCACCTATACTGAATAGTATGTGAGAACCCATTTGTCACACCTACTTGATCTTGGTGGTCATCCCATTCCAAAATTATTGGCAATCACACAGATTTTCCCCTCTCATCCCTCTGGGGGTATAGAAGCCACCACTTTTCTGAGGTTTTTATTAAGATTTTGGAATGTGCCTGTGTGAATCTGTGCCAATTTAGCCAAAAGAGCATTTGTGACGTCCAGCAATGATGAGAATGGCCAACTCTCAGTCCACATTCCAATTCATCCCAAAAGACATTCAGTGGAGTTGAGATCAAAGCTCTTCGTGACAACTCGAGCTCCTCCACAGCAAATTCGACAATGTATATGCATTTTGTTTTGTGAGCAGAGGTTTAGACATGCTAGAACAGGAAAGAGTCTTCCCCAACCTGTAAGCACCAAGCTGGAGGCATCCAATACCCAATTGTCTAAAATATCTGTGTATTCATGGGATGGCTGGAAAGTTTTGGTCTTGCAGTATAAAGAAACACATATCCTTTGTTTCAGAAGGAAGCCATTTAACACCATCCAATCACTTTTAAGAGCGTATATCAAATAGTTAAATTGATTTAATCACAGTCGAAAGGTGCTATGAGGCCCAAATACCTGTATGCTAGATGTCCAGGGTCAAATACCTGCTGCCAGTCCTTCCCTGCTTGTATCCCATTGGATTATGATGACCCTTTACTGAGACTACCGTATTTTTCGCTCCATAAGACGCACTTTTCTCCCCCCAAAAAGTGGGGGGAAAAGTGGGTGCGTCTTATGGAGCGAATGCCCCATGATATGCCTCCGCTCACCTGTCGCCGCCGCGTTAGGCTCCCTCTGAGCGTGCGTCCGGCGGCAGGAAGCTTGGGCACTCGCCTGGGGGAGCCACCTGACCGCGATCTCGCGAGATCGCGGTCACGTGGCTGCCCCAGGCGAGTGCCCAAGCTTCCTGCCGCCGGACGCACGCTCAGAGGGAGCCTAACGCGGCGGCAACAGGTGAGCGGAGGCATATCCATGAGCGAGCTGGGGCACATCCATGAGCGAGCTGGGACACATCCATGAGCGAGCTGGGGCAAATCCATGTGCTGGGGCAATATCCATGAGCTGGGGCATTATCCATGAGCTGGGGGACAGTATCCATGAGCTGGGGCGATATCCATGAGCTGGGGCATTATCCATGAGCTGGGGGACAGTATCCATGAGCTGGGGCATATCCATGTGCTGGGGCATATCCATAAGCTGGGGGGCATATCCATGAGCTGGGGGACAGTATCCATGTGCTGGGGCATATCCATGTGCTGGGGCATATCCATAAGCTGGGGGGCATATCCATGAGCTGGGGGACAGTATCCATGTGCTGGGGCATATCCATGAGCTGGGGGACAGTATCCATGTGCTGGGGCATATCCATGAGCTGGGGCACAGTATCCATGAGCTGGGGGACAGTATCCATGAGCTGGGGCAGTATATCCATTATTACACTATTTGATTTCAGAATATTTATTTTCCTGTTTTCCTCCTCTAAAAACTAGGTGCGTCTTATGGTCAGGTGCGTCTTATGGAGCGAAAAATACGGTAAGTGGCAGAGAACAAATGCTAGAAAACACCATTATTTCCAGCCCTGTCCTCTCTATATGAGCTGCTCCGGTTCGGCTTCTAGTTCTTGCCCTGCCATTCCAGTTCAGGAGTTTCCTGTTACTATCAGCTCTCCTCAGGATAACCTGTCTGTCATAGCACGTAACCAACTCCCTATTTAAGGGTGTTTCTCCCATGGTGCTACACTCCGAGTCACTCCCAGTGTGTTTCTCGGTTTTCCTGCTGCTAGCAAGCTCCTCTGGTTTGTTTGTATATTTTGTTTGGCTTTTATTTTGGTCCCTGTTTCCCTTGTCTTGTTTCATTCTTGCCTTTGTAACGCCCTCTGGTTTACATTTTATTTCGTTCCCTGTTTTCCTTGCCTTTGTATTTATTTTTATTGCTGTACCTTGCTTTAACCCTTCCTGTTTCTGTGTGGATTTCTGTGTAGTAAGGAAACCATAGCTGCAACTAATATCTCACCAACCATTCAGCATGAATACACTCCCAGATCCTTCATAAATAATAAAATCAATGTGCGGCCTCCTTCATACATTTACAATTTATTTATTTATTTATTTGCAAAGGATTTTACCAGGAAGGATACATTGAGATTTCTCTCGTTTTCAAGTATGTCCTGGGTTCAAGAGCATTGAAATGTTACAGTCGTTACAGAAATACAAAGTAATAAATGCAAGATATTAAGAACAAAACACAAATATACAGATTAACACAGAAAATAAAAATGTAAGTAATATAGTTACTATGTTACATGTTTACAGGTACATTCTGTACCGAGGTATGCTAGTAAGGAGCTCGAGTGACTTAAGACTGGTGGAAGATTTCATGGCGTCTGGGAGGTTATTCCATAATTGCGGTGCTCTGTAGGAAAATGAGGATCGAGCCACTGTCTTTTTGTATTGTGGTATTGCAAGTAAGGTGCTGGTCCTGGATCGGAGGTTATAGGATGAGGGAACTGCTAAAGGGAGCAGCCTATTCAGGTAGGGTGGTAGCTTCCCATAAAAGCTCTTAAACACCAGGTTGATAAGGTGAAGGATGCGTCTAGATTCCAGCGACGGCCAGTTTAGCTCTTTTAACATATCACAATGGTGGGTCATGTAGTTACATTGTAGCACAAAGCGGCAGAATGAGTTATACAATGTAGTAAGTTTCTGAAGGTGTGTTTGCGGGGCCGTTTCATACACTACATCTCCGTATTCAATAGCCAGCATAAGCATTTGTTGTACAATCTGCTTTCTTACCGCGGGGCTCAGGCAGGATTGGTTTCTGTACAGGGCACCAAGTTTGGGGTAAAGTTTAGATGAGAGTTTTTCGATGTGGGGGCCAAAGGATAGATTTGGGTCTAACCACATACCTAGATATTTGAGAGAAGTGACTGTGGTCAGCATGCCATTTAATTTTGTCCTGACATGTAGATGGGGATTTTGCAGTTTATGTAGTTTAGGTGCTGTTCCAAAGAGCATTGTTACAGTTTTGTCAGTATTTAGAAAAAGTTTGTTATCTGTGATCCACTTTTCTACCTCAGAGAATTGTTCTTGCAGCACCGCCTCCAGCTGTGGGAGATCTGGTTTGCTGGTATAGATTACGGTGTCATCTGCATTAGGGATGAGCCGAACACCCCCGTGTTCGGTTCGCATTCGAACTCGAACAATTTCAAAAGTTCGAGTTCGAACGTGAACACGAACCAAACTCAATGCAAGTCAATGGGACTCGAAAGTTCGAATTTTAGAGTGCCCTCCAAGAGGGCATATATGCTACATATTTGCCATAAAAGGTGTATGGGGGTCCGAGTAGTGCCCTGGGGCACAGGAAACAAGGACAAAAAGTTTTAGAAAAAAACGTTTTTAAAGGGACAGTGAGTTTTCCATGAAATAAGGGTTAAAAATAAAAACGAAAAATTCCTTCAAATATCGTGCCTAGGAGGTCCCCATAACCTGCCCGTGAAGTGGCGGATTTCTAGGATGTATAGAAACACTTAAAAACTAATAATGACGTTTCATATGACGGTAAATTCTTTTCCTTTAATCTATCCATAAACAACTGCTTGGGGCGGCAGCCTGTATGAAAAGACATTTTAGGACGCGCAGAAAAAGTTTAGTGTTTTTTTGGGCTAAATTATGGTGAAACTTATGCAGGCTTTGGATGAAAGTAACAAGAGGTGCTTTAAAATTGGTCTTTTAGCGTGTCGGCAACAGTGCCGTCACACCGTAACCCCTCTAGGATATGAATCTGATACAGGCGTCAATGGCAGTGCACCCAGATATTGTGCCTTTAGTCAGCATGCAAGTACTATCATACAGTAACCCCTCTGTGTATTGTGGAAGAGTGCAGGTGGACCATGTGGTCCTAATATTGAAAAGTGTTTTATCTGTTAATGGGCGTCAGTGCACCCAGATATTGTGCCTTTATGCCAGGCCATCAAGTATCATCATACAGTAACCCCTCTGTAGTATTGTGGAAGAGTGCAGGGGTGGACAATTGGTCCTTTTATTGAAAAGTTTTTGATCTGGTAATGGGCGTCAGTGCACCAGATATTGTGCTTTTGGTGCCAGGCCAGCAAGTATCATCATACAGTAACCCCTCTGTGGTATTGTGGAAGAGTGCAGGGGTGGACATGTGGTCTTATATTGAAAAGATATGCATCTGGTTAAGGCGTCAGTGCACCCAGATATTGTGCCTTGGTGCCAGGCCAGCAAGTATCATCATACAGTAAACCCCTTGTAGTATTGTGGAAGAGTGCAGGGGTGGACCATGTGGACCGCAGAGCATCGCATCAAGGACCCTGTGCTACGGAGCCCGACGTGACAGTGACATACTCTGGAGTTTCCAAAACACAAATGTTAATTGGACGTAGAGCATCGTGCCAATAAAGCTCCCAGCCTTCCGACTACACTCGCCTGTTAAGTGTTCACATAGAGAACGTAATCCGGCATCCACTGGTCTTTTTTGGGTTTGACCACACAAAACCCATAGGCGCATATCTTGAGCTTGAACAAGCTCCATCAAATTGTGAGTTACACTCCAATAGAGTTTTCCTTTCCAATACTTACATTCAGATACACACAGGGTTTTTCCATTTGTGTCTTTATTGTATATTTGCCCATCGAGAGAGCGACGATCAACAAACAGATGGAAGGAGTGGGTTCCTGAGAACATCTCCAGATAAATAACCAGAGCATCTTCCCACTCAGAGCCAGTGTTGGGGCTCTAGATTTGATTGCCCACAATCCCTAGCGTTTTTTCCATTTCGCGCTGACCAGATACGTATTCTATTGCTAATGGGACTCGAAAGTTCGAATTTTAGAGTGCCCTCCAAGAGGGCATATATGCAAGATATTTGCCATAAAAGGTGTATGGGGGTCCGGGTACTGCCCTGGGGGACATGAAACAAGGACAAAAAGTTTAAAAAAAAAACGTGGAAAAAAAAAGGAACAGTGAGTTTTCCATGAAATAAAGGTTAAGAATAAAAACGAAAAATTCCTTCAAATATCGTGCCTAGGAGGTCCCCATAACCTGCCCACGAAGTGGCGGATTTGTAGGATGTATAGAAACATTTAAAAAAAAAAAATGACATTTCAAATGATGGTAAATAGTTTTCCTTTAATCTATTCACAAACAACTGCTTGGGGCTGCAGTCTGTATGAAAAGAGGAGACATTTTAGGACACGCGGAACAAGTTTAGTGATTTTTTTTGGCTAAATTATGGTGAAATTTATGCAGGCTTTGGATGAAAGTAACAATAGGTGCTTTAAAATTGGGCCTTTAGTGTCGGCAACAGTGCCGTCACACCGTAACCCCTCGGTGGTATTGTGGAAGAGTGCAGGGTTGAACCCTGCGGTCCAATACTAAAATGATATGAATCTGGTATAGGCGTCAGTGGCAGTGCACCCAAATATTGTGCCTTTGGTGGCAGCAAGTGCCTTCCCACCGTAACCCCTCTGAGGTATTGTGGAAGAGTGCAGAGGTGGACGTTTTGGTAATGCAGAAGAGATCCCCAATCTAATTAGTTACATCAGCAGCTATAACAAAACCGGGTCAGCAATGTTTAGGCACTTGTACTGCGCTAGTGTATATGGTGAGAATCGGCGCACACCAGTAGCAACAGGAAGCAAACAGAACAAGCAGGGAATACACAGAGAGAATAGTCAAATGGCAGGCAAAGTCGGCAACAGATCGGCTCCTCAGAACAAGCAGGGTCAGTAACAAGTATACAAACTGATTCGGTAAGCTAGCGATGCGGGAATAAAGGCTGAGACACACTGAGCGTGTAGCGATGCACAGTGAAGCGAGGAGAAGCAAACATTTTGCAGAGTTGACTTCACTCCGCTCCACCTCGCAGCGTGTCTACACTACATTACGTTAGCTTCGCACCGCACTGGACAGGAATCCACTAACTAAATTAAAATGTACACACAAAACCGTTTTATTTTCACAAAGCACATGTTATATAGGCAAAAAAAGACACCTACTGAATAAAATACATCAAAAATTACTGTTAATTTAATAGGAATAGTATAAAAATATTAAAAAAAGGTAACCCCTGATCATATATATTATAGGGACACGGAGCGCTGTGTATAGAGTAGGGATGCATTGATACCACACACAGACATATACGTATATATCAACACGCAGACCTATATATACGTATATATCAACACGCAGATATATATATATATACACCCACCCACAGACTTCAGACCATATATACATGTACGCACATGGGGGGGTGGCATGTGGACAATCTCAACTAAATGCGCCCCCCCCCCCACTTGGCTGATCCCTCCAGAAGTAATGTTGAACCTGACAGAGCAGAGAATATATATATTATTCTCTGCTCTATCGGGATCAACATTTCTTCTGGAGGGATCAACCAAATGGGGGGGGGGCAATTAGTTTCCAAAATGTGTGTGTAATACAAGTCTGGATATATATATTTATAAGAATATAGATATATATCTTATCTATATATATATATATCATACCTGCCCTTACCTTCCCCTATAAATTTGCTAAAAATATACACACAAAAGAAAACAAACCACTGCCTGAGACCCCGCGCAGCCCACATGCCACCCCCTCTACCTGGCTGAATGTATCTAATATATACTGGTAATAAGTACTGGCATGCATTAAAAGGGGAGTTCACTCACGGGATGAAAACATAATTTTGCCTCTGTATAAATCAATGGTCAGGCCGCACCTTGAATATGCCGTGCAATTTTGGGCACCTGTCTTAAAAAAAGATATTATGTCGTTAGAAAAAGTGCAGAGACGGGCAACTAAATTAATAAGGGGGATGGAAGGGTTAAGTTATGAGGAAAGACTAACAAGCTTAAACCTGTTTAGTTTAGAGAAAAGGCGCCTTAGAGGGGATCTGATAACCTTATATAAATATATACGGGGCCATTATCAACCATTGTCTGATAACCTATTCATTAACAGGACTATACATAGGACAAGGGGTCATCCATTTAGACTGGAAGAAAGAAAATTTAGCTTAAAGCATAGGAAGGGTTATTTTACGGTGAGAACAATAAAGCTGTGGAATTCTCTGCCTGTTGAGGTGGTTGGGTCAGAGACTGTACAGACTTTTTAAAAAAACGACTGGATGACTTCCTGCAGACACAGAATATTAAGGGTTATAATATTTAATATGTGGGTAAAAGCTTCTTGATCCAAGGAGAAATCTGACTGCCATTCTGGGGTCAAGAAGGAATTTTTTTCCCAGTATGTTGCATATTGGCGAGCGCTTCAGACTGGGTTTTTTGCCTTCTTTTGGATCAACAGCAGTAGGTTATGTGGGAGAGGCTGAACCCGATGGACGCATGTCTTTTTTCAGCCTATATAACTATGTAACTATGTAAAATATATAAATAAATACATTCAGCCAGGTAGAGAAAGAAAAAAAAAGGTTTTATTTTATGTTCCCGGGGACATTTAAAAATGTCCTCGGATTTTATTGTTTTTAGAAATGTGTCGCCTTCCCTTAGCCTGGTGGTCAGTGGGGGCTCCCTGGATCCTGGTTGTGGGGGGGTCTGCCGTGGCCGCAGGTGCAGTAGCTCCCTCCCTGCGCTGACTGTCTCTGCCACATGCACCCGTGCAGCTAGCCCACAAAGTCGCAGCTCTGTCAACGCATGCTCCTCAAGGGGATCCTTGGGAGGCCCCTGCAGGCTGCCCTCTACAGTGCCTGATTAGAGGGCTGTGTCTGCCTGATGTTTTAGTAACAAGAATATTTTATCCCATAGGCTTCAATGTTACAAATATTCCCGTTTTATTCAATATCTAATAAACTTGTTTATAATATTCTGCAGTAAAGAGTCTCTTTATTTCTAGATTGTTTAAGCATTTTTTATACTTTTTTCTTCGAACTTTTGGCGAACGTCCCAAAAGGTTCGAAGTTCGCGAACTGTCAAACGGTCGATGTGAACTCCGAACAGATTGAACTGAACAGCTCATTCCTAATCTGCATACATGTGTACAGTTGAGGCTTTGCAGACCTTGGGCAGATCATTTATGAATAATGTGAATAGCAGGGGGCCCGAGTATCTAGCCTTGGGGTACTCCACACATGACTGGGAGGGGGAGGGAGGAGCTGCCAGAGATGGACACATGTTGCGATCGGTTGGATACAAATGATTCAAACCAGCTTAGCGTGTGATTACTAGGGGTGAGCTGTTCGGGTTCGGACGGTTCGGGGTTCGACCCGAACTTAGCCTGTTCGAGCAGATTGCGAACCCCGAACATTTCCGGGTGTTCGCCGCATGTTCGACCACAATCGACCACAATGCATTTTCCCACTGCCTGAAGCTCGTAATTGGCTACAGCCTTGCACCTGACCACAGGTCTGGTGCAAGACTGGTTGAACACTATGCCAATCACCGCTCAGAGTCCTGATTGGGCAAATTTTGCCCAATCATGGGCTCACAGAGCTAAGTCCCGCAGCACACTATATAAGGTTTCAACGCAGCGCTTTCTGCACGCATTTCAGAGTAGATTTCAAAGAAGATAGTTGTGTGTGTTGTTACTGCCGGTCTGCCACGCTACTGGGGGGGGGTCTGATTTCGACCAAATATCAGGGAATTTAGGTGAGGTGTGTCTTGTCACTGTGCCAGCAAGTTTTTTTGGGGTTTACAACTTTATTTAAAACATTTGTGAATTAAGGTGATCTTCTGGGTCTTGTCACCACTGTGCCAGCAAGTCTTTTTGGGTCTCATTTTTACCAAATATCAGGGAATTTAGGTGATGTGTGTCTTGTCACTGTGCCAGCAATTTTTCTTGGGGTTTACAACTTTCTTTAAAACATTTGTGAATTGAGGTGATCTTCTGGGTCTCGTCACACAGCCAGCAATTATTTTTGGGGCTCACTAATTTCTTTAAAACACTTGTGAATTAAGGTGATCTGTGTCTCGTCATACAAACAGTACCACGCTGTATTTTGGGGCTTACTCATTTCTTTAAAACACTTGTGAATTAAGGTGATCTGTATCTCGTCATACAAAAAGTACCAGGCTGTATTTTGGGGCTCACTAATTTCTTTAAAACACTTGGGAATTAAGGTGATCTGTGTCTCGTCATACATACAGTACCACGCTGTATTTTGGGGCTCACTAATTTCTTTAAAACACTTGGGAATTAAGGTGATCTGTGTCTCGTCATACAAACAGTACCACGCTGTATTTTGGGGCTCACTAATTTCTTTAAAACACTTGGGAATTAAGGTGATCTGTGTCTCGTCATACATACAGTACCACGCTGTGTTTTGGGGCTCACTAATTTCTTTAAAACATTTGTGAATTAAGGTGATCTGTGTCTCGTCAAACATACAGTACCACGCTGTATTTTGGGGCTCACTAATTTATTTAAAACATTTGTGAATTAAGGTGATCTGTCTCTTGTCACTGGCTGCCAGCTATCAGTGTGTCTCACTGAGTTATACCAGAGTTATTTAAATCTTTATACCAGAGTTGAATCAGAGTTCTGTATATATTAATCTATATATCACTCACCATGTCTGAAAGAACAAAAAGGACAGGCAGACGCTCCCAGCCACAGATAAGAGGGCAAGCAGCCCCTGTGTCGGGAGGCTGTGTCTCTGGTCGTGGTGGACGTGGTGCATCCTCTGCAGGGGCACGCTTGTCCTTTATAACTGGTGCTGGCCGTCTTAAGCAGCAGCAACATACAGAGGACTTGGTGGATTGGCTAACCAGGCCATCCTCATCCTCCGAGTCCTCTGCCAGCCAGGCTTCTAGTGCTTTACAGTCCACCTCAGCTGCCAAAGCATCTAATGCAGCCTCCATGTCCACAGCTACTCCTGCCGTAGCCTCGCTATCACACACGGAGGAGTCCGCTGAATTGACTACAATGAGAGTGACATGCTGCTTGAGGATGCGCAGCAAGTACAGTGCTCTGATTCAATCTCTGAGGTTGAGCAAGGGAGTATAATCAACCTAGAGGAAGGGGGTGCCAGTGATGACACACAAATAACTGGCACTCATGTTGCCCCAGCAGCTGCAGCATACTGCCAAGTTGGCTCCAGTGACGAGGAGATAGGGGGTGAAGATGACATTGATGATGATGAGGTCACTGACTCCACCTGGGTGCCAGATCGAACTGAGGAATCAAGTGAGGAGAAGGGGGAGGAGGAGGAGGCACAGCAAACACGAGGCACAACATCCTCTGTGACCAACCGTAGCACTAGCCAGTCCAAGGCATCACATGTCAGAGCTGCTCTGGTGCAGAGCGCTGTTGTCTCAAAGAACACATGCAGGAACTCTGCTGTCTGGGAGTTCTTTAAGAACTGTGCAGCAGACCCCACCGTTGCTATTTGTAATCTATGTCAGAGGAGGCTGAAGCGTGGGATAAACACCGGACACTTGGGTACCACGTGCTTGAGGCGACATATGAACAAGTGCCACACATCCCGTTGGGGCAAAACTTTGCGTAGGTCCTCCTCCTCATCATCTGTCTCTACCCACACTGTATGTCCTGCCATGCAATTGCCTACAACCTCCACCGACAGGGATGATGCTACAGTAATGGATGTACCAGCAGGTCCTTCCTCACAATGTGACATCATCCCAGTAGCTGAAGATTTACGCAGTCAGATTACGTTGCCGCAGCTGCTGCAGCGAAAGAAAAAGTATAGTCCCAACCATCCCCAAGCACAGCGTCTAAATGCCAGTTTAGCAAAATTACTCGCATTGCAGCTGCTGCCTTTCCAGCTGGTGGACTCTGCTCCCTTCCGTGAATTTGCTGAATGCGCTGTACCACAGTGGCAGGTTCCAAAACGCCATTACTTTTCACGCAAGGCCATTCCAGCACTATACCAGCACGTGGAAGACAATGTTATCCAGTCATTGGAAAGGCAGTCAGCAGCAAGATGCATGTCACTTTAGACACGTGGTCCAGCAAGCATGGACAGGGTCGTTACATTTCCTTCACGGCACACTGGGTAACTCTGATTGCAGCTGGGAGGGATCCAAGACGGGGCTCTGTGCTGGAGCTTGTTCATCCACCACGCCTCCAGAAAGCTGCTTGTATGAGGTCTGTCTGCTCCACCACCACCACCTCTTGCTCCTCCTCCTTCTTCTCTGTATCTGGCGAAGTGGCAGTTAAACCGACACCTGACAGGGTCTACGCAATGGCTCAAGCAAAAAGATGCCATACTGTGCTTGAGCTGGTTTGTTTAGGGGACAGAAGCCACACCGGGTCAGAAATTTTGTCAGCTCTGCAGGGGCAGGTGTAGAGATGGTTAACACCACGCCAGCTTGAGCTGGGAATGATCGTCTGCGATAATGGCAGCAACCTTCTCTCCGCCCTACGCAAGGGTAAATTGACGCATGTACCATGCCTAGCATACGTCCTAAATCTGGTGGTACAGCGTTTCCTAACCAAGTACCCAGGACTGCCAGAGCTTCTCATCCAGCCCAGAAAAGTCTGCAGCCACTTCAGACGGTCATTCCCAGCAAGCGTTCGCCTGGCAGAAATTCAAAGAGAATTCCACCTTCCCACAAACCGTCTGATCTGTGACATGCCCACCAGGTGGAATTCGACATTAGCAATGCTGCAGCATCTGCACAAGCAGCAGAGGGCCATCAACGAGTACCTGTGTGAGTATGGCACAAGGACAGGTTCAGGTCAACTTTTTTTTTTTTCCCCCGCAGTGGCTGATGATCAAGGATGCATGCACTGTACTGTCACCATTTGAGGAGGCAACGAGGATGGTGAGCAGGGACAGTGCATGCATCAGTGACACAATTCCTTTAGTGTTCCTGCTGGAGCACAGTCTGCGGGGAATTATAGATGTGGCTCTAGAGGCAGAGCAGCGGGAGGAAGAGGAGGCCTTCCCTAGCTCTCAAGGCCCCAGTCTTTCCGCAGACAGCATTCCAGCGGGTCCTACTCAGATCAGACAGGAGGAGGATGAGGAGGAGGAGGACTATTTAAGTAGTGGGGGCATTGAAGGTGGGGATTCCTCAAGGCAGGGTTTTGTGTGCCCAGAAACAGAAGGGCTTGTGCGTGGCTGGGAGGAGGAAGGGCACGATACGGTCATCCTCATTGACCAGGAAGACTCGGCAGCTAATGCCACCTCCAACCTACGCTGCATGGGCTCCATGCTGATCCACGATACAAGGGGAAAGTTGCAGAGCTCATCCTGCCCGCACAGAGGGAGCACAGGATGACAAAACTTGAGGACGCTCTAAAGCAAAACTTGTATAACACCTTTCCAGGCACTGTTAGATTACCAAGTGCTGACACACGTGCTTCTGAGGATGCAGGTGATCAGAGGAATAGCGGTGAAGGCCAGGGCCGCTTGACTGATGCATTTTTTAATTTTTTTAGTCCTCGACGCCCAGGGACGTCAAATGTAGGCACCCATTGCCAGCGTCTTCACCATATGGTGCAGGACTACCTAGGGGCAAGGGCAGACCTGGATACCTTTCCAGCAGATGATCCACTGGCTTACTGGGTGTTGAGATTGGATCACTGGCCAGAACTTAGCCAATATGCTATGCAGCTACTAGGTTGCCCTTCATCTAGCGTGCTTTCCGAAAGGACGTTCAGTGCCGCTGGAGGTTTTGTCACAGACAAAAGAGTGCGTCTGTCCACCGACTCTGTAGACCGGCTGACATTTATAAAAATGAATCAGTCCTGGATCAGCAGCTATCAATCCCCTGATGCTGAAGTAATGGAATAGATAGGGGATGTCCTCTTCTGCATTCACAAAACCTCCAGCACTGAACTCTTCCACAATACCACAAAAGGGTTACGGTGTGAAGGCACTTGCTGCCATGAAAGGCACAATATCTGGCTGCACTGACGCCCATTAAAAAAACAAAAAAAAACTTTTCAATATAGGACCACATGGTCCACCCCTGCACTCTTCCACAATACCACAGAGGGGTTACTGTATGATGATACTTGCTGGCCTGGCACCAAAGGCACAATATCTGGGTGTACTGACACCCATTACCAGATCAAAAACTTTTCAATAAAGGACCACATGGTCCACCGCTGCACTCTTCCACAATACCACAGAGGGGTTACTGTATGATGATACTTGATGGCCTGGCATTAAAGGCACAATATCTGGGTGCACTGACGCCCATTAACAGATAAAAAACTTTTCAATATAGGACCACATGGTCCACCCCTGCA
Organism: Leptobrachium leishanense; assembly: GCA_009667805.1. Taxonomy (NCBI): domain Eukaryota; kingdom Metazoa; phylum Chordata; class Amphibia; order Anura; family Megophryidae; genus Leptobrachium; species Leptobrachium leishanense. The sequence goes on along the minus strand of CM019063.1, from coordinate 503,800,276 downwards.
CTCTTCCACAATACTACAGAGGGGTTACTGTATGATGATACTTGCTGGCCTGGCACCAAAGGCACAATATCTGGGTGCACTGACGCCTTAACCAGATGCATATCTTTTCAATATAAGACCACATGGTCCACCCCTGCACTCTTCCACAATACCACAGAGGGGTTACTGTATGATGATACTTGCTGGCCTGGCACCAAAAGCACAATATCTGGGTGCACTGACGCCCATTACCAGATCAAAAACTTTTCAATAAAAGGACCACATGGTCCACCCCTGCACTCTTCCACAATACTACAGAGGGGTTACTGTATGATGATACTTGATGGCCTGGCATTAAAGGCACAATATCTGGGTGCACTGACGCCCATTAACAGATAAAACACTTTTCAATATAGGACCACATGGTCCACCCCTGCACTCTTCCACAATACCACAGAGGGGTTACTGTATGATAGTACTTGCATGCCTGGCACTAAAGGCACAATATCTGGGTGCACTGCCATTGACGCCTGTATCAGATTCATATCCTCAGAGGGGTTACGGTGTGACGGCACTGTTGCCGACGCTAAAAGACCAATTTTAAAGCACCTTTTGTTACTTTCATCCAAAGCCTGCATAAGTTTCACAATAATTTAGCCCAAAAAAACACTAAACTTTTTCTGCGCGTCCTAAAATGTCTTTTCATACAGGCTGCCGCCCCAAGCAGTTGTTTATGGATAGATTAAAGGAAAAGAATTTACCATCATATGAAACGTCATTTATTAGTTTTTAAGTGTTTCTATACATCCTAGAAATCCGCCACTTCACGGGCAGGTTATGGGGACCTCCTAGGCACGATATTTGAAGGAATTTTTCGTTTTTATTTTTAACCCTTATTTCATGGAAAACTCACTGTCCCTTTAAAAACGTTTTTCTAAAACTTTTTGTCCTTGTTTCCTGTGCCCCAGGGCACTACTCGGACCCCCATACACCTTTTATGGCAAATATGTAGCATATATGCCCTCTTGGAGGGCACTCTAAAATTCGAACTTTCGAGTCCCATTGACTTGCATTGAGTTTGGTTCGTGTTCACGTTCGAACTCGAACTTTTGAAATTGTTCGAGTTCGAATGCGAACCGAACACGGGGGTGTTCGGCTCATCCCTAATGCAGATGACACCGTAATCTATACCAGCAAACCAGATCTCCCACAGCTGGAGGCGGTGCTGCAAGAACAATTCTCTGAGGTAGAAAAGTGGATCACAGATAACAAACTTTTTCTAAATACTGACAAAACTGTAACAATGCTCTTTGGAACAGCACCTAAACTACATAAACTGCAAAATCCCCATCTACATGTCAGGACAAAATTAAATGGCATGCTGACCACAGTCACTTCTCTCAAATATCTAGGTATGTGGTTAGACCCAAATCTATCCTTTGGCCCCCACATCGAAAAACTCTCATCTAAACTTTACCCCAAACTTGGTGCCCTGTACAGAAACCAATCCTGCCTAAGCCCCGCGGTAAGAAAGCAGATTGTACAACAAATGCTTATGCTGGCTATTGAATACGGAGATGTAGTGTATGAAACGGCCCCGCAAACACACCTTCAGAAACTTACTACATTGTATAACTCATTCTGCCGCTTTGTGCTACAATGTAACTACATGACCCACCATTGTGATATGTTAAAAGAGCTAAACTGGCCGTCGCTGGAATCTAGACGCATCCTTCACCTTATCAACCTGGTGTTTAAGAGCTTTTATGGGAAGCTACTACCCTACATGAATAGGCTGCTCCCTTTAGCAGTTCCCTCATCCTATAACCTCCGATCCAGGACCAGCACCTTACTTGCAATACCACAATACAAAAAGACAGTGGCTCGATCCTCATTTTCCTACAGAGCACCGCAATTATGGAATAACCTCCCAGACGCCATGAAATCTTCCACCAGTCTTAAGTCACTCGAGCTCCTTACTAGCATACCTCGGTACAGAATGTACCTGTAAACATGTAACATAGTAACTATATTACTTACATTTTTATTTTCTGTGTTAATCTGTATATTTGTGTTTTGTTCTTAATATCTTGCATTTATTACTTTGTATTTCTGTAACGACTGTAACATTTCAATGCTCTTGAACCCAGGACATACTTGAAAACGAGAGAAATCTCAATGTATCCTTCCTGGTAAAATCCTTTGCAAATAAATAAATAAATAAATTGTAAATGTATGAAGGAGGCCGCACATTGATTTTATTATATGAAGGATCTGGGAGTGTATTCATGCTGAATGGTTGGTGAGATATTAGTTGCAGCTATGGTTTCCTTACTACACAGAAATCCACACAGAAACAGGAAGGGTTAAAGCAAGGTACAGCAATAAAAATAAATACAAAGGCAAGGAAAACAGGGAACGAAATAAAATGTAAACCAGAGGGCGTTACAAAGGCAAGAATGAAACAAGACAAGGGAAACAGGGACCAAAATAAAAGCCAAACAAAATATACAAACAAACCAGAGGAGCTTGCTAGCAGCAGGAAAACCGAGAAACACACTGGGAGTGACTCGGAGTGTAGCACCATGGGAGAAACACCCTTAAATAGGGAGTTGGTTACGTGCTATGACAGACAGGTTATCCTGAGGAGAGCTGATAGTAACAGGAAACTCCTGAACTGGAATGGCAAGGCAAGAACTAGAAGCCGAACCGGAGCAGCTCATATAGAGAGGACAGGGCTGGAAATAATGGTGTTTTCTAGCATTTGTTCTCTGCCACTTACCGTATTTTTCGTTCCATAAGACGCACCTGACCATAAGACGCACCTAGTTTTTAGAGGAGGAAAACAGGAAAATAAATATTCTGAAATCAAATAGTGTAATAATGGATATACTGCCCCAGCTCATGGATACTGTCCCCCAGCTCATGGATACTGTCCCCCAGCTCATGGATACTGTCCCCCAGCTCATGGATATGCCCCAGCACATGGATACTGTCCCCCAGCTCATGGATATGCCCCAGCACATGGATACTGTCCCCCAGCTCATGCATATGCCCCCCAGCTTATGGATATGCCCCAGCACATGGATACTGTCCCCCAGCTCATGGATATGCCCCCCAGCTTATGGATATGCCCCAGCACATGGATATGCCCCAGCTCATGGATACTGTCCCCCAGCTCATGGATAATGCCCCAGCTCATGGATATTGCCCCAGCTCATGGATACTGTCCCCCAGCTCATGGATAATGCCCCAGCTCATGGATATTGCCCCAGCACATGGATTTGCCCCAGCTCGCTCATGGATGTGTCCCAGCTCGCTCATGGATGTGCCCCAGCTCGCTCATGGATATGCCTCCGCTCACCTGTTGCCGCCGCGTTAGGCTCCCTCTGAGCGTGCGTCCGGCGGCAGGAAGCTTGGGCACTCGCCTGGGGCAGCCACGTGACCGCGATCTCGCGGTCAGGTGGCTCCCCCAGGCGAGTGCCCAAGCTTCCTGCCGCCGGACGCACGCTCAGAGGGAGCCTAACGCGGCGGCGGCAGGTGAGCTGAGGCATATCATGGGGCATTCGCTCCATAAGACTTTTTGGGGGGAGAAAAGTGCGTCTTATGGAGCGAAAAATACGGTAGTCTCAGTAAAGGGTCATCATAATCCAATGGGATACAAGCAGGGAAGGACTGGCAGCAGGCATTTGACCCTGGACATCTAGCATACAGGTATTTGGGCCTCATAGCACCTTTCGACTGTGATTAAATCAATTTAACTATTTGATATACGCTCTTAAAAGTGATTGGATGGTGTTAAATGGCTTCCTTCTGAAACAAAGGATATGTGTTTCTTCATACTGCAAGACCAAAACTTTCCAACCATCCCATGAATACACAGATATTTTAGACAATTGGGTATTGGATGCCTCCAGCTTGGTGCTTACAGGTTGGGGAAGACTCTTTCCTGTTCTAGCATGTCTAAACCTCTGCTCACAAAACAAAATGCATATACATTGTCGAATTTGCTGTGGAGGAGCTCGAGTTGTCACGAAGAGCTTTGATCTCAACTCCACTGAATGTCTTTTGGGATGAATTGGAATGTGGACTGAGAGTTGACCATTCTCATCATTGCTGGACGTCACAAATGCTCTTTTGGCTAAATTGGCACAGATTCACACAGGCACATTCCAAAATCTTAATAAAAACCTCAGAAAAGTGGTGGCTTCTATACCCCAGAGGGATGAGAGGGGAAAATCTGTGTGATTGCCAATAATTTTGGAATGGGATGACCACCAAGATCAAGTAGGTGTGACAAATGGGTTCTCACATACTATTCAGTATAGGTGGACATTATTAGTCATTTTGTGCCAAAGACACGGCTGCTTGTTCCTGCTTCTCCTGGTTCCTTTGTGTTCCAGTACCCATTCTTGGATCTCTGCATCTATATTAGGGATACCTAGTATTGGATTATGATCATGATCCAATACTAGATGCCTTGTTTGATCGAACAACCACAAGTAACCTATTGGACGGTACCGAGATGACCTAGATTACTGGTAGCTCTCAGGGGGTTAAATACACTAATTAGTATTGGAACTTTACATATAGGAACCTGATCACTTGTCTGACTTAGTTTTTGCAGGAACCTATACTCCAATCATTTAGATTGTTGTAATATGTGTTAATACATGTAATGGTTTTACTCTTTCGTGCGTGGCATTTAGTCGTCACCATTTCTTTTCAATTTGTAGTTCTTTTTTTGTATTTTTGGGTTTATTCCCTATTTATAGACAAAAATACCACAATGTATTCGGGAGCGCAAATAAAGTTAGTCCTTTTTGAGTGTGGAATCTCAAAAAATCTCCAAGAGAAAGTCTCTTTTTTTGAAGATAGTCCAAGATGTTCTCAGGTCACACGATGAGAGTACCGAGTGGAAAAGAAAAAAGAAAAAACAACAAATTGGGCAATATCGTATGCGTTGTGCAGAAGGATTAAGAAGGAGAAAAAACTCACAAGTATAGAGCTGAATAGCTCAATGTGGTACGCAGTTGAGTCTCTATGGGGGACTCCACCCTCTGGTAGTAGGGATTCCTGTTGCGCTGTTCACTCCAATCGGATATTCCACAATGTACAAAACATCGAAAAAGACCTCGAAAGAAAGGTGATATAGCGTAATCCCGTTTACAGGAGAAATGGCATGTAGTTATCCATAGACAGGTACTCACATAGTTAAGAACCTCCTAAATAGGTGGTTCTGTAAAACAGCAGTAGACCACTTCGCAGGGGGTCTTAGCCTCTAGCTGGATAAGTTCATGTACTCCAGTAGAGGGCAGATGGATCACAATGTTATGGATAGTGAAGCGATGACAAGAAGTATAAGGGCGTAAATCGTATATACATAGGCGTGGAAAAATGGGAAGTGGGAAAAAAAGGGCTTTTAATTTAAAACATATTAAAATACATAAAAGAAATGGGGTGTCGTTGATTCTACTTTGGCCAGCACTGTTTCCCATCCTGCTGCAAGACAGAGTAACTTGCCACACCACGGTTCCCTACCGGGACTTCATGCCTTTGAGCGATTCCTCATCTGATGACGATCCAGAGTGGGACAAAGTAGTGAACAGTCTACCTACGCTGGAGGAACTGTTACGGGCGGCAACGTCCTACTCCAGCACCGCTCCAGGAACATATGAGGTGCCTGGTAACCCCGGTGTGGCGCAGGTTGAGAGCCCACCAGGCCAGAGACAAGCCTATAACGGTGCCACCATTCCGTATCTTGCCACTTACCAGGGTGGAACCACTGCGAAACCGGCTGCTGTACAGTATACAGTGGCTTCTGATGGCTATGTGGTCAGAAAAGCTGACATTGCCAAATATGAACAAAGATTGGCCACTCGGTGTGTGGCCTTTCAGGAGGGGAACTGTCATGGTTCGCGCCGTCGGCGCAAGAGGAGGGGCAGAACTGGCACTGCTCTGTCATAATCAGCAGCATCCCAATGGCTCAGGCCTCTGCTGTTGACTGTGACCAGGTGCTTCTCATTTACTCCAGGACTTTTCTCCATATAAGCAGGGCACACCCCTTCCTCCAGTGCTGGTTCATTGTGTGTGTTTTGTATCTTTTGCCTCTGACCTGCCTGAAGCCTACCAGATTTGTCTCCTGTGTACCAGATCCTCAGAATACCATTGACCTGCTTGATCTCTCCTGCTCCATTGACCACGGCTTGCCACAGACCACGCTTCTGGATCCTCCCCTGGCTTCTCTTGCATTACCACAGTACCAGGATCTCCTGCAGTACCAGATCCCCTGCGGTGCCTGATCCCCCTGTGGTGCCAGATCTCCCACGGTGCCAAGATCCCCAGCCGTGCCAAGACCTCAGTCATGCCTAGAGACCTACCTTCCTGTCCCGTCTGTCTCGTGTCTTGTGTGTTTCCCTCTTGTATCAGTGTCCAGTATTTCCCCTGTCCTTTGTACTCCGCCACAGTATTCAGCCAGTCCTGTTTTCCTGCATTGCCTGCTCATTATCCCTGCTGTGTATATTCCTACAATAAACCAACTGTTTATGCACTATATCCTGGCTTCCTCCAATATATCACCACATCCTGGGCTCGCACCCTCCCCTCCCCTTGACAGATCCCAACCACGGTCCTCAAGTACCCCTAACAGGGCAGGTTTTCCAGATATCTGAAGCACAGCACAGGTGATATGAGTTGCTGCTCAGTGATTGCAGGATTTTTTTTTCCCCCCAAGGGAATCCTTTAAAATCTGGCCTGTTAGTGGGACGTAAGGACAAGATTGAGAATCTAGTTTACATCATGGCCCAATAGTTTAAGATACTGGTGTCCATCTCATTTGTGCCTCTGACTTATCCCTCTCACCTCTGTGCCACTCTCCATCTTGGTCTCCCCTTCAAACTGTGGATGCCTTGCCCATAGAGGTGACTTTAGGATACTTCATCATATTCCTACACCCATGACATTTCCCCATCTTGGGTTAGAAGTACTTCCCCCAGAAACTATTATGACCCTACCCTAACCTGTCCTCATGGATAACGTTACTTGCCGTCTTGCAGACTTTGTGCAAACTTCAAAATAATCAAATCTCCTCCAGGATCTGATTGACTGGAACCTTAACCTCCCTGGCGGTATTCCGGAGTGTGACTCGAGGTTAAGTTTCGCTACTGCGAACGGTAACCCCGAGCCACACTCGGGCTGGATGTTTACTCACCTCCTCCTGGCTCCCTCACTGTCCCGCAGTGTGATCACAGCGAGCTGCTTCCTGGATGGCTCCCTGCGAGTCACATGATGCAGAGGGGCTGGTCCGCAGCAAATTTCATTCACAAAACTCACTGAATACAAATGGAAATGTTTATGAACGGCCACTAGGTGGCAGTACAGGATAAGAAATAGACCATACATCGTCTCACCCTTGTTCTCAGACAGATTTCAGTGTTTTTTGTTGTATTTTATTGAATATCATTTATTTGCATTATTTTGGATAATTATTTTTGGGATAATAAATTATTATTTCGTGTTTCAAACTTTATCTTTTTTATCTATCTTATTTACTATTTTTTTTAAATTAATTTATTAATTAATTTATAAAGGATTTTACCAGTAAGAACTCTTGATTGCACGGATTTCAGTGCGTGATTCCTAATTATTACAGGCTAACTATGTACAAAAACATGTTTCCTTTAAAAAAAAATTGATACGGTTTTAGACACAAAATTTTGAAAAAATTAGACCGCCAGGGAGGTTAAACTATAGAATCTCAGGTGCAATAGTTCCAGTTCCACTTTTTTATCTGTTACAATCTTCCTTGGAGCCGTTTCTCTTTTCAAACCTCCCCTGCAGCTTAAAATGTTTAATTATTGCATAATTATAGAAAGAAATAGTCTATTTTCTCCAACATAACACATCTATTACTATTTTCTAAGGTCACTTAAGGAATAAAGACATTTCTATGTATTCTGTAGCAGCTTTATTTAAAAAAAAAAAAACAGTATTAACATATTTTATTTTTCAAGGTTAATCTGCGAAATTCAAAAGAGAAGTCTTGATAACAGCATCCATTAAAGTCCAAACTTTTTTTTAAAATAACTTTAAACCACTGAGACCTCAAGCAAAAAAAAAAAAAAGAAACCGCTCAAAATATACATTCAGTTATTTATCCATTAAAATATATCTCTCAATCCAATAAGATCGGTGAAGAGGCTCGAAGGAATACAATATTCCAAAGATTTATCACTTTGCGAGCAAGAGGCTTGTCATCAAAACTGAAAAATGAAATTGAGCGCTCCCTATATTATATATATATATATACTGTATATACATTGTAAAGCTGTGATAATTGCATAATAAATCACCTCCTTATAGTACAGGGACAAAATTAAGTTCCTTCTTCTGAGATTATTCAGTTTTCTCTCAATAAACCAGTCCTTGTCTTTCAGTTAACACAAAGAAATGAGGTTGTGTGAAATGAGAGCCCGCGGCAGACAATCCGCTGTTCTGTGGCCAAAAGCTTACGCCATACAGTGTTTCAAAGGAAGACATGGTCAAGACAGTGGATTCCATTTACGACAGACTGTAATGAGGAGGACCGTCCACCAGACTTGATTAGTCTAAAACAGGGATCTCAAGCTCTGTACCCCCAGGTGTTTATTGCCTACATTTCCCACAATTCTTTGGATGCAATCAATGGCCCGAGAATCAGGGAGTCATTCAGAAACGCCTAACACACAAATCTATTCTGGGGCGAGATGAGGAAAACTATAGCCACTATTCCAAGTGCACCATCAACGTTTTGCGAGAGGCTTCAAGAATACTGTGGGTTCATGTCATCAATCCGTTTCTTATGCTTTAATGTACATACATACTTCCTACACGTTGTAAACTTGGCACAGGAGTTGTAAAAGTACTGGAACTACAGAATAATGAGCAATTCCAAGTCAAACAAAAAAATACCAACTCTCAAAACCTGGTAAAACTGATTTTGCTTCAACATGTCACCATCCAATAAACTGGTTCCTTTTCTCTTTTTTTGTTGTCACGGTAGGGCCCTCACCTCATAGTTATTCCTCTAGGTACTTCTGTGAAGTTCATCTGTACTTTGGACCAAAAAGAATAGTTGTAGACCAATCTAGGTCATGATTCACAACAGGAACATATATATTTTATTCACGTATCATTACTTAAAGATATTGGTGGATCACTCTTTCCCCATTTCACTACCAAGATTGAGTATACTTGATCTTCAAAAGCACTTGCTGTGTGCCCTTGACGTCGAGTATACTTGATTTGGTTTAATTCTGGAGCAACGCAATGGAATTTTGTTTATTGTAAATGAAACGGGTTTGAAAATGGGCTCAAGAAGGAGCCGCAGAGTTTTAGCTGGACAACCGAGGTGTTAAAAGAGTTTGAACAGCTGAGAATCTGTGTCTAAAACAATCCCTAGTTGCAGTAGTGTTTTTTGGCCAGCAGATGGTGACCTCTGCACGTCAAATAGGGCTGTTACAATAAAAATTACATTTAGGAAATTTCACAATGTTTTTTTTCTGTATTACTAACGAAGAGTGATTTTCCAAACACAAGCAAACAAACTACTGGTTCCTGACAATCATTTTATAGAAAATCACTTGGTAGTTAGTGAAGGGGTTAAGAAGGACTGAAACAGACTGACTGAAAAGATAAAGCCATGAGGTTGGTTGAACAGGTCATCACATTCCCCAAATGGTGACCTATGGGTGCCATATGGGCCCCGAACCTAGATTTAAAACTCAAAACCAGGGAACACTTGCCATGCTTCTCTGTATACAAACAGCTCCCCTGTACTTCTTTAAGGGTTAAACCATATGTAAAACAGCAGTGATTCTTTGTAATACTTGGTACATTCCCATTGACTCCTATCTATACAAATTAAACATTGTGGTAACCATAGTCCAAAATTGCCAACATTTAGCCATCACCATACCAGAGCTATGTTATGATGATATATTGTACCACCTAGGGGCGCAGCCGGGTCCCAACCCAGGTTACATTATTGTACCTCTTCCTCATTGTTTGCTTGTGTAGCCGGCAGTGGCGGCTCGCAAAGCAGACCCCCACTAGCAGTGCAGAAGGTGGGCATCTTATGGTGATGCCCAGAAAGAAAGCGGCAGTAAGAAAAGGCAAAAGAAAGCGGCACAGAAAAAAGAAAGAGGCGCAGAGGGCAGAGGAAAGAAAGAGGTGCAGAGGAAAGAAAGAGGCTGAGGAAAGAAAGAGGCACAGACCTCTCCCAGGCCTGACCAGCGTGTTTGTTGTCGTACCCCACAGTGTGTGTGTCCGTGCACAGTGTGTGCCGCCCCCCTGCACACACCGCGTGTGTGTTCTCCCACGCCGCATTTCAACAGTTGACAGTTTTTTCGGGGGGGGGGGCACAAGTAGCTGGTCATGCCAAGGGTGCAAAATAGTCTAGCACCGGCCCTGCTCACTCCTTACCTAGATAACCAGCACACAGCCAAACATTATTCATGTTCCGAAGAATTTGGTTCTGGAAAATCAGCAATTCCCATATTTCAAAAAAATAAATAATCAGAATTGCTGTTCTGGCAAAAACTAAAATTGTCTGCAATTTCAGGACTACCTCACTTCATTCAAGTGTTTTATGAATTTGCTATCATTAGAGCAGCACAGATCAGAAACTTGCCAAGAACCTGGTGATTCCAATACCGCTGGTCCCATCTTTTTCTGAAATTAGGGTGAGCTGTCCGTCAACAGCATTCTCAATGGACCAACGCTGCTACACATGACTAGACATTACTGATAAATTCTACTAATTCACTTTTTTTATTCTGCTTATGTATGTAAAATGTTTCAATCCTGGTGCTGTAAGACATTCAAGGCAAGTCAATCGATGTCCTGCCATTAGTGGGAGCCAGTGTGAATTTAGTCGACTAATAATTTTCGTCAAAAGACTTAGTTAAATATTTTTTCCCAGTGACAAAAACTAAACTATAAGTTATGACTAAAACTATGACAAAAATCAATTGACATTTTTCGTTGAGTAATAAAAACTAAACTAAATAATTGCGGAGGCACTAATTTTAATTTAGTTTTACTCACAGTCCTTTGACTAAAATGCCATTTAGTTTTAGTCATATTTTAATCAACGACCAAAACTATAATGAAAATTTATTAACATTTGACTAAAAATATGATGGAAAGCTATTGACCATTTTCGTCAATAAAAAGTAGACTAAAATGTTAGGAAGAGACAAATTTGGTTTAAGTCATACAGGGTTATCCAAAGAGATTCGAAAAGTCACCGCACATTCAGTGACTTTTCGTTCTCTTCAATTCGGTTCCTTTTGCCGATCCCATTTCGGTGACCCTGTGGTGTATTCAGCAAACACCACAGGGTCCCCGAATTGCAGGGAAAAGCTGCCGCAAACCCGACGAAAACTAACCGCAAAACCCACCGAATGCATGCCGAAAACAAGCAAAAACATCTGGATTAACCTTCGAAAAACCCGAGCAGGAGCCGATCACACACAGCGAAGCAGCCGAACAGGAGCCGAATCACACAGAGCCGAAGCAGCTGAGATGCAGAGGAGGCAGTGAATAAATTAGCAAAACCGTTTGTATGAATCTGTGAAAGTGAAACGCTGTTTGCAAAGAAACTACTGAGCAAAAATGTCTGAAATTTACACAGGAGGTCCAGTGAATGATAATAAAAAGGGCTGTTACAGAAAAAAGAAGTAAACTTAAAAAAAAAAAAACTCGGACTTTTAAAAAAAATAAAAAAATTCTGAAAAATGCTTAAAGTATCCTAAAAAATCTGTGAATAAAGAGACATTTTGCTGCAGAATTTTACAATGAATGGTTTATTAGATATTGAATTAAATCGGGAATATTTTTAACATTGAAGTCTATGGGATTCTCCTGAATAAATTTGCCGCATGAAACCATCGAATGGCAGGGCATTAGGAGAACCTTTTTCATGGGGATTTCACTGCCCTCGAACAGGCACCGAACAGGCACCGTATGTGCAGGCAATTCGCCAGGATTTGGCGAATTGCCTGCTCTCTGGATAGCCGAATGGCCAGGAAAGGCAACCGAACGTTGATTTTCAGCGTTCGGTTACCTTTCTCAAGCAATTCGGATCTCTTTGGATAACCCTGATAGTCCTTCGACTAAAATGCCATTTGCTTTAGTCCGATTTTAGGCTAGGGTCAGACGAGCGTGATTTCTACAGACTGTCAGGGTTATCCAAAGAGATCCGAATTGCTTGAGAAGGGTAACCGAACGCTGAAAATCAGCGTTCGGTTACCTTTCCTGGCCATTCGGCTATCCAGAGAGCAGGCAATTCGCCAAATCCTGGCGAATTGCCTGACCATACGGTGCCTGTTCGGTGCCTGTTCGAGGGCAGTGAAATCCCCATGAAAAGCACTGCTTCGTCTATTCAGAGAACACAAACCAGCAGTGAAAGGTTCCCCTAATGCCCTGCCATTCGGTGGTTTAATTCGGCAAATTTATTCAGGAGAATCCCATAGACTTCAATGTTAAAAATATTCCCGTTTTAATTCAATATCTAATAAACCATTCACTATAAAATTCTGCAGCAAAAAGTCTCTTTATTTATAGATTTTTTAGGATACTTTAAGCATTTTTTTTTTTTTTTTTTTAAAGTCTGATTTTTTTTGTGATTTTTTTTTAAGTTTACTTATTTGTTCTGTAACAGCCCTCTTTATTATCATTCCCTGGACCTCATGTTCAAATTTCAGACATTTTCGCTCAGTAGTTTCTTTGCAAACAGCGTTTCATTTTCACAGATTCATACAAACGGTTTTGCTAATTTATTCACCTCCCTCGTCTGCGTCTTTAGCTGCTTCGGCTCTGTGTGATTTGGCTCCTGTTCGGCTGCTTCGCTGCGTGTGATCGGCTCCTGCTCGGGTTTTTCGAAGGTTAATCCAGATGTTTTTGCTTGTTTTCGGCGTGCATTCGGTGGGTTTTGCGGTTAGTTTTCGTCAGGTTTGCGGCAGCTTTTACCTGCAATTCGGGGACCCTGTGGTGTTTGCTGAATACACCGCAGGGTCACCGAAATGGGATCGGCAAAAGGAACCGAATTGAAGAGAACGAAAAGTCACCGAACGTGCGGTGACGTTTCGAATCTCTTTGGATAACCCTGTGTACGTCCGTGCACACGGACGTACGTCAGTACGGAAGACGCAGCAGTGGCCACACAGTCCGTTTATTCACTGACGTATATTTTGACGGATGTAGGAGAGAAAATAAAATAAAAAGCAAAACCATTTTGTCTGTGAAAAATGCTGGACGTATAAATGCAGTCCGTCTGGCTACGTTCCATCATTCACACACACAGATATGCAGACGATGCGGACGCAGCGCACTTTGTGCGGCCGTTCTAGGGGTTGTACGTTCTTGCCTGCCTTGCGTCCGTGGGCCGCGTCCGCAGTTGAGTGCGCACGTACTTCGTGTGTCGGGCTCCGATGGGCTTTCTTTCATGCTATCACAGATGTACTTTTAGGCGCCATCACGAAAGTGAAGACTGCGCTCGTCTGACACCAGCCTTAGTCAGTGGTGAGAGCATAATGCCGCCATATAGGAACGTCATTGTAAGAAGATGAAGCCTGCTGCCACCATATGTTTTTAAGGAAATTATGGTTTTACATCTCTTGCTGAAATAGTCGCTGCGGTAAACATTTCATGATAGTAGATAAAAAGATGCATCTAAGGCTGGGGTCAGACGAGCGTAGTGTTCACGTCCGTGATTGCGCCTAAAAGTACGTCCGTGATAGCATGAAAGAAAGTCCATTGGAGCCTGACACATGAAGTACGTCCGCACTGAACTGCGGACGCATGACGGATGCTGCAAACGGACGCAGGTTAGGCAAGAACGTAATACTGCTAGAACGGACGTGCGGAGTGCGCCACGTCCACAACGTCTGCATAGCTTTGTGTGTGAGTGATGGAGCGAGGTCAGATGGTCTGCATTTATACGTCCAGCATTTTTGACGGACAGAATGTTTTTTCATTGTAATTTATTTTTCCCTCCTACATCCGTCAAAAAATAACTTCAGTGAAAAAACGGACTGTGTGACCACTACTGCGTCATCCGTACTGACGATGTCCGTACTGCACGGACGTACAGTCCGTAGAAATCACGCTCGTCTGACCCCAGCCTTAGAAGTAGCTGATTTCTCTTTAAATCAGCAGAGATTCAGGCTGAAATGATCTCACAGCTATGCTGGCCAAGTTGGACTTTGTGAGGTTTAGTGATGAAGTGAATAAGCAATTGATACTCTTCTGACTGATATCTTATCTGATGTCCACTCTGGTCAGATCCCTTCCAGCCATAACCCCAAGTAAAAAGGTTCTTGTCCGAGATCCATCTTGGCTAAATACCCAAGTCATCTATATTTGATAAGGCCTAGCCTATCCATATGGACATGTGATACATGTCTCATTGTTACATACAAAACTCTTGAGGCTCTCAATGGTCAAATCTCAGGACCTTACAGGTTTTCACCTGAGGTCCTCTCTGGAAGAAATCCACAGTTGTAGGTCTCTGGTTGGTACATGCTTTCATCTACAGATCCAATCTGCCCAACTCCTTGACTGATAAGTGCTTGGTTACTAGTGGTTCTGAACCAAAGTTCACTCTGGTCCAATCACAATTAACCCCTTAAAGTCAATGAATTTATGACGCAACAATTCCATCATTGGTCCTTTAGGGGTTATAGACTATTATCAGCAATTTAACCTCTGTTTTTAGTTCCTGTTTCTTATCTGAAGACCATCCACTCCAAGTCCCCATGAAATTGAGGAAAAGTTCTCCTCTGAAGCCAAACATTTCACACAAACTTGTCTCGTGTTGTTATAGGTTCTCACCTAAAGCGGACCCTCACCATATCCCCAAATGATAAATCTGTGGTTGTTTCAAGTTATCAAACCCGTGTGACATGACCTTGGTGGTCACAGCCTTTCATCTCCGGTCTACCTTGGCCAAATCCCAGAGAGATAGGTTTCTGGTTCCTCTGAAGTCTGGTGTTGTTAAGTCATAGCAGGGCAATAGGCTGAGTTGGTTAAAATACAGAGGTCACGTTGGAGTCACAGGTAGACATATCTGACACCAAATCTGCAGTTTCGTTATAAATGCACACACACAAAAAAAAGCATTTAGAGTATTTGTATTCCCAAATCAGGCATTTGTGAATAACAGAATGCAAATCTTTCTCGTGTATAATATTTCATATTCCTCATCCCCCGAGGAACCTTACGATGAATTCATATAGTAAATATGTACATATAATATTGTTCATAATAAGATTATACAATATAAACAGACATTCCTCATTTCCTTGAAAAGAAGCTGACACGTCTGATGCCGTGTACAGTATGGCTGAGAGTCGATGCACATGCTTATTGTGCTTCACACATGTTATTTACAGCATGTCTACAAAATAAATCCAACATACGCATTGCATTGCATGTATCCGTTTCTTAGATACGCAGAATATAAAAAGGTCGCGTTTGCATTTGAAAGCAGCCAGAGCTTTCCAAAAAACTAAAATATAAAAACCATGCATATTTACTCGTTGTGGAAAGCCTTACACGATATTAGTATTTATACTGAATAATACCTTTTAAAAAAAATAATTCTCTTCCATATTTGTTCTTTAATGTCAAAGATCAGTTTTCTAAAGATACAGAGAGGGTTACTCGTGTTGTAAACTTTTTTTGTTTGTTTTTTTTCCTGACATTGTATTGTATTGATGTGCCTTTGGGATGTTCCCGTACAGCTGACAACCTAAAAAAAAAAAAAAACACGAAAAAAAAAAAAAATCTGAGTTTCCAAGCCAACAGCATCCTCCAAAAGTCAACTCGAAAGCCCTGTTTTGTAATGCCAATCGCCCTCAAACTTGTTTTACCCCCGTTAAAGAAAAAAAGAATGCTGATTATCTCTGCAAGACATCATGAGGTGTATAAAAAATCCCTTTTTTTCTTGTGCACAAAATAGAACTGTGGTTTAAAAATTAAAAAATACTCTATCTTCAGCGACTAAATCATGCAGAAAAGCTATTTAATACATATACACCCAAATAAATCAATCAATTTAAATAAAAGTAAATCCTTTGCGAAGTTTTTGACGCGGCCGTTACTTGGCCAGAATCAAGGAACTGCTAGGTGAAAGTGGTTAAAATAATCGATTGTGGAATAATTAAAAATTTCACTTTGTTAAGTGCAGCTTTTTAAGACGTCAGTATTCGCAGTTTATTTTTTTATTTTATTTTTTACATGGAATTTATATATTTATTGGAGAACGTATATTACCAGGAAGGATACATTGAGATTTCTCTCGTTTTCAAGTATATTCAAATACTTGTGAAGTTTATATATATCTATATATTTAGACTTCCCTTCAATATGTTTTTGTTCATTATAGTAAATAATTATGTTCAAATAATGAAATTTATGTATTGTTTAATTTTGCTGGAAAAAAAAAAGAATATATGTTATCCGAGGCACCTAGCTCAGAATCACTTTGTGTACAGATACTTTATTAGGGAAGGTTTATTCCAGGCAAACCAAGAGTGTTAGAACTCATGGTTGAATTATTCACATGCACTTATTATATGTTATGATGTTTTATATATATAGATATATATATAAATTTCTTTTTAAATGGCACCTTATTAACAAGCCACTGGGGAGCATTATCTTATAGCATGTGTATATTCACACGGGAAATTGAAAGTGGGCTCATGCGTGGGTGTATTCTCCCAAGAAGTTGCAGAATCGTTGTAAGAACATCATTTGTCTGATTCCATTTTTTTTTGTAGCGTCTCATTCTGTTTCTCCGACCCATGACCCGTGAAATCTAAAATATAAATAGGACCAAAGTTGGCTAGGAACAACATGTTATTGCGGAAAGAAAACCAAAGCCAAGGACATAATCAAAATGTCAGGATGAAAACAGGCATCCGAGTACCATTAGAGCCTTGGCTGGCGAAACCTTCCCTGAACAAAACCCATCTGCTCCTTTCAAGAAGTTATCGAAAGACAACTTCTAAATCTGTGTCAGTCAACCCGCTCAGATGCTGCTGCAATAGAATAATTTCAATAAAGGCAAAGGAATGAAGGGAAATGCCCTCTGATGCGAGGACTGAACAATGCAAGGAGTTAAGCAATGAACGTATAACCATCCAGCCAACAAGTAGGCTTCCCTTCAATACGTCATGACTACCCAACCGTTGGATGGGGCCAATGTCGAGATACAGCTAAATTGTAATAACCTCTAATGCATGTCTGAGTTCACTTTATCCTGAAATATATACAGATTGTTTGTCGCTGCTATAGCAATGATGTTCTCGGTCGGGTGCCAGGCTGTGTGCAAGATCTTCTTGGTAAAGTCCAAGCTGTCTACGCTGATGTCATCTTTTCTTCTCTTTCCACCTACGCACACCCGTCTGGGTTTTAAGACAGCCCGTGGCTTACTGCTTTCTCTGGAGGCTTCAAGGGTCACATCTCGTTTAGTGTTTCGGTCAAACATACGAAAGAAATTATTATATGCACCAGTCATGATGACACTGAAGACGAAACAAAAAGAAAACGTGAATGCATATGTATAAATAAATAACGATTACAGCAATACTTCAGAAATTCCCTCCCTTTCTCTTTTTTTTCCCCCAATACTAATGTTTTCTTGGTCAAGGAACCTAAATAATAAAAAAAAAATACGAACATTAAAATAATAGCTATAAGAACTGTGCCCCAAATCATAATGGTGTCAAATAATAATTTGAATAACATAAATATTGTAGTAATAGTAAAAAATAATTTAAAAAATGTCTTTCTGATGCCAAACAATATTCCCCTTTGTAGGCTATATAAGAGTAATTCACAAAGCTTGCAGCGGTTTAGACATTAATGGCTGTGTGTTGCGTTATTTGGAGGGGACGGCAAATATACACTGTTATACATGCTGCACACTCACTACTTTACATCATAGCAAAGCGTCATTTCTTCAGTGTTATCAAACGAAAAGATATAATAAAATATTTACAAAAATGTGAGGGGTGAACTCTCCTCTGTGAGATACTGTACTAGTGCCCCTGTATCGAGTGTACTTGATTTACAGGGTTATTCAAAGAGAATTGAAAAGTCACCGCACGTTCGGTGACTTTTCGTTCTCTTCAATTCGGCTCGATTTGGCAATACGATTTCGGCGACCCTGCGGTGTATTCAGCAAGCAACACAGGGTCCCCGAATTGCAGAGAAAGGTCACCGCAAACCCGCCGAAAACTCACCACAAAACGAGGGCGAATGCAGCCCAAAACCCGCAAAATCATCTGGATTAACCCCCTGAAAACGCCGGAAAAACCCAAGCAGGAGCCGATCACACGCAGTGCAGCCGCCAGAAAAACCTGACACCCCAGACGAATGCAGTGAATAAATTAGAAAACCAGTTTGCTTGAATGTTTGAAAAATGAAACGCTGTTTGCAAAGAAACTACTGAGCGAAAATGTCTGAAATTTACATATGAGGTCCAGGGAATGATAATAAAAAGGGCTGTTACAAAAAATAAATGAAGAAAAAAAAAAATAACAAAAAAAATGCTTAAAATATCCTAAAAAATCTATAAATAAAGAGACTCTTTACTGTAGAATTTTATAATGAACGGTTCATTAGATATTGAATTAAAACGGGAATATTTTTAACATTGAAGCCTATGGGATTGACCTGAATAAATCTGCCGCATGAAACCACCGAATGGCAGGGCAAGTCGGCAGCTTTTCACTGCTGGGTTTTGCTCTCTGAACAGCCGAAGCATTGCATCTCTTATGGGGATTTCACTGCCCTCGAACAGGCACCGAACTGTTATGGACAAGAATATGTATCTGCTTTAATAATATTCAAAGGCCTAGAAAAATGCTCATTTAAGTTTAAATATGCCTTTAAGAAATGATTAATACAACTGTCTTTTCAGATAAAACCAAAATGTATCTTGTGTAACTTCGCTGTTTCTGCAGAATAGCTAACCGCAAAGTCACGAGGAATGTATTTTGGTATCAGGAACACAGGGTGGAGAGCCATCTTGCATCCTAGAACAGAACATCCACACACACCCATGATGGAGAAAAACAACTGACACTTGTCAATGACGCATGATACCTTGAACTTTAGAAATAGCTGATAGTTGATTCTTATATAGTTAATAAAATAATCTGTATGTGCACAATTTTATGCTGAAGTTGACTAAAATGTTAAGTTGACTCCCACTCGCTTACTCACCAAACTGCTATAAAACATGTATCAAAATTTATCAGTAAAAGGAGAGATCACTGGCTTTGACCAGAGAGGCTGCATAGACCCATTCGTTGTCTGTGTGATTTCTTTAAGTGTGCACCTTAATTTACCTGATTTCTCCACCGATTAGAACAGAGACTGGCATCCGAAGAGGATATTTTAATCCATTTCAATTTGACGCCGCAACATGGGGCCCTGGGTTAAAAAGCCTTAGCCAGCGCGCCACCAAAAAGGATTTCCTGACGGGAATCACACCAGAAACGGAGCCTGATCAACTTCGTAACCTCACAGGTAAGATACCTTTTGATATCTTGCGGTGACGTGTTCTGCTTTGTGATCCTACCCCCAGGAAATCCCAGTGTGATGCTTGGGAAAGGCATCAAAAGTGGGGTTTATTTAACTTTGCCCAGGTACCATTATACTGACCCACGAATCGCATGCCAGTTGTCTGATTGTTTGTACGTCTGTTCATGGTTCTTTGAATTGACGGCATATTTTCTGATAAAGCGTTATGGTTTGGTTGTTAATCAGAGAGATTATCGTGATCCTGTGGTAACAAGTGGGGTGTACCTGGTTAGCTATCTCCAGGCGATAACAGGTGATGTGATGTAATAGACGCATACCTGGTAGTAGGACTTTCCTAACGGTAACAGGTGAACACAAGCTTGGTAGTAGGACGCGATATATCTCTGATTGAAGTGTAGTTTGATTGAAAGTCAGAGGGGTTTTTGTGAGTACCAGTATATAGATGATGCATTAGGCATATCTAGTAGTAACTCACAAGAATATATATATCTAGTAGGAACAGGTGACGCGGTAAAGGAAGCACCTGTAGGATATATATGCTGCGGTAAAACAGGTATTAATTACACCTGCTAACAGGAACCTATATTTGGAATATAGGGGAGGACGAGACGCTTTATTGTCGTGGTTAAAATAGGACACGATAGATATAGGTCTATCCTCATTTCTAAGATAAAAAGCGAATATCCATACGGCGCATCTAGTACAATTAATAGGTTAATAAATCAATGGATATATAAAATCCATAAAATCCATTAAAAAACTCATAAACCGTAGCAGTAAAAAATATATATTAAAAATATTACTATCAAGTCAATAAAGGTGCATAGAGTAAAGTCCAGGTCAAATGTGGAAAAAGTGCAAAAAGGTGCTTAAGTATATATTAATGGAATACTCAAAAATGATGATGAAGAATAATGTGCTGATCTTCTTATAAGTGCTGGTGCTGAATCCTCATATCCGCCAGTAATCCTCAAAAAAAGCACATCACAGGAAAGGATGATAGTGCAGACAATCAGAATAGAGTAGGCTCGGATTATAATCAAAATCTAAACCACTCACATTTATGGGAGCCCACAAGGTCCCGGCTCGAGGAGAAACAGCCTGCAGCCAAATATAGGGTGGCACTTCCCTTCTTTCTGTTCGTACTGGAGACTAGAAATAAAGAGAATCGGGAGACGACACTCCCATAGCGTAATGCTGCGTATATGTGGAAATGTGATAAGGAAAAGATGAAACACACTCACCGATTTTGGAGCCTCGTAATGTCAGGCTCAATATATGTCACTCTGGGTCCTCTTAGGGTGGGAACCCAAACCTCTTTGCCTCTGCGGTGGTGGGTCCAAGTTTCCAAGGAGAAAAAAAGGGTCGGAGAAAGGTGGCAAATGTTGGGAAATTTAATGGATAAATAAAATAGAATACAGGACAGAGTCTACAGAGACGCGTTTCGGCTTAAAAAAGCCTTCCTCAGTCGGTATAAAAGTAAATGTCCATAAAAAAGTCATGGACATTTACTTTTATACCGACTGAGGAAGGCTTTTTTAAGCCGAAACGCGTCTCGGTAGACTCTGTCCTGTATTCTATTTTATTTATCCATTAAATTTCCCAACATTTGCCACCTTTCTCCGACCCTTTTTTTCTCCTTGGAAACTTGGACCCACCACCGCGGAGGCAAAGAGGTTTGGGTTCCCACCCTAAGAGGACCCAGAGCGACATATATTGAGCCTGACATTACGAGGCTCCAAAATCGGTGAGTGTGTTTCATCTTTTCCTTATCACATTTCCACATATACGCAGCATTACGCTATGGGAGTGTCGTCTCCCGATTCTCTTTATTTCTAGTCTCCAGTACGAACAGAAAGAAGGGAAGTGCCACCCTATATTTGGCTGCAGGCTGTTTCTCCTCGAGCCGGGACCTTGTGGGCTCCCATAAATGTGAGTGGTTTAGATTTTGATTATAATCCGAGCCTACTCTATTCTGATTGTCTGCACTATCATCCTTTCCTGTGATGTGCTTTTTTTGAGGATTACTGGCGGATATGAGGATTCAGCACCAGCACTTATAAGAAGATCAGCACATTATTCTTCATCATCATTTTTGAGTATTCCATTAATATATACTTAAGCACCTTTTTGCACTTTTTGCACATTTGACCTGGACTTTACTCTATGCACCTTTATTGACTTGATAGTAATATTTTTAATATATATTTTTTACTGCTACGGTTTATGAGTTTTTTAATGGATTTTATGGATTTTATATATCCATTGATTTATTAACCTATTAATTGTACTAGATGCGCCGTATGGATATTCGCTTTTTATCTTGTATTCTGACACATATTTTGGTTGTTTTTTATGTGTTTTTACCATACTATAGGCAGCATTTGACTATTTATTAGCACTACACCCTGCACTTTAAATTAATTTATAAATAGGCGCCCACACTGTATAGTGTATATTTATTTATACACACTCTTTGCTCTATCCTCATTTCTGACTGTTGATAAACTACATGAATTGTTTAAATTGATCAGGAAAAGAGCTAACAATCAAGAATGGGTAATGAACAGAGTAGCCATGCTAATTGAATGACCCCATGTAAGTTAGTTGAGGAAATAACAGGAAAACGGAATGTGATGAAACATCTCGGTAGAAAGCAGAGGAATGGAGAAGTTTATTGAAGAATAAAAAAGGAATGTTGATAGATAATGGATTATGGAATGTAGCAGAAGCATGGTATAGGGTTGCAAAGGTGATTGAGGAGGGGTGGATAGAAACAGTGGAAAGTAGGAAGGGAAAAACTAATTACTATTACCTCACCCCAAAATCCAAACCCCCTTCTTATGGTGAAATATCAAAAAAGAAAATAAATCATAAACCCAACCCCAACGACAACTATCCAAAAACAGCCGACAGGTCTCTACCCTGTCTTACGCATCGATGGGTTGTACTACACCCCTTGTTCTGTCATGTCCTCATTAACAGCCACAAGCCAGGTACCGACAATATTTCCTATTATGCCTCATTTGCCCAATTTAGACACCACCTACCCTTTCCACAAAGATGATGTCTGACCAAGCAACTACTATAAATGTAATATATATATGTGTATATAGTGTGTGTATTTGTATATATGGATGTATATGTGTATGTATATAAAGTATGAGACGAAAAAGGTATAAATTTAATCGGCATTTGGACAGGGACGCCTGTTCCGACTCGTGTAAATGGTTACAAAATATGATGAATTTTTATAAGTGGGATGAAAGTTATTTTAAACCAGAATCTGATAATCTATAGGATGCAGATGATAATTTATGAGTCAATGTGAGAAGAGGTCAGGAAAGTGTATAGAGAGACAAGGTGAAAGGAAAATGGCATGTAGACAAATGAAGAAATAGTGCAGAGTTTAGAAAAAAAAGGGTTTTAAAGATTGTGTTTGGAAAAAGAATGTGACACCTCATGGTACAGGATGAGGCCAAAAGAGTTAGGAAAGCCTATCCTAGATATGGCAACTACAGGTTGCTTTCCAGTAGAGAGCATTAAGAAGGACATGTAGGTGAATAGTAGTATGTATGTATGTATGTATGTCAGACATGTAAAGCACGGTAAGCAAAGACCAAAAGCAAAGTAGACAGATGAGACATGACACCTGCTTTGTTTGTGACATGATTCCATTGTTAGGTGCTTGAAAACAGAATCCACTTGTCCCCTCTGCGTTGTTTACTGTTGTAGTGTATATGTGAAGTATAAGACGTATGTATGCGGAATTATTATTCTTGTAGATAGAAACGTGCGTCTATATTAATTGAGGGATTTTTGCTAGCGCCCTAATGTTTTATTATTTTAGTAAAACATAGTTTTATACAAGATATGTGCTCAGGATCGAGAGGCTACACATTCTATCAGTATTGCTCTGCAGGACAGAGTGCTACGGAGCCCGATAGAGATCTGTAGATGTTTAAAACCGTCCTCCCTAAATACAAGTTAAGCTAAGATAAGTCGCAAATTAAGTGTTCAGAAAAGAAAAAAAAAGTGAGCTTTAAAATATCCTGTATTATATTGTTTTATGTGAAAAAAAAGGGAAGCAGGACGCACACCAGAAAGTGAAACTAGAAAGGTTAAATTGGTTCCCCTTTTTTTCTATGAACATGCAACATGTTATGCAACATGCATAACCCTGTAGGGAAAGAAAAAACAAGAAATGTACAACTCTATGCAATTTTGGGTAGAGCAGGGTTTTTTTTTACCTCCTGCAATAGCTTATTTTGGTTTAAAATGGATAGTATGCAAAGTTCAAACTGTCTGTATCAGAAGATTGCAGGTTGTTATTTTTTTTAAGGAGAAATGCGTATTTTGTATAGGATTTTCTAGTTAATGACGACCCCACAGACAGAGTGTGACCTAGCTATGTACAGGATAAAGTTACTAATGTCTGAAAAGTTTTGTCCCCAAATTCTCTAACAGCTCAAGATATTAGTTACAACAGTCTAGTGATGCCTGCTGATTAAGTATTAATTTTGATAATAAAAAGAAAGACGTGAGCAGCACCGAGTATTGGCACCGCATGACATTTCTGCCTTCCTCCATCAAACCCAGCCCAAATATCTGTCCTCCGCAAGGCACCTGCGCCTGCAATGTTCCGTACTGCTCCCGGATAATGTCGTGCTCGTCCGGTGCCTTCACCTGGCTGCTCTCTTTCATTTTCCTGAGGGGGTGGTGACGATGCTGATAGTCACGAGGCCCATATGACCTCTGGTGCAATACCCCTCTGCCCGCACGATTGCCTCAAAGCCATGCTCCCAGAAACAGCACACCTGCCCTCTGTGTGCAATACTCCTCTCACAGCCCCTTACCTGACACTGTATGTGGATGGCTCCCGCTTTGCAGACAAGTCCGGGAAATATCACACAGGGTGCGCAGTCACAAGCGAATTTTCAATCCTGTTCAACTTCCCCCCTCGCCCCCACCCTTTCTGCCCGAAGAAAAAAAAAAAAGCGGAACTACACTCACAGTTCTAAAAGTAAGAGCTTAATACACCAGAAGCCAGAGGAAATCATTTAGCAGACCAGGCAGCAAAACAGGCAGCCACTCAGACACAGGAAAAGGAACTCGAGCAGCCAGTTCCATTGTTAGTACAGATTAAAGTTACACACGCATAAATGGGCCCTCACACCTCTCAAAAACATTGATGAATGCCCACATCGGTCTACACAATCTGTCACCTTTCGAAATACTGTTCGGCACGGCCCCCAGACTAGGGTGCTATTTCCCTCAACAATTACAGTTACAGTCTGACAACCTAGTAAAATACGTCACCAGTGTCTCGAAAATATTAACTGATATCCATGGTCAAGTGTTCTCTTGCATTCCAGACCCTGAAAGTATCGACGGCACTCCTCAACTAGTCCCGGGAGATTGGGTACTAGTAAAGAAGTTTCTTCGGAAAAATCCACTTGAGCCCAGATACGACGGTCCTTTCCAGGTCCTCCTCACAACAACAACTTCAGTGAAGCTGGAAGGAAAATCCACCTGGATCCACGCTTCCCACTGTAAAAAGACCTGTACACCAGAAACGGACCAGACAACAACCCAACCATGATTATGTATATCCTTCTCATTTGGGGGGGGATGGGAATCCAGTCGCAAAATGTGGCTGTCATAATGGAACAGGTGGCTGTTGCTATGGTACAGGAAGTTGTGGGGGAACAGGTGGGCATTGGCATAATTCCACAGGTTGTCAAACAGATTGCTGATGCCACGGCAATTGCTGCCGCCGAAAACAAACTAACCACTTTCTGGTATAATTCCTCTAACACTCGAGTGGTAACCTACAGCTTTAACTATTGTGATGTAAACCCTTGCCCAGGCCCCCGCCTGCAGTGTATCCAGAGAAATGCGATCCCACACAATTACGATATATATACAGTATGTGCATTACCAATAGCTATTGGGGACAGGAGTGTGGTAGTTGGGGATCAGTGGGATGGAATACGGGGGTTTCCTGGGGACACAAACCACAAAGCGCCCTAGATATGAAAGATAAAAATGGTAAATCACTTCTTACTCGTATGACACTGAAAATGGCCCCAAACACATGCCCCACCCAAGAAATCCAGGACTCAGATGATGACAAAGTATTTAAAGCTAGAACAGGGGCGACGGCACTGAAACTAATCCTAACCCTAGAAAATCCTGGACCCGGGGATGCGGGTATCTATATTCTGGATATGTGGGAAAAAGGGGGGTCAGAGAAGCCCTGGAGCCTGGGAAAATTCCGCCTACGAGATATGTACCTTGCCCCTGACTGGGTCCCTCCACATAACAATCCAAACCCCCTTAGTCACCACATGATGATCTCTTCCAATGGTATAGTAGCCATCGCTGATCCCACGTTCAAGGACACTATGGACATAGAAACAGGTTACTCGGATATGAATGTTTGGTTAGAATGGATGAAATATTGCGCTCAGTCCCACAACAGAACCAATTGCTATGTGTGTGGTAGTGCTAGGCCTCATCTAGGTACGGTACCTTTTAATATCCCCGAGGATATCGAGGAAT
Organism: Leptobrachium leishanense; assembly: GCA_009667805.1. Taxonomy (NCBI): domain Eukaryota; kingdom Metazoa; phylum Chordata; class Amphibia; order Anura; family Megophryidae; genus Leptobrachium; species Leptobrachium leishanense. The sequence continues at coordinate 503,774,134 of CM019063.1, read as the reverse complement.
GTTTTCTCAGTTTGTTTACCAACAACACTCTAAATCACGATGCTTGCAAAGAATGGAAGTCCAAATACCCCCTCCAGACACAAAACCCCAGACTCTCAGAGAGTATCACTATCTACCCCGGGAACTACACCTGTTACTCCTCTTGGGGGACCGGTGGCCGGGTAGTTGGAAACTTCACAGAAGGTTATTGTGCGCGGTACAGCGCTGTGGAAAAGGAGAAAGTGCAAAACCAGGTGATATCCCTGGGAGATGTCTATTGGATCTGCGGTGACCTACGAGTCCGCTCCCACTTGGAAGGTGCGTGGGAGAGGGAGTGTGCTCTGGCTAAAGCCATCATGCCCCTCCACATCCTGCCCTTTGATGATGATCTGCCAATAGCCCACACCCCCGGACTCACTAGACAAAGGAGACAGGCGAAACCCTTACCTGGCAGTTTCGACGCACACGTCTACATCGATATCATAGGAGTCCCAAGGGGGGTGCCTGATGAGTTCAAAGATAGAGACCAGGTAAAGGCGGGATTCGGATCTTTAATCCCCATGATAACCATCAACAAGAATGTTGATTGAATTAACTACATCTATTACAACCAGCAGAGGTTTGTTAACTATACCCGAGATGCCCTCCAGGGTTTGTCCGACCAGCTAGGCCCGACCTCTGCGATGACGTTCCAGAACCGCATGGCCCTCGATATGCTGCTGGCAGAGAGGGGCGGGGTCTGTAAGATGCTGAAAGGTACTGGTGGCTCCTGTTGCACCTTTATCCCGGATAACACAGGCCCCACTGGTAAGGTCACTAAAGCCATTAAACAATTGGAAGACCTGTCTGAGGAACTGAAGAAGAACTCTGGTATTACTGGTCCATGGGATCAGTATTTTAGTTGGATGAGCGGCTGGCAGAAGATCCTCACACAAATAGGAATAGTTATCCTAGTAGTAATGGATCTGTTGGCGATGATTGGATGTTGTGTTTTACCCTGCATTAAAAAGGTTGTAGAAAGAACTGTGGAATCCACTACCCCTGTTATGCTTAGTCACTTATGTGGGGAAACTGGGGTAGACATTGACAACTCTTATGGTAACCTACAATTTATGGAGATAACTACAACTGAGTCTTATGAAAAGCTACACCCTATAGTGATGCAACAACCACAGAGCAATGAGTCCATCTACCCCCTCCCTCGTGACACCCCTATCTAAATTGCCTTGAGATAGGATTTATGACCCTTTGCAAGACGAGCTGTAGTCCCGATTCTTGACCCACCAGTCTAGTCATGCCGAAGTCCAGAGGTACAAAGGGGTTGGTTCAATAGGAGCCTTCGTCTCAAACTTGGTGAAGATTTGGGATGGCTGGCGAGACTATTAGGGGAACGAATGAAGGCGCAGCTCGTCACCAAGGGGACACTTGAGAAATGTGCATTTTTAGGGGGGACTGTTATGGACAAGAATATGTATCTGCTTTAATAATATTCAAAGGCCTAGAAAAATGCTAATTTAAGTTTAAATATGCCTTTAAGAAATGATTAATACAACTGTCTTTTCAGATAAAACCAAAATGTGTCTTGTGTAACTTCGCTGTTTCTGCAGAATAGCTAACCGCAAAGTCATGAGGAATGTATTTCGGTATCAGGAACACAGGGTGGAGAGCCATCTTGCATCCTAGAACAGAACATCCACATACACCCATGATGGAGAAAAACGTCTGACACTTGTCAATGACGCATGATACCTTGACCTTTAGAAATAGCTGATAGTTGATTCTTATATAGTTAATAAAATAATCTGTATGTGCACAATTTTATGCTGAAGTTGACTAAAATGTTAAGTTGACTCCCACTCGCTTACTCACCAAACTGCTATAAAACATGTATCACAATTTATCAGTAAAAGGAGAGATCACTGGCTTTGACCAGAGAGGCTGCATAGACCCATTCGTTGTCTGTGTGATTTCTTTAAGTGCGCACCTTAACTTACCTGATTTCTCCACCGATTAGAACAGAGACTGGCATCCGAAGGAAGAGAATATTTTAATCCATTTCAGAACAGGCACCGTATGTGCAGACAATTCGCCAGGATTTGGCGAATTGCCTGCTCTCTGGATAGCCAAATGTCCAAGAAAGGTAACCAAACGCTGATTTTCAGCGTTCGGTTCCCTTTCGGCAGCCATTCGGTTCTCTTTGAATTACCCTGTTAGTCTAATTCTGAAGCAATGCAAATGAGTTTTGTTTATTGCAAACTAAGATAATTTGTATGTGGGCAGACTGTTCTGCAAACCCGAATATGAAAGACACACATACTTTCCCAATCATTGTACCCAAAAAAAATAAAAATAAAATCAATGTACTGAAACACAAACACTAGAGCAACTACCAGTTCTGAGATTTAACTGACAAATGTCTTTCCATTTCAGGGCACAATGACAAGCTACAGTGCAGCGGCTATAGGTTTCTGGAAGTCATTTAATTAAACTTTATAACTATTGCAGGAACATTATTTCTGTCTTTTTATTATTGTTATTATTTTGAAATCTGTCTGTGCTACATAAAGGGTCACTTCCAGTGTGAGGTAATCTTCAATACGTGAACTCACTGACTAGCAGGGTTATTCAAAGAGATCCGAATTGTGGCCGAAAGGTAACCGAACGCTGAATTACGGCGTTCGGCTACCTTTCGGCCACAATTCGGATCTCTTTGAATAACCCTGGCCATTACCTTTCCTGGCCATTCGGCTATCCAGAGAGCAGGCAGTTTGCCAAATGTTGGCGAATTGCCTGCACATACGGTGCCTGTTCGAGGGCAGTGAACTCCCCCATATAGAAGCAATGCTTCGTCTATTCAAAGAACACAAAACAGCTGAGAAAGGTTACGTACCTAAATGCCCTGCCATTTGGTTGGTTCATTCGACAGGTTTATTCAGGAGAATCCCATAGGCTTCAATGTTAAAAATACTCCCGTTTTAATTCAATATCTAATAAACCGTTCATTATAATATTCTGCAGTAAAAAGTTTCTTTATTTATAGATTTTTTTGGGTCTTTTAGGCATTTTTTCTTTTTTCTGTAACAGCCCTTTTTATTATCATTCATTGTATTATATGTAAATTCCTGACATTTTCGTTCAGTAGTTGGTTTGCAAACAGCGTTTCACTTTTCAAACATTCAAGCGTATTGTTTTTTTTTTTCATATCATTCGTCCGCGGTGTCGGCTTTTTTCGGCGGCTGTTCTGCGCTGTGATCGGCTCCTACTCGGGTTTCTCCAGCGTGTTCGGCGGGGTTAATCCAGATGTTTTTGCGGGCTTTGGTGAGCGTTCGCCGGGTTTTGCGGGGAGTGTTCGTCGGGTTTGCGGCGAGTGTTCATTAGGTTTGCGGCGGCTTTTCCCTGCACTACGACGGCCCTGTGGTGCTTGCTGAATACACCGCAAGGTCGCCGAAATGGGATCGCCAAATCGCACCAAATTGAAGAGAACGAAAAGTCACCGAACGTGCGGTGACTTTTCGATTCTCTTTGAATAACCCTGTATATTTAGAAATTTAAATTATCACTGGAATAAGAGATCCATTACCATGACGATGCGCTTACCTGTCAGAACCATTCCAAGCACATTCAAACTTGTCAAAGATACAGTCATTTTCATACAGGGAACAAAGCTTGCTTCTAAGGTAGTCATGAACCTGTATAGCAAAACAATACAATTTGGTTATAATGTAATGCTTTTAAGTCTTGTAGGATTTTTTCAACTTCTTAAACAGAACATACTAACAGGGGCGGACTGACAACTAATGGGGCCCCCGGGCAATAGGAGGTCATGGGGCCCCCTTGTTCTGCACCCACAGGAGGCCACACCCATAAAAATACCACCCCTACAACGCAACACCCACTGACCACATGTACATTATTGTGCTAAAGAATTTATTTCTGAACTCCAAAAAATGACCTTTTTGAAAATCCACTTCGACCCAGCAGTGAATTGTGCCCCCTCCAGATTTTCAGATGGCCACCGCTCTGCTGCAGCAGCCATCACCCACTCATTGCAGCTAAGGCTGCGCCACGGCACAGAAAGTCCCTGTGGAAAATTGACGATCACTTTAAAAGATACTGTACAATCCTGACACACTGCACATTACACAGCTCCACAGCAATAAAACTCAATGGAATGTGCAGTGTGTATGAGCGTATCACAGAACTCCACAGCAATAGAACCCTCAGTAATGTGCAGCTCAAACATGGATATATATTGCTCCAGCAGCTCAAACATGGATATATATTGCCCCCAGCAGCTCACTCATGGATATATATTGCCCCCAGCAGCTCACACATGGATATATATTGCCCCAGTAGCTCACTCATGGATATATATTACCCCAGCAGCTGACTCATTGATATAAATCGCTCCCAGCAGCTCACTCATGGATATATATTGCCCCCAGCAGCTCAAACATGGATATATATTGCCCCCAGCAGCTCAAACATGGTTATGAATTGCCCCCAGCAGCTCAAACATGGTTATGAATTGCCCCCAGCAGCTCAAACATGGTTATGAATTGCCCCCAGCAGCTCAAACATGGATATGAATTGCCCCCAGCAGCTCAAACATGGATATAATTTTTTCCCAGTAGCTCAAACATGGATATGAATTGCCCCAGTAGCTCAAACATGGATATGAATTGCCCCCATTAGCTCAAACATGGATATAAATTGCCCTGCCTCCCCAGTTGCTCACCAGCTCTGTCAGGACGCCGGTTGGTAGGGGCTCGGTTTGGGGCGACACAGTGGGCCCCCGCCAGTTTCCTTCTGATCAGATTAACAGCCAGCAGCGCAGTCTGAAAACTCTGCGGTGGCGCCTGTAGCGTGCCTACATCCCAGTCTAACACTGGAGCAGGCACGTTGCACTGGCGCCGTCCCTCACGTGACACGTCACGTGAGGGGGCGGCGCAGGCGCCACCGCGGCGTTTTCACAGTGTGCCGCTGGCTGCCTGTGAACAGAGGCAGAGGGAAACCGGTGAGGGCCCACTGTGTCGCCCCAAACCGGGCCCCTATTGACCCGCGGGCAGTGCCCGATGGGTCAGTCCGCCCCTGCATACTAAGTAATTTTAAAGCGACACCACCACTTACATGAGATGTAACTAGTTTACTGTGTGTTACAAACAAAACCACCTTATTAAACACATTATAAAACACATTATAAAGCAAATGCTGCTTTTTATCTCTTTGGTTGAAGTAATTGCATGTAAAAAGGAAAAATAAAGTATTGTTTTTATCTCATTTTTCCATTTTGTGCATTTTTCTCATGATGCAACATTTAGCAAAATTTGTGCAAACATTTGACTTTGTGGCTGTGCTTTATCGTATACAGCAACTGTTAATTTAACAGTTAGGCCCCGTTCACACTGTACGATTTATCATGCGAATTTTGCCGCGGAATCGCGGCAAAATGCACGCGATGTCGCCCTATGTAGCATCTCCAATGCATTTCAATGGAGCTGTTCACATCTGGCCGCGCGATGTCGCATGTCACCCGTCACGGTAGCATGTCGCTGGTCCATGAGCCTTTTTTTGCGATTTGCGTTTTCCATTGGTGGTGTTTTGCGAAATCGCAACGTCGCGCAACGTCGCGCAACGTCGCGCAACGTCGCGAATATGAAAAACGAGCGATTTTGAAATCGCACAGTGTGAACGGGGCCTAAATGAGGTGGAGGAAGGAATGTTTAGATAAGGCTGCAGGGGGGCTATTGTGTTCTACAAGCGAATTGAGATAAGGTGAATGAGCTGAATGAGACATGACAGGGAGCGTAAAAGAGTTCTAATCTACCCCCTGGTGATGTCCTTTGACTACATCCCACACAATACAATGATTTGAGACATTGACTGATCCCATAGACTCCATTCTATGGCCAAAACCACCCAGTAAGGAGCAAGTGATGGAAAGATACTGGGGGGCAATTTACAACACAAAAGATCACACAATGGATGCACCCAGTGACACATATAGAATAAAATATTTCCTTAACTAAACATACAAGAGAAAAACAAACACATGTAAGATATCAGCAACAAGAAATAAACACAATCATTTCATTTTTGGTGGTAGTGGCCCTTTAACAATGTTAGACACATCACTCAAAAACAGAAGCAATGCAATGCAGTGCCCATCCAGCGCATTGTTATCTTACATTTCCTGTCTGTTTAGCCAATGTTAACTCCTTGATTCCCATACTTTTTTTTCCATATTTCCCCTTTTCTATTTCTATCTCCTCTCTCCAGTTTCTCCTCCTCCACTTCCAGTGGTTCTTCTCTCTGCCAACCATGCACATTTTGAGGGCTTACTCGTGCCATCTCCCTCTACATAAAATAAAATCCTGCCTTAATGTCGACTGATTGTAGAATTGCACCAAGATTCTCCATACAAATACACCCTTGCACTCCACTTGCTGATTCTACCTATGAAAACACATTCTCCATAGAAACATACAGGGTTATTCAGAGAACTGAAACTCTGGAGGATTTTTGGGGAAGTGAAAATTCTAGGTCAAATAGCCAAACTGGAAAAATTCTCACATTTATTTCACTTTCCAAATCGACTAATTTGACCTAGAATTTTCACTTCTCCAAAAAGTTTCCAGAGTTTCACCTTTCTCTGAATAACCCTGATAGTTTTGGACTTTTTGCCACCTGAAAGACAGATCACAAGCGTTTCTCCCCCTGTTTCCTCTAAGAAAACATTTGTCCTCTTAAGATTACCCTACTTCCAGGCATGGGGCAGAATGTTGTCATAGTTCCTCAGAAACAGAGAAAGTAGATAGGAAAAAGAAAGTCACAATGAAAAAGAGTAAAACAAGACCAGAGTGCTGAGAGTTGCAGTTCCTGAGATTCTGAAGAAAAAAGACCTCTGATAGACAAACTGACCAGTGCCTGAACCAGTTACTGCTGGTAACATTTTGGAGTTTATTGACAAAGCATTGAAAATGAACGCAAATTCATTGCTTTGCATTTCAGCCAATTTCAGCTCACTTCAGCGATTCCATTTCACCGAAAATTTGACCACTGATGTAGTTATTGGATATCGGCGAAAATGGGCGAACTACACCAAAAGTGCCTTGGCGAATTCCACCAAAGCAAAAAAAAAAAAGAAAAGAAAGAAAGAAGTCTCCTCCTATACAAAAAATTACAAAAAGGTCTTTTTAAAAATTCATTTTTTGCAAAAAATAATAAATGGTCTTAAAAAAAAAATTAACAAAGATATTCCATTTAGTGCATTGAAACCTATTGGATTCGCCAGTTTAAACCTGTCAAATTGAAACACGGAAAATTAGGTAATGTCACTGAAATTTCAGTGCAATTTGGCATTCTGTGAACAGACTAATCGATAGTTCTCAAGGGGACAATTGGCTTTACAGGAAGCGGGTTCAACCTAACCACTAGGTCGCTGATCTACAATCATGGAAAGCCGACTCGATCCCACTCAGAAGACGCCAGCAGCGAGTGTCCTTGGGCAAGACACCTAACGATATGGTTGTGCCTGCCTCACAAAAAATACTTGTACATCTTTTAGAGTGTAAGTTCTCTTGGGAACAGGGTCCCCCTGAATCAGGTCATATCATCCATGTGTGGTATTCCAATGTATCAATACCTTGTACACTGATCTTGTAAAGCGCTGCGGAATATGTGACGCTATATAAATACAGGATAATAATAATAATATGTATTCCTAACTGTAATAACCTATTTGGCAGGCAGATGTCCCCATCTAGTGGCAAAAGGAGCTACTGCTACGTATGGTGACATCTGCCTGCCAAATAGGTTATTACAGTTAGGAATCCATTGGGAATATTCCCGTATATTTCTTACTGAAGAATTGATTAAAAATGAATTTCCAGGGGGGCGTGGCCTAACCGCAGCACATGGAGGACGTGTGAGAGCAGAGCTCCTGCACCAGATCCTCTAAATCAGCGGACTACATAAGCGAATCGGCCCCCACTCGCTCGATTTCGGGGGGGAACAAGCACTGCCCACTGCCCACCATGGCTACCTCCAAAGGGGGAAAAAAAGCAGGAAAATCCGAGTTTTTTACGCCGCGCGCCACAAAACTGAAGGAATCTGCGGCCTCCCAAGATGGCGGCAGCTCATCTCCAGCTTCCCCTAGCGCGATGGAGACAGGGAGCGCCGCAACACCAGCTAATCCAAATCTGGAAGCACTTATGTCCCGTATGGCTGACATGCTTGGAGACCTCTCCGCAACTCTAACAGCTAGGCTGGATGCAGTGGCGACAGCTATCCGCAGCGACATTAAGGAAATTGGTGAGAGAACAGACAGACTGGAAACGAAGATGTCTGAGTTTGCAGATGCCCACAATACCATGGCTGAACAAGTTGAAACTCTGGAGGAAAAACTTAAGGTGACTTTGTTAAAATTGGCAGATATGGAAGACCGCTCGCGACGCCATAATTTAAAAATACGCGGCGTCCCGGATTCTGTCACCTCATCCCAACTTACTTCCTACGTGACAGATTTGTTTCAGAGCTTACTCCCAGATGCTACGCCAGATTCGTTGTTATTTGACCGCATACACCGTCTGCCGAAACCTCCATCAGCCCCGGTGAAAGCCCCTCGTGACGTTCTCCTGCGCCTCCATTATTTTAAACCACGTGAGGATATACTGAGAGCTTTACGGGACCCAGGGGCGCTACAACCCGAATACGACCACATATCTGTATACCCTGACCTGTCCAAGGCTACTCTTCAGCAGCGGAGGGATTTTAAACACATCACGACGATACTTCGAAATAATAACACCGGCTATAGATGGGGTTTCCCGACTAAACTGCTGATCTCACGCAATGGCACTGTCCATGTGGCGGTTTCTGTGGAGGAAGGTGACAAGCTGCTTCGTGACTGGGGTTTTGGAGATCATCCTCCCCAGCCTAGGAGACAAACAGCGCCTCGTCGGTTGGATCCGGAGTGGCACAAACGCTGACTTGTCGACCCTGGGTCATGTTGCCCATTTCCAAATTTCAATGTCTGGCTCCTCCAATAATCTTTTACCTGGTCTCTGCAAGATCTCCGAGCCTCCGTTGCTTTACCTGCCAGAGGACCATTCAACCCCCCTCCCCCCGGGGTGGTGAGTGGGCCAAAATGCCAAGGGGACCGCTTGGTGTGCAGTGTGCGGGTCTGGCCCTCCGTACCCAACTCTCCCTCCTCGGCTGAGGAGTCTGAGAAGTGTACCCGAATTCCGGGACTTTTCACAGGAGATGTACCCTTCTGGGTTTGTATATAATGTTTTGTTTAATTGTTTTTTGTTTCTGAGCTACAATGGTACAACACGATGGTTGTTCTTTATTCTTGGAATGTTATTTATTTGTTTTTGCTCCCTTTTTCAATCTCAGGACTTATGTTTTCACTGTGACTGGTTCTTCTATCCCGCCCACACGTTGCAATGCCCCATGAATATGAAGCCCCCTGGCCTCGTCAATCCCCGTTCCATGACGCACTTAATAGAAAATCTATGAAAGTATTAACCTTTAATGTTAAGGGCTTAAATATGCCCGTAAAAAGGCACTCTTTATATCGAGATCTCCGAGCTCATGATGCAGATATTGTATGTCTTCAAGAGACGCATTTTCGCCGTCTGGATCATCCCAAGCTATATACCCCCCAATACCTAACACAATATCACTCCACGTTCAAAACTAAAGCAAGAGGGGTCACCCTGTTGATTCACAATAGAGTGGCATTCCAAATGCACCGTATCCTTAAAGACCCGAAAGGTCGTTACATAATATTAGTCTGTACGATAAACTCGAGAATTTATACTCTGGTGTCCATTTATGCTCCCAACGCTGCCCAATCTCAGTTTCTGTCCCAGGTCTTGCAAAAGGTAACGGATATTCAATCGGGCACTTTGGTAATCTGTGGAGACCTAAACATGGGACTAGATCCCTTAAAAGACCGTTCGTCCACGGTTACTTATAGACAGCATGGGACCTCCTCCCAGAGATTTCGCCAATTGTTAAATAGATACAATCTTTACGACGCGTGGCGTCTCCTTCACCCCACCGAACGGGATTATACATTTCGATCGAGAGTCCACAATAGCTATTCTAGAATAGATTATTTTCTGATAGCGGGTTCAGCCCTTCCATACACAATAGACTGCACTATACTGCCCCTTACTTGGTCTGACCATTCTCCAGTGCTATTGACGTTAGGCGACGCTTATCAGACTTCTGCCAGGCCCCCTTGGCGACTTCGAGACGACCTTTTACTTCATGAACCGGCGCGAATAGCTATACAAGCAGCCTTAGATAACTATTTTAAGGAAAATGTGACGCCTGATGTCAACCGCCTTACTATCTGGCAAGCCCATAAGGCTGTAATAAGAGGGGAATGTATAAAATGGGCGACTCATCTTAGGAAGCAATATGTATCTCGAAGACTGGACCTACTTACTAAATTACAAGATCTAGACACGCGCAATAAAACAGCCCCGTCTCAAGAAATAATAGAAACTATAGACTCCACAATGGGTCTGTTGAGAGATTTGGAGGCGGAGAGCTATTTCAAGGCATTGACCAAGCGCAATGCTATGTATTACGCTCTTCGAAACAAACCTGGTAGATTCTTAGCTCGCAAACTTCAACCAGTTAACACGCCCCGTAAACAAATTACACTTAAATCCCCCACTGGACTTATTTATGACCCCAAAATTATAGCGAATGAATTTGCCACCTATTATGAAAGTCTATATAATTTGGATGCGAAACAGACAGTCCAATGCCCTACAGTGGCAGATATAGATACCTACCTGGAGCGGGTTCATCTTCCTTCGTTGTCCCAGACACATATTGCAAGTTTAACCACACCCATAATGACAGAAGACATTTTGAAGGCTATTAAAAACCTCCCAAAACGTAAGGCCCCGGGCCCTGATGGACTGACGGGATTGTATTACTCCACCTTCGCTTCCCAACTAGTACCACATTTAAGTGCGGGCTTTGACGAAGCGTGGGAGGGTGGCTCCTTCCCAGTAGACATGTTGAGAGCACACATTATTACCTTGCCCAAACCGGGTAAAATTCCTGACCGTTGCCCTAACCTACGCCCTATCTCTTTGCTTAATATAGACGTTAAAATATTCAGCAAAATACTGGCCAACCGACTTCAACATATTCTTCCCACTTTAATAGGTCTAGATCAGGTAGGGTTTATATCAAGGCGCCAGGGAGCTGACAGCACTAAAAAACTGGTTAATTTACTTGGCCTGATGGGACGAGGGGACTCTTCAAGCTTGATTCTGTCATTGGACGCAGAAAAAGCCTTTGACAGGGTTCACTGGAACTTTTTGTATCGAGTTTTACACAAGTTCGGATTTCCACCCTCCTTTATAACTGCGATACAGGCTCTGTATGATTCTCCCTCTGCTAAGGTACTCTGCAGTGGGTTTGTGTCGGAGGAATTTGTAATCACTAATGGGACAAGACAGGGATGCCCACTTTCCCCAATATTATATGCCCTGGTTTTGGAGCCTTTGGCGCAGGCCATACGACAAAATGATTCCATTTGTGGAATACAGGCAGGCCCGGTGACTTATAAACTCAACCTATACGCGGACGATATCCTTTTAACCTTGACTGACCCGGATTGTTCTCTCCCTTCCCTCCAACAAGAGTTAGACTTGTATAGTCAGGTTTCATATCATTTGGTGAACATATTAAAAACCCAAGCACTCCCGATTAATATATCCCATCACCACCTGGAAGCCCTTCGAGCCAGTTATAAGTTTGACTGGCGAACTGATTATATTGTGTACCTGGGTCTTAAAATAGCTAGAACTCCAGAAAAACTGTTTAATTATAATTATGATAGATTACTGTCAGAGGTGAAATCACAGTTATATCACTGGAGACTTCGGGAGATCTCATGGTTGGGCAGGATGGCGGCGGTGAAGATGATGGTGTTGCCAAAAATTTTATACGTTTTTCGTACCCTCCCCTTGCAGCTGCCCACGTCCTTCCTAGATACCTTACAATCTATCATAATGAGATATATTTGGAATCATAAAAGGCCCAGAATACCGAAAAAACTATTGTATTACCGCCATAGAGATGGAGGCCTTAACGTTACCCACATACATAACTATTATTGGGCCACATAATAATGAAATCAGTAACCTGGATCGGCGCAAATACTGCTCTCTGGGGTCCTGGAGTCTCGTATATATATATAATAAAGAGAGAGACAATAATAGTGCAACACTGTTATATACAATGTACTATGAATGTATGTGGTGTAGACCCCACTTACAAGTGTAGAGCCGTACACTGGCTCTAAGTGGGTCCAGACATGTGGGTAATTGTCTTCAGTTTCTTAGGTGACCCCCACCTTACAGCAAAGTTTTTCCTTTTTCTTTATCCGAAGTTTAAGCGGTAGAAAGGAAAACAGGAAGAGAAATCCTTGTGTAGATCCACAAATTAAGGTCACAATATTATGTACAGTTGGAGTTGTACTCACATTCTGTGGAGCTCACATAGCTCATGGATATATGCCCATAGGTTTTTTTGGTAGGAGAAAAACCCAGAAGAAAAACCACCGATGTTTGCAGGATCTTCTGGGTTTTTCTCCTACCAAAAAAACCTATGGGCATATATCCATGAGCTATGTGAGCTCCACAGAATGTGAGTACAACTCCAACTGTACATAATATTGTGACCTTAATTTGTGGATCTACACAAGGATTTCTCTTCCTGTTTTCCTTTCTACCTCTTAAACTTCGGATAAAGAAAAAGGAAAAACTTTGCTGTAAGGTGGGGGTCACCTAAGAAACTGAAGACAATTACCCGCATGTCTGGACCCACTTAGAGCCAGTGTACGGCTCTACACTTGTAAGTGGGGTCTACACCACATACATTCATAGTACATTGTATATAACAGTGTTGCACTATCATTGTCTCTCTCTTTATTATATATATATATGAGACTCCAGGACCCCAGAGAGCAGTATTTGCGCCGATCCAGGTTACTGATTTCATTATTGTGTGCAATGGTATAGGGGAAACCACTATATCCTGAGATTGGCTATCTGGGCACCCCGGTGGTGGATGCATGTTGTGTGGCGCTGCACCATTCGTTGTTTATATTATTGGGCCACATGTTTGGCATCACTAGCAGAACTGGTACACACCCACCCTATGCCTCAATGGCTGGTAGTGGAATATACTTTTATTCCCGGACACACTTTGGCCGACCTATTATTCGTGCCTCGTACAAAGAGACCACGTCTGCCGGAGATCTTACCCTCCACGATTTTGTATGTTAAGGCGTGGGACCGTTATGCCCACTTATTTCAAAACTACAATCCATTATCCATGGCCACACCTCTCACATCTATGTCATACTTGCTGCCTCACTTTAGAGCGGGGCCCTGGATTCAATCTGGAGTCACGCACCTACACCATCTGTTTTCGCTGCCGGACATCTTGTCCTTCCAAACTTTACAAACGAAATTTAAGGTACCATCCTCAATGTTTTTGTCATACATGCAACTCTATTCTTATTTCAAATCCAATGCAGTAATATCTAATTTACGTACCACATTGCCGCTCCTCTCGGACACTGAACTATTTTGGCTAGACCCGCACACCACCACAAAACCCATCTCGTTGTTTTATCGATTGCTTAATACCCCGACTGGAATAACATCGTGGAAGTTTCACAACACTTGGGAAAAAGACCTTTCTATGCAATTTACCCCCTCGCAATGGGCCATGGCACATTTGTTTTCGTCTGGAGCCTCAAGGTGTGCAACGCTGATTGAAACACAACGAAAAGTTCTATACTGTTGGTATCTTACGCCCTCAAGGATTAGCCGTTTTGCCCCAAACACTTCGGATGTCTGCTGGAGATGTTTGTCTGCCCCGGGTACGATGGGTCATATCTGGTGGCACTGTCCACTGATAACACCATTATGGAAAGATATATCTCTTCTTGCGTCGGAAGTCTTGGGAAGTCAGATACAGTGCGCACCGGAGATCTTATTGCTGGGAATGGTCCACCTTCCTCGATCACACCTCAGAATGTTATTTATAATTGTCTCTACAACAATGTTGCTTATTGCCTGGAACTGGAAATCGACCGCTGTCCCAACACAAAGAAAGATAGCTACGTTACTAACACAATATCGTTCCTTCGACTCCAAAGCTACCTCGGCGTGGGGTTTTCGCCCCACTAAACATGACCCATGGGCTATCTGGGACATTCATAAGATTTATGAGGCGTGTGGTTTGTGATAACAGTGTTGATAGAATTATGGTTCTAGGTCACTTTTCTGCGAGGTTTAAGGAGAACTCCTGGTGCACTTTCTGCCTCAGAGAAATTGCCTTCTCCTGCTGATCCTGAGATCCCCTTCCCTATTTGTTAGTTCATTTTTTTTATTTTTATGTATTTCCTTTACTTTTATGTTATTTTATTATAGTTTACATGCCCTTACAAAAATGTTTGAGAGATACCGCGGCAATCATACCAGATTCTTTCATACGATGGTTGAATGTTAAATACCGTGATTATGTTGTAAACACCTCTCAATAAAAATATTTTGAAAAAAAAAAAAAAAAAATGAATTTCCAAAACAACACTAGTTCCTGTCAATGGTTACCTGGTATATCTCTTGGAAATGAAGAGACTGTACAATAAACCATGTACTATTGTTCCTCATTCAACTAATAGAGGAACAAAGGTAGAGGAAGGGAGTATATTTAAAAGGAAACAAAATAGCAAAACAAGAGGACATAGTCTTAGATTAGAAGGGGAAAGGTTTAAAAGTAACATCAGGAAGCATTATTTTACTGAGAGGGTGGTGGATACATGGAACAGCCTTCCAGTTGAAGTGGTAGAGGCCAAAACAGTAATTGAATTTAAGCAGGCATGGGATAGGCATAAGGCTATCCTAAACAAAAGATAAATCCAGGTAAAGTATCCATGTAATTGGGCAGACTAGATGGGCCGAAAGGTTCTTATCTGCCGACATTTTTCTATGTTTCTATGTTTCTAATATACCTACATGTGGACCCATTTTTGTTGAGCAAAAATCTAAATTTATTTTTATAGCATAAACAAGGAGAAAAATGTCATCTGGTCATTACTAGAAACCAAAGCCTCTAATTATGTTTAGTTTCACACGGTATAATGGGAATAAGCGCCAATGACATTTTTCTCCTTGTTTACGTTTTATACATGTTGCTGGGCTGGGTACATTTGGTGGTTGCAGTCGCCCCATCGGGGAATAGGCGCGACTCCACCCCTCCTGTACTATGTTATTTTTATAGCATAGCGAACCTATTTTAACAATCAGCAATTCTAGATAAAATACGTTTATGAAACGTAACATATTAAATTAAATCCTTTTTTTCACTGTAGACTTGTGAGCAATCATTTATGAGAAATTGGAGAGAAAAACAAACACAAAACATGACTTACCTGGTATGTTTCAATGGGTTTGGTTTCCATATTGAGATCCCAGACTTTGACTGTGAGGTAATCCCGCGTGAGCATGTAACGCCCACTGTGGCTAAACTTGACATCCGAAACAGAAGAGATTATTTCCGAAAAAAAGGATCTGTTGCTAGGGTCCTCTGGTTCCTCATAAACTGGGAAAAAAGACACAAATACTGTTAAACAGAACCACAAGAATGTGTCACTTTGCGTCTCTTTTATACTGGGCTTCCATAGGTTCCCTTAAAATTTACGAATATCTCTTTGTTCGTCGTTGACAAACTAAAGGCCAAACGTTTCATGTTTTTATGAGCTTGGGTGAAGAAGATCTCTTTCCTTGCACTCCTGTCACTGGTATTTTATAAAGTATCTGTCACCTTGCTGAGGAGCATCCAGGGATGATAACTAAGAGAATGTGAAATAACCACAGGCCAGAGCACCTCTCCAGTAAGTGTCCTTGGGCAAGACACCTAACGGTACATACTCGCCACCCAGGACATACTTGAAAATGAGAGAAATCTCAATGTATCGTTTAATCCTTTATGAAAATAAAAACCCAAAGAAACCTCTCAAAATAAAATTTTAATAAAAATTAAAGAACTCATGCAGATCTCTGTCCACCTATAATTCTTATCTTAATTAAAGGTTATTGCAGCAACTGCGGTGCTTCTCTATGCGCGGGAACGTCATTCCCAGGCATTCATAATGCACTCAAGCCCTGGAAACACCCAAAAATTTAATTTTGTAAAAATTTCTCTGAAGTTCCTTCTTTAAAATAGTGGATGACTACATTCCCAGGTGTTCCTGCTTGACCCCTTACTGTAGGAGAAGGTGGAGATGGGATGGTATATTAGCCTGGTCACTCTTCACCTGGCTCTGTGTGCAGGAGGGGGCAGTGACTGCACCTCAAGCATGCCGCCGTAGTCCTGATCCTAAAAAAAAGGCCACTTCTGGATCAAACTAGCACCCCATATCCCTACTCCTTTTCACCTCCAAACTCCTTGAAAAGCTTACATACCCCAGACTAATAGACTACCTCAATTCTAGCGCTCTCCTTCACCCTCTCCAATCTGGATTTCAGTCCCTGTGGTTTTTGAGAGGGGGTGCGGAGCTCTTGAGGGGTCAATGTTTAGTACATATACCTTTGCATGTAGCTTATATAAATAAAGGGTTAATGCTTAGTATAAATATCTCTGCATGTAGCTTATATAAATAAAGGTTTAATGCTTAGTATATATACCTCTGCATGTAGCTTATATAAATAAAGGGTTAATGCTTAGTACATATACCTCTGCATGTAGCTTATATAAATAAAGGGTTAATGCTTAGTACATATACCTCTGCATGTAGCTTATATAAATAAAGGGTTAATGCTTAGTACATATACCTCTGCATGTAGCTTATATAAATAAAGGGTTAATGCTTAGTACATATACCGATGCATGTAGCTTATATAAATAAAGGGTTAATGCTTAGTACATATACCTCTGCATGTAGCTTATATAAATAAAGGGTTAATGCTTAGTACATATACCTCTGCATGTAGCTTATATAAATAAAGGGTTAATGCTTAGTACATATACCGATGCATGTAGCTTATATAAATAAAGGGATAATGCTTAGTACATATACCTCTGCATGTAGCTTATATAAATAAAGGGTTAATGCTTAGTACATATACCTCTGCATGTAGCTTATATAAATAAAGGGTTAATGCTTAGTACATATACCGATGCATGTAGCTTATATAAATAAAGGGTTAATGCTTAGTACATATACCTCTGCATGTAGCTTATATAAATATTAATGTGTATTTTTATTCAAATTAAAACGGATTGGGGGAGCAGAACGAGTAGTGAAGGGTTAATGTTTCCTCCTCCTGTTTAACCACTTCTTAGCCGATGACAGAATTATTTCTTCATGATTTTTAAAATGCCTGATGACTGACTGAATAATTCCATCATGTGGGAAAATGAGCGCTGCTCCGTGGATTGTAGACATCATTTGTAACGAGTGGAAGAACAGGCTATTCTATGATAGCTTGTGCTTCCATTCAGGAGACCGTGCACACTATCTCCTTAAAACTGGTGTTAAGTGATTCTGAATTTGCAAAATAATGCAACACACTAACCTAACCCCCCCTAAAAATCCCATACTCCCCTCTAATCCCGCGGTGGAGAGGGTAGCACAATCCACCGCTTCCTCACGCTGGGAGCAGAGTGAGACTGTTGATAAATAGTTACTAGTTACCCTCCGAGATTCCTGAACTCCACCGTGCAATCCTGCGAAGCTTGCGACCAGGACACGCGGGGCTCCGTGGAGTCCTATGGACTCCAGGAGCCAATAAATCGCAGCACTGCCGGTACATACACTTCATTCCAGGTCCAAGCGTTAACAAAGCATCTACTCCAGAATATCTGCACTAAAATGAAGACTGTAAGTAAAATCTCCAGGCACAGATTTTCTTACGGCCTCCGTTTTAGCGACAATCCTGGAATGGGGCTCCTTGTATCATGTGACCTATAATTCCCAAAATAAACTAAAATCCTAGACATATGATGTACACTGTCAGGGTTATTCAGAGAAAGGTGAAAACCAGGAGAACTATTTTGACCTAGAATTTTCACTTCTCCAGTCATTCTCCCGAATTTCACCTTTCTTTGAATAGACCTGTAAATGCTGAATGCATTCAGATCCAATGGCGGTACAAGAGTCCTGATATCCAGGTTTTGGGTGGGAGGCTCACCTTTCTTTGAATAGACCTGATACTGTGTATAGGTGCTAAAACTATTTTGGTAAAGCATATTGTAAATATTTCTGAAATCACGCGACATTTTAATATATCACCAGAGGCAAGTAAATTATTTTTACTGCCTTTTAATATTTCCATCATTCTGTAACCTTCAGTCATAATAGAATAGCATTTTATTATTTTATTCCCTACATTTTTCCAGTAAAATCAGTTAAGGCTAGGGACAGATGAGCGCATTTTCTGCGGCCACCGTCAAAATGTACGTCGATGCGTGCGCACGCATTTTTTCACGGAATACGCTTAAGTGGTCAGACGATGCGCAATTCTGGACGTATTTCATGACGATGGGGTGAAAAGAAGTCTAGGGAAATCCGGCTGTTTGAACGTTATGTTGGCCGCACACTAGCAGCGTCTGACATCTCCTAATCACGCACACACGCTGCTATGCGGCCGCAGCGCACTCTGTACGTCAGTACCAGCGGTTTAACGTTCTCGAAAAAATGCGTTCATTTTCCACTTGCGTTGCGCGGCCGGACTTTTGTGCGACCGTACTTCGTATATTGGCTGTCATTGCCCGGCATCTGCTGCTAGTGCGGCCGTGATTAAGTGCGCCAGAACGCGCGTTCGCACTGCCTCAGTCTGACCCTAGCCTTAGGTAACACAGTCCCTCTTACAATGTCTGTCCGTCTCTGCTGAGAATCGTTTTGATACGTATCTGTGCTGTGCCATTTATAGTCGGCTGTGGGTGGAAATCAGCATCGCATTTGCATAAATCAACTTTATTTTGGGATTTCGGTACCTGCGTTTCTTCCCTTACAAAAATTTCCCAAACTGATAAATGCGCACACCTGAGCTACAAATTGTCCAAAATTATACAAATGGATTATTCTGTTTCCATAAATCTTTTTTTTAATGTTTTATTTAGCATTATTTCCAGTCTCTGTTCCAGAAGCTCGCTAGATGCACGAGGAATGCGCGGCAATTACCATATTGCCCATCTCTCAAACATCCTCCTGTAAAATCTGTCACAAACTGAAGGAACCTTAGCTTTCCTACTAACATTCACACTGTCACAGCGTATCAATCTGCAATTACCTGCCTGCAGTGTAGGGAAATACAAAGCTCCTCAAAAAATGGAAGACAAATTGTAAAAACCCTTCGGAAGGACATAAAAGAAAAGCATAACAATCATGTTAACCCCGAGGCAAACTAGGACAGGTGTCAACAACCGTGGCCTTTCAGATGTATCAGAACTACATTTCCTATGAGTTTACACCAGGGCTCTCAAACTCCAGCCCCCCCCCCACATGTTTTTGAAATATACCTTCTGTCATTCTCTGGCCGCCTACTGCAGTCAAAAAATTCTGGAAAATAATTGTAGGCAATAAACATCTAAGGGGGACAGAGTTTCTGTAATAGTGAGGAGGTTTGCTGCTCTGGTTCTTGTTGCGCTGTGGCTCTAGAGTTTAGACCACCCCAGAACCCGAGTGCCAACTCGAAATTTGGTTCCACATCATGTTGTGGAAGATGTGGATCCCCTAAGGACAGCATCAGACGATCGCACTAGGTGCACCTGTACTGATGTGCTTGCCGGCGCCCAGTGCAGTGTTGTGACGCTGCAGCGGCACCAGTCACACGCTTGTGCTCATGCACGAAATGTGCGCGCAACAAGCATCCGTCCACAAAGCTTCCCCGTCGATGAGCTAGGATGCGCGTTGACGGGGCTGCAAAGCGCGATCCCCCATAGGAGCTAGTGGTGCACCGAAATGGAGATTTCCGGCCGATACCGAAACCGAAAATTCGGGATCGGTTCGGCCCGAAAACTGAAACCCAGACATGAGAACCTGGGCCTCCAGCCGAGCCGGGGGCTCTCCTGAGCCTGGAGGCCGGCCGAGCAGCTTGCTCAGCCGGGCCTCCAGGCCCAGGTTCGCATGACTGATTGGTTGCACCTTACATACTCACCTACATCCTCCTACTTCGGTCCTGAGCTCCAGCGGTGACAGTCCTCCAGCCGGAGGACTATTTTGAAAGGGAAATTTTCGGCCCATTTTTTCGGCTGAAATTTCCATTTTGGCTGAAACCAAAAACATCATTTTCAGGCCGATAATTTTCAGTGGCCGAAATTTTGGTGCATCCCTAATAGGAGGATCGCGCTTTGCAGTGCTGAGCGCACCGAGTGCACTCAGCGAGGTGGACAGACCGTAAGTGCTCAGCTACCACTACATGCTGTATTCTAGCAAGGAAGATCCATGGTGGACTGAGGTAGGCTGGCAATCTGAAAACTACTATTGTTCTTCTTTCTCCTTCCAAGCAGACAAAATGCTCCTGCCGTCCTGCAAACAGGTGGCTACAGCAGCAATCATCTCTGCAGTAGTGATAACTAAAGGGGTTATTCAGAGAGCACCGAAATATCGCCGACATATTTGAGTATTAATGAACATTAAAGTTACTGTCTAAGGTGGTCTGGTGGCGTACCGTGCCTGTCTGCTGCTCTGGGTGAAAAAGCCAGCGTGCCGCCGGCAACCATAACCAAAATGGCTACCGGCATTGTGTGACGTCAATGTGCATTCACGGAGAAGACATCACTGCACATCTCATCACAGGCGATACAGTAGATACACAGTAGAAGCTTGACAACCTCTATAGGGGTTATAGAACACATTTTGCTGTTTTCTTTACTTTGAAGTAATTGCATGTAAAAAGGAAAAATAAAGTTAGGTGTTTATCTCCTGTTTCCATTTTGTGAATTTTTCCCGTGATTTAACATTTACCAAACTCTTATGGAAAGTTTTACTATACAGCTGTGGTATAGTTCTAGAGTAGTGAAGCGGCAATGCGGTAGGGGAGTGAATGTTTAGCGAAAGGTTGCAGGGGATCTATTGTGTTGTCTATGCTACTCAAGATAAGTGATGTCAGCTTCAATGAGATAGAACAGGGAGCTTAAAAGACTTCCAATCTACCCTCTGGTGATGTCCTTTGCATAAATCTGGCATAATGCAATCGTAAGGAGTCGGTTTCTGGACTCCTGACCCTTAGAGCCCATTCTATGCCTATTGCCACACAGTGAGGAACAAGTGCTGTAAGATAGTGTGGGGGGAGCAAATTATAACACAAAACTAATGCATACAATTACACATATAGAGTAAAATATTTTCTTAACTAAACATAAATGAGAAAAACAAAGTAGATAAAAGATATCAGCAACATAAAATAATAAATTAAGAACATTTAGTTTTTTTGGTGGTAGTGTCCCTTTAAATAACAGGAGTCACCACCAGCCTTCAGTAAGTATGGCCTAGATATAAAAACTGTGATGGTGTGTTTTATTTAACATTTAAAATAGATCACAATAATATCATTGACAAAGCACCACATCCCCCCACACGTTCATCTCTTGCACATTTCAAATAAGTTTAATTTCTGTCTATTGTAACAATTTAATGATCTGCACCGTGTCCCAGAAAATGAGTCAGCGTGTCTCCGTGAAACGTAGCTTCGCATTGCTAGTGAAAGAATTTCATTTGGAAAATGGCCTGGAAAATGTAATCAACACACAGATGTACCTTAAGTAACAATTCAGTGTAAAATAACAAACGAAATATTGTTGGCCAAGAATGTCATGTATCATGCGTTTGAAAAGGTCAATATTAATTAGCAAGTTGTCATGGACATGTTGTCTCTGCAATTGCGTTTATGTGATCAGGATCTGTATCACAGGAGAGAAAACCCATAATCATTTGGAGATCTTCACACTTACTTACAGATTGTGCAGCAGCTCATCCTATTATTCAAAGGACTTCAGATATAAGGGGTTATTCTGAGAGCACCGAAACGTCGCCGATATTTCGGTGCTCTCTCGGTCCCCGCACTTCAGGGAATCAAATTTCCCTGAAGGGCAGGGAATGGATCCGAAAATCCACCGCAAAAGCGCCGAACACTCGCTGAAAAAAGCTGAAAATCTGACGAAAAAAAAAAAGCCGATACGATCCGAAGTACCGGATCACTTTGAACTGCACGTAAAAAACACCTACCACACGTCTGGAAAAAGCCGACGGTCCGGATGAATGGGGTAAAGAAAAAAACCGATTGAAAGTGTCAAAATTGAAACGCTGTTTGCAAAAAAATGACTGAACGAAAATGTATGGAATTAATATTGACGGTCCTATGAATAATAAAAAAAGGTGTGTTACAGAAAAAAAAAACACTATTTAAAACCAAAAAGAAAAGAAAATCAGAAAAAAAGTTGCGGAAAAAAATCCTGAAAAATGCCTAAAAGATCGTAAAAAATTTATAAATAAAGAGACTTTTTGCTGCAGATTAAAATAATAAACAGTTTATTACATATTGAATTAATACGGAATATTTTTAACATTGAAGCCTATGGGGTTCTCATGAATAAACCTGTCGAATGAAGCCACCGTACAGCAGGGCATTTCACTGACATTTCTCTGCTGTTCAGTGTCTCTGAATAGATTAACCATTGCTCCTCTATGGGGGTTTCACTGCCGTCGAACAGGCACCGTATTTGTTGGCAATTTGCCAAAATTTGGCGTACTGCCTGCTCTCTATAGCCGAATGGTCATGAAATGGCATCGTACGAGTAAATTCCCTGTTTGGTGCAATTTCGGGGCCAGATCGTCCGTCTCTAAATGAATAACCCTTATAGAATTTTATTTGATAGTGAGTCGTGACCATCAAGAGACACAAAATCACTGTTATTTTTTTCTCCAAAATTGGAAAACTAACACTCTGGACCAAAATGACACATTTTGATTTTCTAAGTGCCAAAATTGATCACATTTAAAAAAAACTACTGGTTCCTGACAGCGGTCAGCGGTGAAGGGGTTAAAGACAAAACTGTGCCTTTGCATAAGCAGTGATGTTAGAAAAAATGCTTTTGTTACTTGTATAATTACTTCCTATAAAATGAGTAGTGCGCTACCTCTAAGATTCTCCCTTCTGATCTATAATCTCTTCTGCCTTTTTTAAGTAGAAACTCATCTTTTGTTTGTGATAATAAAATGACAAAACCAAAAATTCGACAGCGCAATCTTTCACAGGATCAAGGCCAGACCACAAACTACCACAAACTACCAGACTTACGTTTACAGTGCTTGTCGCAGAGTGCAGAGGCTCTCATATCACACAACCGCAACGATCCTTTACTGCTACTGTACACAAACAGGTTACAATGGTACGGGTGAAATTCGGCAGCTGTGATCACTTCAGTCAGGTCTTCCATGTTCGCAGGTTTGATATCCACAATGTCTGATTTAGGATTTTATTAAGGAAACTACTGAACGAATGTATGGTGGTGCCTGTGCGTATAAATGTGGGTAAAACTGTATCTTAGTGGTGTAAATGTTGTGATACACATTCCAACTGTATTTTGGTGGTGTAAATTATGTGTGACCCATTTCAACTATTTTAAGCATTGCAAACCCCGACCCCTAAACCTTACCCTAACCTCTAACCCGACCCCAAAACCCTAACCCATACCCTAATCTCTGACCCTAACCCCTGACTCGAATCTCTAACCCATAACCGCTGACCCTAACCTCTAACCCTGACCCTAACCCTAATCCCTGACCCTAACCCCGGATTCGAATCTCTAACCCGTAATCCCTGACCCTAACCCCTGAACCTAATCTCTAACCCTAACCCCTGACCTTTACGTTATTATGTTTCAGTTAGGTTTCCAACTAATTTACAAAGCTAAAATACAGTTTTTGCCTAAACATGAGTGTTATAAATAGAATAAAGAACAAACAGAACAAATTCCTAATTAGACCCCAAAACCCTAACTCTAACCCCTAACCCAATGCCCTAATCCCTTACCCTAACCTCTAACCCTGACCCCAAAACCCTGACCCTAACTCTAACCCCTAACCCATACCCTAATCCCTTACCCTAACCCCTAACCCTATCCCCAAAACCCTAACCCCTGACCCTAACTCTAACCTTTACGTTATTATGTTTGAGTTAGGTTTCCAACTAATTTACAATGCTAAAACACAGTTTTGCTCAATATAAATGTTATAAATGGAATAAAGAACAAACAGCAGAACAAATTCCTAAACACACGGACGCAAGAACTGATAATATTTCTTTTATTGACGGGATAGGCCGGTAGTGAAATATTGCAGCCTTAATGTATTCTGGGTGCAGCCTAGCGCATCATGATTGTCTTTAAATATGGGAGAAAAAAACCTGCTAAATAATGACATTTTTCTCCACTGGAGTGATATTGTTGAGTTTTACTGCTGAGCTATCTGATGCTTCTCTCTTTACTCTGTAATCTGATACGAATCTTCTTCCCCCTCCTACCTGCACACACCAGCAAAAACTCCAACCCCCCCCCCCCCAAAGAAGCAGGAAGCTGAGTCTGCAGTATCCTGAAGGCTACCGATCAAATTATTTAAAATAAATATTCTTGTTTGAGCATACTCGACTTTTCTTCGGATGGAATATTTTAACCTATAATTAGGAAATTCTGCCCCCCCAACAATTCAGTGCCCTGTGAATGATCCATTAAAAGAATAATCTTGGGCGAACAGAGGGGTTAAACATTAACCTTTCCTGACCCAGTCTGCACCTCCCTCTTGTTTTAACCCTTCAGTTTGTTTAAAAAGTCATCTTCTTTAAAGCTTTGTGCCAAGCCACAGCTACGACATTACTGTCGAGCATGCAGATAATCCATGGACTCTAACAGGGTTATTCAGAGAAAAGTGAAAACCAGGAGAAGAGAACAATCTAGACCAAATAGCCGATTTGTAAAGTGAGATAAATGGGAGAATTTTTCTGGTTTGGATATTTTGACCTAGAATTTTCACTTCTCCAGTCATTCTCCTGAATTTCACCTTTCTTTGAATAGACCTGTAAATGCTGAGTGCATTCAGATCCAATGGTGGTACAAGAGTCCTGATATCCAGGTTTTGGGTGGGAGTAGACCCCCCACTTTCAGAGGGTGAATCAGCCCCTTCGATAACCCCATAACACAAATCAGCCCCTTCATGTCCCCCCATACTCTATATTGGACTCTTTAATGCCTCTATATAGTAAATCCTCCATGTCCTCCATATCATAAATAAGCAAATCCATGCCCCTACATGTAACTTCATACCCTATATTAACCACTTCCATGCCTCATACCCTAAACCAAACCCTCCAAAGCCCCATATGCTAAATCAGCCATCTCAGTGTCCTCCATAGCCTATATAAGCCTCTTCCATGCCTAATACTCTAAAACCAAACCATTTCATACCCCACATACCCTCTATCAGCTCTAGCGCTCTTATGTCCCCCATAGCCTAATTCGTTATCGCTATGTTCCCCAAACACTACATATGCCCACATACTCTAAAGCAGCCCTCTCCATGCTCCCATATTGTAAATCAGCCCCATCCATGAAGCCATAACAAAAAGCAGCTACTTATCCATCCCCATGATGAAGATCAGTGTACCAGGCGCCATAGTATCACACACAACCCCGTCAGGCCAGAAGCCAAGACGAACATTTTATTTACTCAACAGAGCTGATCTCAAATGCTAAACACTCTAGACTAAAATACTTGTTAATCCTGCAGCATGATATGAAATGCCACAACCAAGCAAGACAGCATCAACCCACTGGGCAAATGCCCAGTGTACCCGTTGGCGAGTATGATCCTCAGGGACTGACCCCTTCAGTTTCCAGATGTCCTAGCGACATCCCTGCACCTCCTCTGCTGACCTGCTGTTTAGTCCTCCATTATGGCAGAGTCGTGGGGGCCACGTCCGCCATCTTGAAGCAACGAGACCCCAGGACTGACACAGATGCCTCATCCTCCTGAACAGTCCAGGCTTGCATGACGAGTAGTGATGATGCAACTCCAATGTGCCCTGTCAGAATGAAGCCGGCATTGCAGGTTGATGACATCATTATTCCAGGCCCAGTGCCCAGTCTCTGAAGTGACTATGCCTGTACCATTGGTCCCTGCCTCCTGATTGGACACAGAGGAGGACCATCCCACACCTGAAGCTCCATCCCTGTCATCGCTGCCTATAAATACCGAGCACTTCCTCTCCTCAGTGCTCGGTTATTCAGTACTCCTGTACCTGTGACCTGGCGTTCCTGGTTCCTGTTATCCATCCATTACCTGCCTGCCCTCTCCTCCATCAGATTCCCTGGCTTCCTGCACCCTTCTCTGCTCCTTTTCCCTTCGCTTGTGTTCTGCACCTTATTGCTGGACTGACTATTTGGCTACCAACTCCGGCTTTGTCTCCGACCACGCTTTCTGCCTGCTCCCTTGTTCCTGGACTGACCATCTGCCTACCAACTCCTGTCTCCAACTACATCTCTGATCAAGAACTGTGAGAGGTGTTCTACTAACCTGCCATTGGGTTCCTCCTCCCCATATACCAAATCCTCCCTAACCAGACGTGACAGCCTGCTTATATTTAATACAGTTACATACTTCTCCATTTTATGAAATAAACATGTATTTTAGCCATATATTTTTGAAATGTTTTATAGATCATGCTGCGGACTCATTTCTTCAAACCTTAAATATGCTCGAGAGGTATTAACGGTATATTATGCTATATTAAATAGTTCCCACTGGTTTTCCTTTTAACACTATTTACAAAGCATAAAGCACGGCAGCGGAAACATTTCTTGTTCCACGAAAATACGGTATGCATTATATCTATAATCAAAAGAGCTCTCCATCCCTGCAGCCACAGATCCCATTAGATTTATTCTAGCTTCTAGTTTTCAAAGTAACAGCTGCAATTTCAGACACTTTCATTCCCTGCTGTTTGCAGAGCAACATTTTAATTTCACGATGAATTCATGTACTTTCGCATTTCTCCGTTTGAAGGCACGCGCTGGAAATTTGCTGAAAAACAGTGCTTTTTTTAAAATGAAAAATGTAATGTTTTCTTACTGTAGCTTCAGTGCGAGCAATGTAAAGGTTTTACAAGCCATGCTTTTATTTTATTGTAATACTTTATAGTTTCTTTTTTCTTCCAGGTTAGCGCAAATATTACAACGCGTGCTCTGGATATTTTGGAGCCAAGCACTGATAATTCATGCAGCACTATTACAGGTACTGTAATAACCCTGGGTCACTAGGGTTGCCACCTGTCTGGGTTTCACCCGGACAGTCCGGGTTCTGAATCAGGTGTACGAGTTTCAGACCACTTGGACACATCATTCAGAGAGATGCGGCAGAACACTGGCCTTAGGGAATGACTGGCATCAAACCCAGGGATTATGAAGGGGACAGATACCTCACACTTACTGGTGGCACACATAAACTAACCCCCCCCCAAGTTTTTTGCTTTGAATCCTATTTTGAACCAGTAGCAGCAGCCAAGCAGGCTACTACAGCCATGAAATACAAACTTGTGGTATCTTCAGGTACCACTGAGGAAGGACTGATGGTACTATATGAATATTTTGACTAGCTGAATGATGCTAGACTAATGTTAGGATGTCAGGCAGGCTCAGAATGGCCACAGGTTATAGCGGGCATAGGTCTTGGTGCCTGATAGTCACCATTCAATTTGGGCTGCCTGTTTAAGTCAGGCACTACCTCTGCCAACAGTACCACAGTGTAAACCAGATGCTCACCACCTGTCTGACAGGTCCTGAATAGCAGGGGATTCTTCCAACTGCAAGACCAAGAAATGATTAATAGGTCACTCTAGCTACCCTAGATGTTTAATATATTTAAAATAGTCATGATTAGCTGAGTGAACTCCCATCCTGTGATTGGTGGCCCAATGAGCTAATTCAGTCGTCCAAAGGAGACTCCCCCCCCCGAAAGTTATCAATCCTTCCATGGGGGGTTAGGTACAGGATGCACAGGAACTTACTCTCCTTCCCGCATTCCCCTTAGAAGATCGCTTTAAAATGGATGTAAGATAATAATAGCATGTTACTTATAGCGCTATAAATGCTTTATGTATCCTATAAAACAGACAGGAAACACAAAGGTAAAATAAATAGCATTGCATGTAGTCTCTTGATTAATCAGTCAGCTTGTCAACATGGCTACAGAATGCCCTCAGTGTGTAACACCTGTGATCTAGTATAATGGTGGGGCCTGAAGGGACGCCACATGGCAGGTTCATTTTAGCTACAGCACTGGATGCTGGATGGAGAGTGATGTTCAACTTGTCTCTTCAGAATTCCCCATAGGTGTTCGATTGGGTTCAGATCATGAGACATACTTGGCCACTGAATCACTTTCATCCTATTCTTCTTCAGAATTGCAACAGTGGCCTTAGATGTGTGGTTTGGATCATTGTCATGTTGGAAAAGTGCACGATGACCAAGGGTATGGAGTGATGGTAGCATCTTCTCTTTCAATATAGAGCAGTACATCTGTGAATTTATGATACCATCAATGAAATGCAGCTCCCCAACACCAGCAGCACTCATGCAGCCCCACAAAAGGGCACTACCATCACCATGTTTCCCTGTAGGCACCATGCATTTTTCTTTGTATTCCTCACCTTTGCGATACCATACAGTTTTGAAGCCATCAGTTCTTGGTCTCATCATTCCAGAGCACAGAGTCCCAATAGTCTTCTTTTTCAGTATGGGCCCTGTCAAATTCTAGGCTGGCGTTTTTTGCATGGCGTTTAGGAGAGGCTTCCTTCATGGATGACACCCATGCATGCCATTCCTCTGCAGTGTACGCCATATTGTGTCACAGGAAACAATCACCCCAGTTTGACGTTCTACTTTTTTAGCTAACTGCAGTGAACTTGCATGGCGATTTTATTCAACCCTTCTCATCAGAAGATGCTCTTGTCGGGGTGTTAATTTCCGTGGATGGCTTGGACATCTGTGAGATGGCTGCAGTGCCATCTCTGTTATATTTTTGTATCACTTTTGCTCCAGTATTGTGACTGATAAGTAAAGCTCGGCTGATCTTCTTGTAGCCTTCACCTTTCTTGTGTTAAGAAATGATTTTCTTTCTCAGGCCTTGTGCCATGTCTCTTCCATGTGGTGTCATGGCTGACAGCATGAAATGGGAAGGGGTTTTCTTTGTTATGTAACGCCCTTTTATACTCACCTGTATTTGTGGGAGTATTTTGTAGTATAGTGTCCCATGGAAAATGTTGATTCTGAAAGGAAAGTAAAGGTTTTCTGACAAATCTGTTGGGGTGTACTCATTTATGCTGAGCAGTGTATATATCTTGTTTTTCCGTGTCTAGCATCTTATTGTTCATCGTAACTACAGTGTTGACTTGGGACTTAAATCCATTAATTTTGGGTCCTACTATGACTTATGCCTGGTGCCACCCTGACACACAGATGATCATGAATATGCAAGGTGACTCACAAAGTGGCGGTGGTCGAGATGTAGAACTGAAATTCTCAAAGGAGGAAAAAAACAGACCATCATGCCCTACCAATTTCTTGTTTTTCTGCAAAACAGACTTAAAAACCCATCTTGATGATGAAGCCCCAAGTCTCCAGAAGGACTAGAAGTGGTTTAGCAGATTAAAGTTGACGGAGGAGACCATGGTGGCCAAAGTGAAGGAATTTCTGGAATAGGAACATCAAACTATTCTCAAAAAGCTTGTGGAAGAGTCCAATATTCCAAAAATAAGCATGTTGAGGATCCTTCATGTCAAGCTGAACTTCACCAAGGACTGTGCAGGCTGGGTTCTGCAACTGTTGAACGCAGAACAAAAAACTGGTTGAGTTTCCCAAAACGTTTCTCGTCAACATTAAAAGATGGGAAAACTTCCAACTTCAAGACAATTGTCACTGGAGATGATTTTCGGGGAGGGGGTTGAAATCTGTATACCTCTTGAACAAAATGTGTGTGGATTGACAGCAGTTATGTTGAGATGGACTGAGCAAACAAGCTTTGTTTGGAAAACAAACCATAACTTTTGGACCTCCCCTCGTATCTTAGGCTATCATTCCTTTTATCCTAGTGTCGATGGCTAACTACTTGATGTAGAAAGATAATTTTGGCTTAAATAAAATTTTCTATTGTATTTAAATGTGACATGCAGTTAACCCTTTCTCCATCTAGAAATTTTTGCTTAAAAAAATTATCAAAAATGTTTGTGGGAAACAAGGGATGCGTACCCAAAATGTAAACATAGGGTATAAAAGCAATTTCGCATTACAATTGTTCTTCTGAGATCGTTGAAATACTAAAATAATGTGAATTTACTAATAATACATTTTTATGTGTTCATTTATCCATTACATAAATATTGCAGGGATGAAAGGTTCTAAACTCTAGTGTCCCTTATCTTGCAGGAATGCAAATGGTGTCTGCATTATTCGCATACAGGCAAAAATGGCATTTGTGTCATATACAGTCAATGTAATAACGATAGATAATAAAAATGGTCAGATCTCCTGCTTATGGGGATTTGTCTGATCATAATGAGATTATTAGCAATGCAGCTTCCAAAAAATACCAATAGAACATAAAAAATAATATCTGTATGTGACATATTGCCTGCGTATGGCAATTGCTCAGGGATTTTCAGCAACAATGACCACCTGACTCTTATCCCTATACTGTAGTGAGTGTCCCCAGAGATCTCCCTGTATTCTGCCCTCTCTCTGGCTGTTGCAATGCAGCAGTAAAGTTTGTGAAACATCTTGTCAAGGAATAAAACCAGTGAATAGTCCCAGCAAAAAGACAAACAGTGGGGGTTAAATTATGACCCTGTATAAATATGAACCCTATAGTACAGTTATTCAATATTTGGAGATATTGTATCAAACACAGAGGGAATGGTATGAACTAGTTCCCAATTATATAAAAGAAATTTTATACTTCAGTGACTCTCAGGTCTATTGCTAGAAAGGATGGGGAGACCACAACAATTAAAATCCTGCACGCTGTAAAGTTGGAGGCAGCCTCTCTGATTTCCACGGAGATACCTCTATAATTAGTGCAAACCTAGCATTGGTCCACACAGATAAGAAAACTAAGGCATATGTATCTCCCTGCTCATTGCCAGAATAGTGTGTGTGTGTGTGTATACAGTCATAGCCAAAATTGTTGGCACCCCAGATATTTTTCCAGAAAATCAAGTATTTCTCACAGAAAAGTTTTGCAGTAACACATGTTTTGCTATACACATGTTTATTCCCTTTGTGTGTATTGGAACAAAGCAATAAAAAGGGAGGGAAAAAAAGCAAATTGGACATAATGTCACACAAGCTCCAAAAATGGGCTGGACAAAATTCTTGGTACCCTTTCAAAGTTGTGGATAAATAAGATTGTTTCAAGCATGTGATGCTCCTGTAAACTCACCTGGGGCAAGTAACAGGTGTGGGCAATATAAAAATCACACCTGAAAGCAGATAAAATGGAGAGAAGTTCACTTACAGGGTTATCCAAAGAGATCCGAATTGCTTGAGAAAGGTAACCGAACGCTGAAAATCAGCGTTCGGTTACCTTTCCTGACCATTCGGCTATCCAGAGAGCAGGCAATTCACCAAATCCTGGCAAATTGTCTGAACATACGGTGCCTGTTCGGTGCCTGTTCGAGGGCAGTGAAATCCCCATAGAGAAGCACTGCTTCGGCTATTCAGAGAACACAAACCAGTAGTGAAAGGTTCCCGAAATGCCCTGCCATTCGGTGGTTTCATTCGGCAAATTTATTCAGGAGAATCCCATAGGCGTCAATGTTAATAATATTCCGGTTTTAATTCAATATCTAATAAACCATTCATTATAAAATTCTGCAGCAAAAAGTCTCTTTATTTATAGATTTTTTAGGATACTTTAAGCATTTTTCTTTTTTTTTTTTAAAAGTCCGATTTTTTTTTTTGATTTTTTTTCAGTTTACTTATTTTTTTTGTAACAGCCCTCTTTATTATCATTCCCTGGACCTCCTGTGAAAATTTCAGACATTTTCGCTCAGTAGTTTCTTTGCAAACAGCGTTTCATTTTCCCAGATTCATACAAATGGTTTTGCTAATTTATTCACTGCCTCCTCTATGTCACAGCTGCTTCGGCTCTGTGTGATTCGGCTCCTGTTCGGCTCCTGTTCAGCTTCTTCGAAGGTTAATCCAGATGTTTTTGCTTGTTTTCAGCGTGCATTCGGTTAGTTTTCGTCAGGTTTGCGGCAGCTTTTCCCTGCAATTCGGGGACCCTGTGGTGATTGCTGAATACACCGCAGGGTCACCGAAATGCAATCGGCAAAAGGAACCGAATTGAAGAGAACGAAAAGTCACCGAACGTGCGGTGACTTTTCGAATCTCTTTGGATAACCCTGTATGTATTTGCATTGTGTGTCTGTGTATGCCACACTAAGCATGGACAACAGAAAGAGGAGAAGAGAACTGTCTGAGGACTTGAGAACCAAAATTGTGGAAAAATATCAACAATCTCAAGGTTACAAGTCCATCTCCAAAGATCTAGATTTGCCTTTGTCCACAGTGCGCAACATTATCAAGAAATTTGCAACCCATGGCACTGTAGCTAATCTCTCTGTGGGTGGACGGAAGAGAAAAATTGAAAGGTTGCAACGCAGGATAGTCCGGATGGTGGATAAGTAGCACCAAACAAATTCCAAAGAAATTCAAGATGTCCTGCAGGCTCAGGGAGCATCAGTGTCAGCGCGAACTATCCGTCGACATTTAAATGAAATGAAACGCTATGGCAGGAGACCCAGGAGGATCCCACTGCTGACACAGAGACATAAAAAAGAAAGACTACAGTTTGCCAAAATGTACTTGAGTAAGCCAAAATCCTCTGGGAAAACGTCTTGTGGACAGATGAGACCAATATAGAGCTTTTTGGTAAAGCACACCATTCTACTGTTTACCGAAAATGGAATGAGGCCTACAAAGAAAAGAACACAGTACCTACAGTAAAATATGGTGGAGGTTCAATGATGTTTTGAGGTTGTTTTGCTGCCTCTGGCACTGGGTGCCTTGAATGTGTGCAAGGCATCATGAAATCTGAGGATTACCAAAGTGATAAGGAATAATTATCCTTGTTCTCCTGCTGTCTGGAATTATCTCAGCCATTGGCTCTCATTTACTTCCTTGTACCCGGCCGGGCCTTTTCCTTGTTCAGAGTTGTAGAAAGCATAAAAGATTAAAATATTCCTCAACACAAAGGATTTTGGGTCGCACTGTAGAGCCCAGTGTCAGAAAGCTGGGTTTGCGTCCGAGATCTTGGGTCTTCCAGCAGGACAATGACCCCAAACATACGTCAAAAAGCACCCAGAATTGGATGGCAAACAATCGCTGGAGAGTTCTGAAGTGGCCAGCAATGAGTCCAGATCTAAATCCCATTGAACACCTGTGGAGAGATCTTAAAATTGCTGTTGGGAAAAGGCGCCCTTCCAATAAGAGAGACCTGGAGCAGTTTGCAAAGGAAGAGTGGTCCAAAATTCCGGGTAAGAGGTGTAAGAAGCTTATTGATGGTTATAGGAAGCGACTGATTTCAGTTATTTTTTCCAAAGGGTGTGCAACCAAATATTAAGTTAAGGGTGCCAAGAAGTTTGTCCAGCCCATTTTTGGAGTTTTGTGTGACATTATGTCCAATTTGCTTTTTTTCCTACCTTTTTTTGTTTTGTTCCAGTACACACAAAGGAAATAAACATGTGTATAGCAAAACATGTGTTACTGCAATACTTTTCTGTGAGAAATACTTGATTTTCAGGAAAAATGTCTGGGGTGCCAACAATTTCGGCCATGACTTATATATATATATATATATATGGCAAAAGCCACTTGCACATCACAGCAATTCAAAGAATTGCATCCCAGAGCTCCTGTGCCACATTCCCCATATGCAGCAAGGAATTCTGGGTAGGATATGCAAATGACCTCTGTCTCATTTTGATGCATCCTGGGTCTGATATAAGTGGCTTTGACCAGTTGCATAAACCTTATCTCTGCTAAAAAGCCATAGAATGGCATAGCATTGATTTTAGAGTCCTGTTTTATAACAGATATGGGGAATGTAGCACAGGAGCTCTGGGATGCAGTTCTTTGAATTGCTGTGATGTGCAAGTGGCTTCTGCAACAATAAACACAACTAATTATAGCATGGAGGCTTTTTATCTCACTTTTTGTCCTCCACCACAACCCTTGTAAGCACTTTATATATATATATATATATACATACATACATACATACATAGCAACTACATAGCAACTACTATGTAACTATGTAACTACATAAACATATTGTATAATCCTGCACATTATCTATGTATTATAGGGCAGGAAGTGTATTACAGTTAATACTGCTCACAGAATGTATTTTATGCAGATACTTCTCTGGTGTCTTCGAAATTATGACTCCAGAGAATAAAACCAAAGGCAGATCTTATAATCACACACTGAAACCAGCACCGGCTACCATGACCTGAAAGCCGCAGCAGCCATGTGACCGCTGGGAGACTGGGTGTTCGAGTGAGTATCCAGCCAATCCAATGGCTCTCATTGACGATCGCATTGAAAGTCATTGAAGGGACTCAGTTCCTGAAGGTGTCAATATCAAGGAACCTGAAACCATAGCTCACTGATCTCAACCAATTCCTGCAGTCAGAGGGCTGAATCAACACTCAGACCTCCCAGTGGGGGGAGAGCGGTGAGGACTTCAGATCACTCCAATCACTCAGAGTGGCCACAATGCATAGAGTGTCCCTTTACCTAAATCACACTTCCCATAATAGCCTCAAATTCCATTTTATCTTGTTGCATTCACTGCATTCTTAGGGCATCTAGATGCTCTAGATCAGTGGTTCCCAACCGCGGTCCTCAAGTACCCCCAACAGGCCAGATTTTAAGGATTCCCTTGGGGACATGCCGACTGAATCCTACAATCAATGAGCAGCAAATCATATCACCTGCGCTGTGCTTCAGATATCTGGAAAACCTGACCTGTTGGGGGGACTTGAGGACCGCGGTTGGGAACCACTGCACTAGATGACCAGCTTCTGAGGAATCCAGATCCAAACCCAATGTGTACAATTGCTATTTAACCAGCAAATTCTTGAGGATGTATTACTGTGTTTGCCAATCTTCAGATATCTTGGGCAACCTTGCGTGTTTCCCCCTACTGACTCTACCATCGCAGGTAGTCTCCCTAAAATCTTTAGGATACTTCACCCTAATCACAGTAAGATTGGTTCAATAAAGCTATGATTACAAATATCTCTCTCCATACTCTCTTGATGTCCGTGTACCTAGGAAACTGTAGCAATGAGAACAATGTGAGTTTTGGGGCTCAGACGAGAAGAAATATTTGTGAAGGAGCAGAATATGAAGAGAACATTTCTATGATTAAATTGTGAGCTTTTGTCGATCTTCTAATTAAATCGAATTCCCAAGGAGCCCTGTGAAATAAAGATTATTTATTCACATAGGATATTGTGATCCTGGAAGTACTGAACCTGAAAGCAAATTACCATCACAGGCAGGCTCAGCCTTATGGCGGAAAGAGGTGCCGCGTGTAATTAGGAGCGATGCTACCAAAGATATAAAGACTACTCTATCCTC
Source organism: Leptobrachium leishanense (assembly GCA_009667805.1). Classification (NCBI taxonomy): domain Eukaryota; kingdom Metazoa; phylum Chordata; class Amphibia; order Anura; family Megophryidae; genus Leptobrachium; species Leptobrachium leishanense. The sequence continues at coordinate 503,738,404 of CM019063.1, read as the reverse complement.
AAGAGTCAAAACTCCAGCTCTCCAAGAACTAAGTGCAGCTCTTATTAACAGAAAAATAATTGAAGTGAGATGTCTAAGGACCTCTGTGCACATAAAGCAAGCGCTGCTTCTGATTATCACAGTCAATCTCAATTTGGTTTAGGAGTAAATATATGAAAAATGCTGCAAGGAAAGATACATAATAACATACGGAGGAGTTGACAGGCGCACCTTCTCCTCTACACATATGATCATTAATACATTAATCTTAGTACAGAAATCTAATGATTTTGCTTAGCGTATACAAAGAGAAAGGCGGTGTGTAACGGGGGGAGTAAGCACAACGCATAGATAACTGTGATGTAGATATGGGATTTTCTTTAAGCATTTTTTTTTGAGTCACAATAAAATGTTGAGACACAAAGACACTAGAAAACTATACAAAACATCAAAAAGCTGTACGATTATTGGAAGGCCCCCACATGCAGAGTATGAAAAACCAGCACAGCAGAAAACTGAACAACAATCCTTGTAGTGGCCGGGCTTATAGCAGGATACAAGAGAGGAGAAGAGGGTTCACAAACAGAAGGGGAAGACCGTACAAGAGAACAAAATCAATAGATACGGTTCTTTAAACTTTCCTGGGAGGACAAACAGGGAGGACACATAATAGTCAGTATGAAGGACAACAGAGGAGCAGGAAATTGAGGAGACAAAGCCAAGTTAGGGATGCCGGCATTCAAGAAAAGCCAGTACCCAGATCTGGCTCAATATTCCAGGAAAACCAAAGACAAATAGAATGCATTAAGGTTTGAGAGAAGACTGGAGGATTATATAAGGCCAAATTGTGTCTCACCGATGGCGTCGTCTGTGCGAACCAGAATGTATGTGCACAGAATGATGAAGGTGATGCGTGGTTACAATGAGGCCAAGTAGTGTCAAACTGTCAGCAGTGCTCAGGTTATTTGTTACGAAAAGACTTATTCTTGGAGTGTTCCACCTCAACATTACTAACAAAATGACGGAGGTTGCATGCGTTCGGGAGGGACAACAAACCGCACAAGTGTCAGTTCAGCAATCAAGTGGCTTAGATATACCATCCGGACTACCAGGAGACTGTGGGCCACAGGTAACTGACTGGGTTAACAAACACGAATGCTTCTTGCACTATCACACACTTTTATAAGGGTAGTTGCAAAAAGGAGATTCAAGACATTCAAATTTTTAATCGGCTCTTGAGCCCTGATGCACTATAAATAATTGGTAAAACCTCATTTAATTACGTATGTGAACAATTCAGAGCTTTGGGTAGAACATCCCTCCTATGATTACACATGTTTAGTGCTTAGTAAGTAAATACTTTGTATAAAGGATACTGAAGCTCCTGTCGGTGATTGCCAGGTGCCACAGGTTAATCCTGAGATCATCAGCTGACATGTACGTCTCGCAATCGCTGTTAACGGAAATGGAGTTGACATGATATGTGTGACCGTTGGAAAATATTCTTCTCGGGCTAACTTCTACCATTAAATCCATGGGCTTCAATACAGGCACCTGCCAGAGAAGATATGACAGATAATTAATGGATCCTTTATGAGTAATGATGAAATTCCTTGTATCTACAAGAAGTTAGAGAGGACAGGTTGGGAACAACAAAAGGAGGAGCACATACAAAAACTTAGTCGTATGATTTTTCATATTAAATATCTGCATCTAATAAGGAGATCTCTCTCGGGAATGGGTGCCAAGACTAAACACAAAATTTATTTATGTTTTATGTCCACCTTATACACACAGCCTGAAGGGCACTTTATACAATATTTTTTAAGAATTTTGACCCCTGTCACATAAGGTCAGCGGTGGAATTTTCCACTTTTGGTGTCATGTCAGTGCTCAAAAAGGTCAGATTTTCGAATATTCCCTAATTCCAGATAATGGATGCTCAACCTGTATCATGTTCAAGCATTCCAGAGGTTGCAGGATAACTTAAGTGGCATTTTCTTTTAATTTGGTTATTGAGTAATGGCTGAAGGAAGCCAGAAGACAATGTTGCAAGGTTAGTATGAAAAATAATGAAAAAAAACAGTGCTTAAATAAGGCTTTAACAGCTGTGGACAGTAAATTACAGCACGTCCCTATTTCTCTGCCTAGCAACAGTCGAGGAGATAACAAGTGAATCTGCTGTACTAGTAACTAAAGGGACACAACACATTTTATCAATCAAACACATCCTAAATGATACAAATAAAAGAAAAAAATATATAGTAAAAATATTTTACTTTTTATTGCAAAAAATATAAACTGGTAGGGCGCTGCCCCAATCGCCCTATTAAAGAGCCTCCACTGGGTTCAGACAATACAAGACTAACTATATTACTATATTGGGGCAGAAATTGGTCTATGGCACAAAACAAAACAGTGCCCCAGACAATTTCAGTAACAAAGAGAATTCAAAAGTGACACTTCTGGAATATGCTTGTTTTACATCTGAAGCAGCGGGACACGTTACCCGGAAGTTCAAGTTCCCTAAATTTCTAATTTTTGATAATTTAAGCTGTCATAACTAATTGTTTTACTCTCGGCCATTTCACAAAAGCAAACGATCATCATTCAGTGTGGGAGAGACCTACCTGTAATGAGGTTACTGTGGACAAATCTTTCAGCTTGCCTTCTTCATCTTTCAAGTTGTACCCTTCCGGCCTTTTGTCGCGTTCACTTATTTTCCATAATTTGATTGTTTTATCTGAAATATTAATATGTACGAGTACTCGTTATTTAGTAACATGCATACAGTTGCCCTGAGTTTTACTCTGTGTGTGCATTTAATTTTCCTTTTGCAAAATTACTACAATGCTTTATTTTTTGTTTTCGAAATACAGAATGTTTTTTTGGTGCTTTGTTAGTTGACCGGAGATTTTCCTTGAAATAATTAAATATCCCTTTTTCTATGTTTAGAAAAATGTTCCCTTGTACTTATATTTAAGTACAAGGGAATAAGTATAACTCATCTAGAGTCCACTATGCTTGCAGTCCTGATCAAGCACCAACCTACAAAGATCTCCCTTACTTTTCACCCACATTGGTTTAGTGTTCAACCCCTTCACTGCCAAGGTTGCGTGTTCTTAATCATCAAAAGCTCCTGCAGGACTCAGGAGCCCAGCGTTGTGTAAAATACACCCAGTCACCTTCTGGGGCAATACAAAAGAATTTAATTTATGACAAGAGAAATTAATATGCACATGGGCTCCAGAATGTGCCAGCAAATATACAGAACTCTGGACATGTCTGCCAAGGTGCTCCATTTTTCTTTCACAGAACCATGGTACTCCAGCTTTATTATTATATATGTAGAAGCGCTATTTGGCCAGCAGAGGGAGTCCTCTGCCAGTCAAATAAATTTACTGTAACCTCTCAACTGTGTGAATGAAGATCACATGCCTTTCTACATTGTATCGAAGGGAAAGTGGTTTTAAATAAATCCACAAGATCCTGAAAAAACATTTGATAGTTAAGAGGTTAAGCTCCTTAGGAAGTAGAGTTCTCTTACCCTTCTTTCTGTCTCCTATTACAGTTTGCGTAAACCTTATCCAGAATACTAGGGATTAAAAGCGTTTAGAATTTTTTGCATTTTGGAATACATGGAATAAGATGAATAAAAATCTTGGGGGTGGGGCTTAAATCTAAACAGAAAACGTATTTATGTTTCACATACATCTTATAAACCTAGCCTGGAGGTCATTTTATACAATATTTTTAATAGTGTTGTCCCCATCACATGAGGTCATGTGTGGAATTTCCATTTGTTGGATTTTTGGACAAGGGATACTCATCCTGTATGTACTGTTTTAACGCATTGTAACCACCGTACTTTTAGGGCTGCAATTAACGATTATTTTCATAATCAATTACCGTATTTTTCGCTCCATAAGACGCACCTGACCTTAAGACGCACCTAGTTTTTAGAGGAGGAAAACAGGAAAAAAAATATTCTGAATCAAATAGTGTAATAATGGATATTGCCCCAGCTCCGCTCATGGAAATACTGCCCCAGCTCCTCTCATGGATATACTGCCCCAGCTCCTCTCATGGATATACTGCCCCAGCTCCTCTCATGGAATACTGCCCCAGCTCTCTCATGGATATACTGCCCCAGCTCCTCTCATGGAAATACTGCCCCAGCTCCTCTCATGGATATACTGCCCCAGCTCCTCTCATGGAAATACTGCCCCAGCTCCTCTCATGGAATACTGCCCCAGCTCCTCTCATGGAAATACTGCCCCAGCTCCTCTCATGGATATACTGCCCCAGCTCTCTCATGGATATACTGCCCCAGCTCCTCTCATGGATATACTGCCCCAGCTCCTCTCATGGATATACTGCCCCAGCTCCTCTCATGGATATACTGCCCCAGCTCCTCTCATGGATATACTGCCCCAGCTCCTCTCATGGATATACTGCCCCAGCTCCTCTCACGGATATACTGCCCCAGCTCCTCTCATGGAAATACTGCCCCAGCTCCTCTCATGGAAATACTGCCCCAGCTCCTCTCATGGATATACTGCCCCAGCTCCTCTCATGGATATACTGCCCCAGCTCCTCTCATGGATATAATGCCCCAGCTCCTCTCATGGAAATACTGCCCCAGCTCCTCTCATGGAAATACTGCCCCAGCTCCTCTCATCATGGATATACTGCCCCAGCTCCTCTCATTGATATACTGCCCCAGCTCCTCTCATGGATATACTGCCCCAGCTCCTCTCATGGATATACTGCCCCAGCTCCTCTCATGGAAACACTGCCCCAGCTCCTCTCATGGATATACTGCCCCAGCTCCTCTCATGGAAATACTGCCCCAGCTCCTCTCATGGATATACTGCCCCAGTTCCTCTCATGGAAATACTGCCCCAGCTCCTCTCATGGAATACTGCCCCAGCTCCTCTCATGGATATACTGCCCCAGCTCCTCTCATGGATATACTGCCCCAGCAGCTCTCATGGATATACTGCCCCAGGAGCTCTCATGGATATACTGCCCCAGCTCCTCTCATGGATATACTGCCCCAGCAGCTCTCATGGATATACTGCCCCAGGAGCTCTCATGGATATACTGCCCCTGCTCCTCTCATGGATATACTGCCCCAGCAACTCTCATGGATATACTGCCCCTGCTCCTCTCATGGATATACTGCCCCAGCAACTCTCATGGATACTGCCCCCAGGCCCCAACTCACCTCCTGCCGCCGCCGCGTTTTTGGCTCCCTCTGAGCGTCCGGCGGCATGGAGCTTGGGCACTTGCCTGGGGGAGCCATGTGACCAGCCGCGATCTCGCGAGAACTCGGCTGGTGACGTGGTTCCCCCAGGCGAGCGCCGAAGCTCCATAGCTTCGGACGCTCGCAGGGAGCGAACACTGTATTCGCTCCATAAGACAAACGCACTTTTCCCCCCCACTTTTTTGTGGGAAAAAGTGAGTCTTATGGAGCGAAAAATACGGTAGTTGGCAGATTATTTTTTCAATTAATCGATTCATCGGATACTTTTTTTTAAACTTAAATAGGAAAACTGCATCAATCAATCTCTCCCTCCTTTTTCTCTTATGCAATTTGCGTAGTGTATGTAAATCTTGTACATACATAAGGCCTTGACAAATTTGCTTTGAATCTAGGGGCCAGCTAAAAAAGTTAGGAGCCAGTTTTTTATGGCAATAAGGGAGCGATAGTCACTCACTCACTGCTTTTATAGTTTGAAATGTACGAAGCTCCTAAGGATCCTAAGGCGGTTATTAGGCAAAAGCTGAGAGGCATAACGGTGTGTAAACCCGTGTCGCTCGTCTGTAAAGATACACATCAGAGCTACATAAGAGAAGGGGTGTTGGGCTTTTAGAGAAGAAGAAAAAAAAGCATAAAAAATGTAAAATTTTAATACACAAGCCATTTTATCCTCTGGATCAGCCTGCTTGTGTCACAGGGAAACATGGAGGTTCCTGTTCAGAGCACAAAGAAGACAATAAAATCAAATCTATAAATTACATATACTTACCCTGCTGGTCTCATGAGGTGGCAAATATACCTAATTTATGGCTTTTACTTTATTGCATACTGGTGAAGGGCACAATAGAGTGTAAGCTCTGAGGTTTAGGTAGGTATAGTGGCCATGCAAACAGGTAGGCTTGGTGATGCCCTGGCACTCCACATTCTGCTGCTTCACCCACTAAATAAGCAGAAAGTCAAATCACCAGATCCACCAGATCTCCGCCTGTCCTCTGTCTACACCCGCACGGCCTACTCTTGCCTCCAAGACTTCTCAAGGGCAGCTCCGGTCCTGTGAAATGACTTGCCTCTCCCTATCAAACTCTACCCTGATCTTCAGGTCTTCAAGAAATCCCTAAAAACCCATCTCTTCAGATTAGTGTACCACATCACTGATGCAACTCATTCCTCTGCTCACCTACTCACACATGATCGAAGCTGCTTCTATGGCCCCACCATTCCCAAACCACTGGCACCAATGATCCTGACATCCAGTAATACTCCCCTGGTCTTCCTCAACCCCAATCCCTGTAGATTGTAAACTTTTATGACCAGGACCCTCTACACCTTGTGTTTCCATCCTATGTCCGTTTATCTGTATCTCGCTCCCTTTGGTTATTGAAAAGTGTTGCAGAAACTGTTGGCGCTATATAAATGATGATGATGATAATAATAAGATGAAATTAAGGAAAATATTCATGACCTTTAGGGGCCATTTAGCATTATAAAGAGCCCGTGACACCCTGTACACTGAACCTACTAATGGTCCCATACTTCTATTATTTGATTGACAGGGTGATATATATAGGACTGAAGCCAAAAATCTAATTATATATCAAAAACAAATGAAAGGAAATTAATGAAGGATTCAGGAAACGTGCCTCCTCTTATGTTGAGCACATCACAGAACTTGCTGGAAACGGCTACTAGGTAGCAGCACAGCCACAAGAATGGCACTTTCATGGATGAAAATTGCTTACTTTTTGGAAGAGCACAGAGTAACTTCCAGCGGCGTGGCACGAAATGCCACACATCACGAGAGTCAAAGGTGGCAATCCAGAGGTTTTTGAGGACCGTGGTACTTCCAAGAAACCGTGGCCACCCCAGCCCAAACTTCTTTTTGTGGGGCTCTCTGAACAACTGAAGTCTTATTTATTTAGCAGATAACATTAGGAATGAGATCCAAAACACTGATGATGCAATATTGTGACGTGCTGGCAACACCATGCAGCGCCGTGTCGATATGCGCCCAGCAGAAAACAACGGCCACGTCCAGCATTTTCTGTAATAAGATGTGTTCAACATAAGAGGAGGTATGCTTACTGAAACCCTCAGTAAGTTCCTTTCGCTCTTTAAGATCTATGACAAAACCTTTGGTTTCAGGTCTACAGGAATCACCCATGCGGCACGGCATGTTGTTGTAGCTGTAATGAACGAGACAAAATGACCAGCGCAGACTGA